>CM062820.1:518662953-519251966 GCA_031772625.1 Pinus tabuliformis | reverse complement strand
TGAACAAGCTCACCACCTGCAGGGATGAAGCTTGGAAGTGTAGGGATCACGACAGCCGATGATGACATGGTGAGTCGTCGCTCTCCTTGGTCTTCCTAAGAGCTGGCATAGCTACAAATACTCAGTAAATGGAAGAGAGAAACTGCTAGATTGGGAACGACTTTGGTCGGATGTGATGCAGGAGGAGATAAGAAGAAGCACTAGAGATGGTTCTTCATCCAAGGAGAATGAAGAAAACTGCACCTTTGATCCAAAATGGATCCAAAACAATCTCTAAAGTCTTTGAAATCTACTTAAATCGTTAAAAGAAAAAAAAATAGCATGAGAAAACCTTTCAAAAACGTGGAAAACACTATCGGGAGACAAAAACACAAGAAAATAGTGAAAATCAGTGAAAACAGAGGCTTGAACAATGAATGCACAACAACCGTCAAATCTGGCCGATCAACGGTCTAGATCTAATCGACAAATCGCAATCGGCACAGGTAGATGGATGATATCGGTGCATATAATATATGAGTTGTGATGGCGATTGGTGGAGTCAACGAGGACCGTTGATCAAGCACACAGATTGCGGCCCATGTTGCATCACAACATCACAATCAGCAACCACAATAGATCGGACCGGGGTTATTGCAATCGAAAACCACAATAGATCAGACCAGGGTTATCGATATGCGATTGCGGTCAATCGCATCGCGATATCGCAATCGGAGCTACACACAGGAGCGAGACTTATACACATATATGTATGCGATGTGATCATCCAGACCCGATGGATGTATATACACATTATTGCATGAGATTTGAGATCCGCCGAAAGGCATTTTCAATGCATTTTTGCATATTTCGTTATTTAACAAAATACAAAGAAACAACACCGATGCAATGGAACCCAGACCTGAAGGGGTTTGGGAATGAAAATGTATATTGTTTCAAGTCTGGAGGAAACCATTTTTACGTTATTTTCAATGTTTTTAACGTATTTTTAAAATACAAAGGGATAAGGCCGAAGCGACTTGTGATAGCGACTCATAGGGTGGGAAGAAGTTTGACAAATTGAAAGTGCGATGCTTTCATTGTCATGAGGTGGGCCATTTTGCTACAAATTGTCTAATGAAGAAATCTAAGAAGGGATCCAAGGAAGGATCAAAAGCTGAGGAACTGGCCTCACAGTTCGAGTTGGATTTCACCCTCATCACATGCATGGTTTCATCCATGGTGGGATGTGGTTGTTTTCTTGACAGTGGAGCTTCTTTCCACATGATCGGTTACAATAGTTTGTTCAATACCTTGGAGGAGAAAGATCTCCAGATACTCATAGAAATGGGTAATGATGAAAAGTATAGTGTCTCAGGTGTAGGCACGGTTGCTTTTAAGAGGGAGCATGGAGGTAGCATTACCTTGACCGATGTCAAGTATGTAGCAGGACTGAGGAAAAATTTGGTGTCGATCACAATGTTGGAAGAGAAAGGCTATGATGTATTCTTCAGTAAGGGAAAGGTTTTCCTTCGACACATCACCACAGACAGGTGAAGTAGATCGGTTCACGAGTCAAGAGCCTGTATGCTATTGAGGTTCAAGATACATGCAAAGCCTTGAGGAGCAAAGCAACTGATGGAGACTTAGTGGTTGAGAGGGAGAGTAAATTACCTCTCAACGTGCAGCGCCAGAAGAAGTCTAAGACAATTGTGGAGGAGCCACAATTGGTGAAGCAGCTTCAAGAGGTTGTGGAGCAGCCACAACTGGAGGAGTCGAGAGGAGACCGAGTGGAGGCATCCACTCATGTAGAGACCTCTAGTGGGGAAAATTCGAGCCAAGTGGGCAGAGGGATCACATGCATCGATACCTCTAGGTTGGAGGTGGGGCGATGTGGAGTGACAGTCCCAAGAAGGCTAGAATAGGGGCATGATCATTGAGGTACCCAACCTCTTTGATTAGACCTTGCTACGTGAGCCCAAATGAGGAGTAGCAGGACTGGCTGAGTGGGTAGAGACAAATGTGGATGGAGTGGTAGAGAGAGCTACAGTGCAGGAATCCTAAGACAGTGCAGAGCTAGTAGGCTGCAAAAATGCGAGAGGCACATGAGTGTTGCACCAGTGCAGGATGGCACAGAGAGGTGTGCAACAGTGCGAGATGCATGGAGTGTTGCAGTAGCTTAGAGGTCAGAGAGGAGGCACTTGTAAACGACAAATGGAGCTTCAACATCAGAGGATGTTTCTAGCCCAACAGGGAGGTCAGTTGGGAGATTTTTTGTTTCTAGAGTTGCTGGAGTAACAACACTTGGAAGAAGTGTTGCATGCAAAACATTCCAAAGGTTTAGGATCGGGTTCGAGTTGAATGCATTTCTTGTTGAGAGGGAATGTTGAAAATGGCAACAAGAAATGATAAAAATAGCACTGCTATAAATAGCAGTTCGGGTACTAATGTTGGACATAGCAATAAGGAATGAAAAATGGAAGTGCTAAAAATAACATTGCTATAAATAGTATTTCGGGATAGATTCCAATTTTAGTTAGTCCCTGAACTAAAATAGAAAAGTAAAATTCGAATTTGATCTTAGCAGCTATTTGTAAAATAATTAGTTAATTCATATTGAGTTAATTAGTTGTAGAAAATCAAACATGAAGTCTATGTGGGGACATGCAATAGTTATCCCATTAATTGAGGAATTTATCCCTCAGTTAAAGAGATAAGGATGAGTTGTAATATTGAGTTGTAATTAGTTAGCTCAGTTAACTGAGTTAAGTCTAGTTAGATTAGTTTCAATAGTTTTTTGAACTAATTGTGAGTGCAGTTAGTTAATGCATGCATGCATGTAACTGCCGCACTTCAAATAACTGAATATTCTCTCATAAATAACTCATGCATGTCAGTTCAGTTAGAGACCCAGTTGAGATTAGAGGAAGGGACAGTGTACTATCAATTGGAGGCTTTTTCCTATATAGGAAACTTATCCATGCAGAAGGATCTTATCTCCTTCAGGGTTGCGCAGTTAGATCAGAGGTTTGTGAGTGTGTGAAGAGGCAAATTCACACAGGTGGCAGCACTAGACCCTAAGGAAAACTGCGCAAGGAAATAGGATGCTTGGAGGGCAGAGGAGAAGATTTTGAGAAGCCTTTGACTGCCTATGAGCAGTAGATGGATTGCAAAGAGAGCAGGATAGCTTGTGATCTAATTCTTTTTGTAATCTAAACATATTTCCACTTGAATGATAATACAAATAGTGGGGTTTTTTAGCTGAAGCTTTCCCCAGAGTGTTCTTCTGTGTTTCATGTGTATGATTTCTTGTTCTCTGTTATATGTGTTTCGATTGATCTAGCTCAAATTGATTAAACTTCTGCAAAGTTTGATTGTAGAAGTAGATCTAGTATTTTGCTTTAGTATATTGCATTATCATGTGATCTATAGTGGGAATTTCTACAAAATTAGCCTTGACGTTAAATACCTTCAAATTTATGGAGATTCAGAAATTGTAGTTAAACAAGTAAGAAACATGATACATTGTATCTCTACACACTTGAAGCATTATCAGTCTTTGGTTCAGTCTCTCACTTCACATTTTTTAGCATTTAAAATTTATGCTATTCCTAGGATTCAAAATTTCGGTGCTGACCTTCTTGCTAACGTTGCATCAAAACTAATCCCATTCAAAGATAACGGTCCTGATAGATTTTCTGTAGAATTAATCTTTAGGCCATCCATTCTAGATAATATCACCAATTGGCAGGTATTTAATGATGATGAAGACATTTTAAGGTTCTTAACTTCTGAAAAATCATACGATGACTAGATAATTGATGAAGATGAACATGACAATCAATTAAAATAGAAAATCAAGGATAATCCTACACCCAAATCTGTAGTTAAACTTGAGGACCTGTATGATTTAAAAGACAAATTTAAAAGAGTTACTAATTCAAAACTACAGAGTTCAACTTTGAGATTTGAATTAATAAATCTTGGGACAGATCTTAAACCTCAGAACATCGATTTAGGACTTGGTCTCTCGTCTGAAGAAAGATTATCCTTCATCCATTTGTTAAAGAAATATAAGGATATCTTTGCTTTGAGTTACGAAGATATCAAAATATTTGACACTTCCATCATTTAACATACAATTCCGATGACATCTAATGATAAACATGTCCAACAAAAATTGAGGAAAATTCATACGAACTTAGAAAATCAAATCAAAATGGAATTGAATAAACTTTTTAAGGCTAAAATCATTTTTCCTGTTAGGCATTCAAGATGGGTTACAAACTTCGTACATGTTAGGAAGAAAAATAATGATATCTGCATTTGTATAGATTTTAGGAATCTTAATAAAGCTAGTCAAAAGGATAATTTCCCGCTACCCACTATGGAACATATTTTACGATGAGTTGCTGGTTTCAAACTTATGTCTTTCCTTGATGGTTTCTCAGGATACAATCAAATCATGGTCCACCCAGATGATAGGCTAAATACTACTTTCATAACCAAAAGGGGAACTTATGCCTACCAAAAAATGCCATTCGGTTTAATAAAATGCAGGGCCACTTTCCAACAAACCATGGATATAGCTTTCAAAGGTATGTTAGATAAAATGGTTCTTGTTTATCTGGGTGACATTACTTTTTATTCAAAGAACAAAAATAGTCATTTGCAGGACTTAAAACAAAATTTTGAACACTGTAGAAAACATGGTATTTCATTAAATCCGAAAAAGTCTTTTTTCACTCTTAGTGAAGGAAAGCTTTTAGGATTCATTGTGTCAAAAAATAGAATTTACATTGACCCTGATAGAATAAAATGGGGAACTTATGCCTACCAAAAAATGCCATTTGGTTTAATAAAATGCAAGGGCAACTTTCCAAGGAGCCATGGATATAACTTTCAAAGGTATATTAAATAAAACAATTGTTGTTTAGCTGGGTGACATTACTGTTTATTCAAAGAACAAAAATAGTCATATGCAGGACTTAAACAAATTTTGAACTCTGTAGAAAATATGGTATTTCATTGAATCCAAAAAAGTCTTTTTTCGCTCTTAGTGAAGGGAAGCTTTTAGGATTCATTGTGTCAAAAAATAGAATTTACATGGACCTTGATGGAATAAAAGAAATTTCAAAAATTTCTCCACCATATAACAAAAAAACATGCAATCATTTTTTGGACAGATCAATTTTGTCAAAAGATTTGTCCCTGATTTCTCACAAATTATTTTGCTGTTACAACATATGATTAAGAAAGATGCAGTTTTTAAATGGGATCAACACGAAAAGAAAACATTCAATTTAATCAAACACGCAATTATTGATGCTCCTTCTTTAAATACTCCGAATTTCTCTAATCATTTCATCTTATATACCTTTGCTTCTTCAACTTCTTATGTCGTTGTTTTGACACAAATTAATAATAAGAAAATTGAAGCACCCATATCTTTTTTCAGTTCAAATTTTCAGGGTGCTGAATTGAATTATTAAGCAGTAGAAAAATAGGCATTTGATGTATATAAATGTGTAAAGCATTTTAGACGTTTTCTTTTAAAAACACACACGAAAGTAATAGTCCCATTCCCGACAATGAGACAACCACTAATGCAGAAAGAATTAGGAGAAAAGAGAGAAAATTGGGTAACAACTCTGCAGGAGTACGATATTGAAATTAAACCAGCCAAAATTGTTAGAGGGAAAGGTTTCTGCAAGCTGCCTACAGGAGAATCCAACATACTAGCCGAAGGGGAGATAGGTAACAACGAACACATTTTTGTGGTAAGTTTAATTGATGTTGATTCCCAATACGCTGATTTAATTTTTTATTTGAAAAATGGATATGCTCCTCCCAAACTCAATTATAAAAGAAAAATAACTTTACTATTAAAAGCAAGTCATTATGAGATTGTCGATAACATGTTATTTAGGAGAAACTATGATTCCATACTGTTAAGATGCCTTGAAAAATCTGAAGCACAAACAATTTTGCAGGAACTTCATGATGGACCAACAGGTGGATACTTTGGAGGAGATACTACTGCACACAAAATCTTACATGTTGGCTACTACTGGCCCACTCTCTTCAAAGATACCAACGCATATGTAAGAAAATGCAAAACATGCCAAATTTCTTCTGGAAGACAAAGGAAACCAACCTTTCCTCTGTAGCCAGTTAACATCGAACAACCTTTCGAACAATGGGGACTGGATATCATAGGTGAGATCGTTCCTCATTTTTCTAAACGACCTAAATATATTATGACTGCTATAGATTACTTCACTAAGTGAGTGGAAGCAATTCCGCTAAAGGTAGTCAATTTTGAATCTGTTATTGAATTTATTGATCAATCTATGATTATGAGATTTGGTTTTCCTTCTGCACTTATATTTGATAATGCATCTTATTTTAAACTCAAATATTATGCTAATTACTATCCCTAGGGAAATGGTTTGGTAGAATTGTTGGGTTGTGTTATATTCTTTCCATGACTAACCCACGTAGCTAATCGGGGAGTCACAGGGGGTTTGAGGTGTGTAGGTAACCCCACTCTATGGGGTCTGGGGCAGCGCCCATGAAAATTTTGGTTTTGGACCCTATGTTAGGTTGGGCAGACTTACCTATGGTTTTGTGCATGATTTTCGCACATGGTTTTGGATGCGATGGTTTTCGATCCATGGTTTTGGATGCGATGGTTTTCGGTCCATGGTATTGGATGCTTTGGCATGTATAAATATGTATTGTAACATTGAAAGGAAAACAATGAAAAATCAAGCTGGTAGTCCCGGTTTTGGGATCTAGGGGAAAATATTTGTGTATATGTGTTATGCTCTAGCATTGTTTATTTTCTGTGTTTTAGAATTCGTATGCAGGTAATTTATGTATGGGGTTAAAGCCTAAATTTGGTATCAGAGCAGTTTTGGCTTCAAGGGGACACCTTTTTTGCTGAGGGGTTTCGCTCAGGCCTGTGGTAGACCTTATTCAGTGGGAGATCTACGGGATCGATTCTGGTAGTGAAAGAAGATGGCGAGCAGTGGAAAGATAGAAATCGAGAAATTTAATGGTCAGAGTTTTGAGTTTTGGAAACTCAAGATTGAGGATTTGTTGGTGGATAAAGATCAGTCGATCGTGGTAGATCTAGGTACTAAACCAACGGGAGTGTCCGATGAAGAATGGAAGAAGTTGGATCGGAAGGCAAAGAGCACAATACGATTATGTGTCTCAGACTCAGTATTGTTGAATGTATCAGGGGAAGCTACGGTGAAGGCTTTGTGGGACAAGTTAGGGACTTTATACCAATCTAAGTCTTTGGTGAATTAGCTGTTCCTGCAGAAAAACTATATAACCTGAGGATGAAAGATGGAGATTCGGTGACAGAGCATCTGAATGCATTTAATATTGTGGTAAGTCAGTTATCATTTGTTGATATCAAAATTTCAGATGAAGATAAGTGCATTAGTTTGTTGTGTTCTCTACCAAATTCGTGGGATAGTCTAGTTATTGCAATAGTTAGCAATGCAACTGCCTTGCAGTTTGATGAAATAGTCTCATCCTTGCTGACGGAGGAGATGAGATGGAAAAATATGGAGAGCCAGAATGGTGATGCCTTGTCTGTATGAGGACGGTCCCAGAACATAAACAAAAATAAGTCATCGAGTGGGAGATCTAAATCTAGAGGGAGATCTAAATCTCCAGGAAAACCTGTAAAGGTGGTGTGCTGGAAATGCGGAAAGGAAGGGCACTACAAAAGGGACTGTAAATCTAAAGCTCTTGACAAAGGAAAGGGATCTGATGATGTTCCTTTTGTAGAGGCGAAAACCACCTCAGATGAAGGTGGGTATGTGTACTTGGCTTCTTCAAGTACACATGTAGATCACGAGGCATGGTTGATTGACTCAGGTGCATCCTTTCACTTCACTCCCCATAGAGAGTGGTTCTGTGAGTATGAGAAATATGATGGTGGTGATGTCTTCTTAGGGGATGATAGGAAGGCCAGAATTGTTGGTCGCGGAAAAGTAAAGTTGAAGTTACAAGATGGAAGGGTTAGAACACTTCCGAGTGTTCTGCATATTCCTGCATTGGCTAGAAATCTGATTTCTGTAAGCAAGCTGGATGATGCAGGTGTAAAAAAAGTGTTTGAGAAGGATACCTGCAATATGGTTTGAGGAGCACTGGTATTGATGCGGGGAGTTCGGATTAGAACTCTATACAAGCTGCAAGGTAGCACTGTTGTTGATGGGTGCAACAGTTTTGTGGTTCCTGAAAGTGGAGCAGAAAATCTAGTGGTCTCTGGAGAGAAGACCATGTTGTGGCATCAAAGGCTTGGACATATTGGAGAGAAGGGCCTTCGAATACTTCATGGTAAAGGTATGGTAGAAGGTATGAGTAATAGCTCTTTGGATTTTGATTTATGTGAAAATTGTGTATATGGGAAGCAGAATCAGGTGAGTTTCCCCTCTGGTGGTAAAAGGGCAAAACAGATATTAGAACTTGTGCACAGTGATGTGTTTGGACCTGTGAAGGTTCCATCACTGGGTAAGTCTATGTACTATGTATCATTTATAGATTACTTCTAAAGGAATAGATGGATATATTTCCTTAAGAAGAAATCTGAAGTCTTTGACATGTTTAAAGAATTTAAGGCTCTGGTGGAAAACCAGACAGAGAAGAAGATAAAGGTGTTGAGGACACATAACGGTGAAGAGTTTTGCAGTAAGGAATTTGAAGAATTCTGTAAGAAGTGTGGTATAGCACGGTAGAAGACTACTCCATATACACCTCAGCAAAATGGAGTTGCAGAAAGAATGAACAAGACGTTGATGGAAAGGGCAAGAAGCATGCTCAGTGCTGCCGAGTTAGGACAGGAATTTTGGGCAAAGGTGGTGGAGACATCATGTTACCTGGTCAATAGATCACCTTCATCAGGTTGGAGGATAAGAATCCACAAGAGGTATGGACTGGTAACAAAACCTCTCTTTCACATCTGAGGGTATTTGGATGTGATGCATATGTACATGTTCCAATGGAGAAACGAACCAAGTTGGATAGTAAATCTGAAAAGTGCATCTTTATTGGGTATATGGGTTTAAAGGGTTATAAGCTTTGGAACCCAGTAATAAGGAAGGTTGTGTACAACCGAGATGTGGTGTTCAGAGAGGTGAAAGATGTTATTAAACATGAGGTCCAACCAAAGGAACCTAAGAAGATAGAGTTTGAACTAAAGGAGCAAGAATCTGACTCTACAACAAAGGAGGAATTAGAAGATGAAAAACCACAAACTCCGGGTGTGAGAAGATTAGTTCGAGAAAGAAGGCAGTCAGAAAGGTATAATCCATCTGCTTTCTGTTCAAATTTTGCTTCATCTATCACTGATGATGATCCCAGAACTGTGAAGGAAGTAGTAGATTCAGAGCATGGAAAACTCTGGAAAGAGGCCATGGTTGATGAAATGACATCTTTGCACAAAAATGAAGCTTGGGATTTGGTGGAGTTTCTGGCTGGAAGGAAACCCATTGGTAGCAAATGGGTGTTCAAGAAGAAGACAAATGCAGAAGGAAAGGTGGAGAAATACAAAGCTCGATTGGTAGCAAAAGGTTATTCCCAGGTGCTGGGAATTGATTTTGGTTATATTTTTTCTCCTGTTGCCAAGGAAGTTTCTATTAGATTACTTTTATCTATTGCTACTGCTTTTGATTTTGAGGTAGAATAGATGCAGGTGAAGACGCGATGGTTTTTGGTCCATAGTTTTGGACGCGATGGTTTTCGGTCCATGGTATTGGATTCTTTAGAGAGTATAAATATGTATTGTAACATTGAAAGGAACATAATGAAAAATCAAGCTAGTAGTCCTGGTTTTGGGATCCAGGGGAAAATTTCTGTGTATATGTGTTTTATGTGTTATGCTCTCGCATTGTTTATTTTATGTGTTTTAGAATTCGTATGCAAGTAATTTCTATACGGGGTTAAAACCTACAAGAATCCACTAATAAAAATCTCCTTAGAATAATTAAAATAATGGTAGATCAAAATCAAAGAAACCGACATAAAGATTTAATATTTTCTCTATGGGATGATAGGATAACTCAGAAGGCCTCTATAGGCAATTCTCTATTTAACCTAGTCTATGGGAAGGAAGCCATAATTCCATCACATTTAGCTCTTCCTTCATTAGCCCTAGTTCAATTTATTGAAGAAACACCTTCTTCTTCCTTGCAATTAAGAAATTCACAAATCCTAATACTAGAAGAAGAAAGGGAAAAGGCCAAACTCACAGACACCAAACATAAAAAAATGGTGAAATCTTCGTTTGATCCAAGTTCAATCACACAAAGATCCTTCCAAGTTGGAGATCTAGTTCTCAAGTGGGACAAAGCACACGAAGAAAAAGGGAAGTGTACCAAATTTAAAAAATTATGGCTTGGTCCATTTCAGATTGTTGAATAGATAAGCCCATCTACATTTATACTTCAATATTTATCAGGAAAGAGAGATTCTCTCCCTGTAAATTGGCTCATCTTAAAGAAATTCTTTTCTTAGGAATTTTCATACAAAAAAAAAGAATAATAATAAACAATCTGTAAAATCACTTCCATTGTACATCCCGCTACAATTTATTTTCCTTTTACAAATTTTGTTAATAAAATGTTAAAATAGTACTCTATTGACTTTTCAAACATCTCTTGAATTTATCTTTAGTTTTTCATTTTGAAGGTAGGAATTTTTAAGAAGTGGTTACCAAAATTGAAAATTAGATAAAAATTTATATAGCCCTGAAAATCTTTTCCATTAAGTTGTAAAATCTTTAAAAAACCTCAAAAATTATATCCTTTTACTTTAGTTTCAGTAAAAAATGTTATCCTTCAAAAGTAAAGTCCGTCTTACGACTGATAAGTTTCAACTCAAATTCGTCATCCAAAACTCTAAAGGAGTCAATAGTCCTCCCCAATTTTAAAAAGGAAATTTTTATAGTGTAATTATAAAATATAAAAAATCTAAAAAGATAAGTGGTCTCATCACAACATGCTTTCCATGTTCTTAGGGAACCAATTAAACTGGCATTACCACATTGAACACTAAATCAGGGTAATGACTTACGGTGTTTAATTGTAAGACAAGGGGTCTCATCATGAGCTAACTTGTTCAGTTTGATTGTTCCCAATGAATGGCATTGTCATTATTTGGCCACCAAACTAGGAAAATGGCTTTTGAGTAAAAAAAAGAAAAAAGAAAAGAAAATAAATATAAAATTTACCTATAATTATTACACTGTTAAATGGATGGTATAATGGATTGTTGTTAGTTAAAAGGTAACCCTGTCGAGGCTATGAATGCCGCTAGCAACAGTGGCTCTACCTGTGACAAACGAGTACATTATAAGCTAAGTCGTAAAAGGCCCCCTACTTTATTTTTACAACTGATTGATCACTGATACAAGTAAATAGGAGTTTTTCATTCACATAAGGTTTTTAAAAGAAATCACAATTTAATGAGTTTTATAGTGAGAGTAATATTTTTATCTAAGTATTTCGAAATGCAGTTTTCACTTCTTAAATTGTTTTTACTGAATCTTTGAAGAAATTTGTTATTTACTCATTAGAGATAATTGGTTCTTTCAGTGAATCGCCAATTGTTGTACTGTTAAACAACCCCCATTTTAATATATTATAAATTGCCTATGAAATTTATTATATTGAAATAGGAACCCTTTAGTTTTAAAAAGCCTTTGATTTTTCCAAAAAAAAAAACAAAAATTGAAAAAATAGAAAAATCAACATAAAAATTGCTAATAAAGTCCTATAATCAAAGTTTAATACTTAGGTTTTTTAATTAAAACCCAAGTATTAAACCTTGATTATCCCAAAAAACCAAATTAAATAGCCCTCGGAACCAAGACTTATACTTAGGCTTTAAAAAACCTTAAGTAATAAATAATATGGGTTATTTAATTAAAAAACAAAATAAATCGGAGTTTTTAATCCCCAAAGGTTAAAATATTTATAAACAAAAGTTAACTCTTTACAAACTCCGACTCTCTGCCATACCCCGCATCGCACATCCCATAATAAAAATCCAAAGGCAAAGACTCCCCGCTAACACTGAATTGCGAAATGTGATTAGACTGGACCAAAACGAGTTATTAAATACATTTCTAAAAAGAACCCCACGTCCATCACAATTGCATGATCTACTATTATATAGGTCCATGCCTCCTACCTTAGTCTATTGCGATATGCGATAAAGCCCAAACCCGACGGGAAAATACAAGCAAATCTATAAAATCCCACGTCCGCAGATTATCACAAAATTTCCAAAGTCCATACTCCGCTCCCTTTCCCGATTGCGATATGCGATAGAGCCCCAAACTCGATGGGATTATCTATGTAATTCATAAAACCCTCATGTCTGCGGCTATCGTAAATTCCAAAGAGTCATGCCTGATTTGAATTGCAATTGCGATATCCTTCCTCATGTTGATTGCGATATGATGTCATATGTGATGTCATACTCAACGTCATAATCCACGTCATCTGCCACACAATCTCCACGTCATTATTCCAGACGGATCTGCCACATCATAGTGATGTCACCATGACATCATCTCATCCCGCATATCGCAAATCGCAAGTCTTTCGGCGACCTATTAAAGTTTGCCACTCCTTAACACCAATTGTGATATAATCAAAGCCACAATTATCTACTAAAATGAATGGCCCTGATCTATCCGCTCAGGTCAACAACATATAATGGTTTCAGACCCCCCTGCGCTCAATTTTAAGTTTCTCATGGGGGGGTCCGAAAAGTGGTTTTCTCGTCTAAGCCTTATCTCTACATGTCACTCCTCCATTCTTTTAGACTCCCCCCTTCACAAACCACTTACCACTTCGAACCCCCTCCAAAAAAACCACTAAGCCTCCTGCCTGTTTTGCGATCTGTGATAACACATCATTCCACCATGTCATCCTCCACGTCATCCACGACGTCACCATGATGTCATCCCACACTTTGCAATCACAAGTTTTAAAAAGACACAGTTTATAACATCACATCCACCTTTCCGAATGTCGATTGCGATATGTTTTAAGAAATCCCCTTTTTGATTTTGTTTAAGAATACTCCAGGCTTTAAAATGATTGCGATTATTCTGAGTTCTACCGCCGGTCTAAAAGTGATTGTGATTTACATTAAAAAAGTAAATACGACTTGTCTTATCATAGGCATCACTCCACAATCATCTCCATGATGGTTGTATTCAGAATTTATTGCAACTCTACGTTTTTCCTAATTTCCTGTAAAAGTGATTTGTTTCAAATAAAACTTGCTTATCATTTCCATTTATTTCCAACTTATCGATTCTTGTTTTTCTTGTTCAGGTTCATGACAGAAGAGAACAGCTA
Source organism: Pinus tabuliformis (assembly GCA_031772625.1). Classification (NCBI taxonomy): domain Eukaryota; kingdom Viridiplantae; phylum Streptophyta; class Pinopsida; order Pinales; family Pinaceae; genus Pinus; species Pinus tabuliformis. The sequence goes on along the minus strand of CM062820.1, from coordinate 519,238,593 downwards.
TGCTGACAAGCAGCGTTTTAGTTCAAACAGATAGACAAGCATCTAGATATTCCGATGGAACAAACAAAGCCGATGAAGACAACAAATCACATTCAGAAATTTCCACCAAAAAAATGTTTTCCTTTAAGCTTTGTTGAAGGGATCTGTTTAAATGCCCTCAATGCTCTGTATAATAGATTCAATTGTTTTCTTCTATTTAAGCCTACTTGTTGTATGAAATAAAGTTCCTAAATTTTATAAAAAAATGCTTACGAAAGCTCGCACTATTGTACTTTCATCCTTTTCTCAATAGAAGGACTAGAACATTATTTAGGATTTTTCATAAAGAATTTTGAGAAGCTCACTACTGTGCTCCTGGAATCATCTTTGTGAGAAAGACTAAACCGGTGCTATTTCATCTATGCACTGACCAACATGCATCTGGTAATTCTATCTTTGTGCCTCTGTTTCGTTCATAAATAAATAGTGAATTTATCTTTTCAGATTGCTTATTACATGGTATTTCTACTCTTCTTTGCAATTCACGAATTCTTGAAGGCATTATTGTATAAAGGATTTAGAGTTGTAGGTTAGAGGAGAAAACTCATACTTGAAGGATTATTGAGGATTTTTCTTTTGCACTCTGAATTATGTTTTGATGGGCAAAGTTTGTACTATTACAACTCTAGTTTTAAAAGCATAATTTCAAGCATTGTAAAAGAATGTTGGAGACTAGAGCCAGAGAAATGCATTTAATAAATTGGTATTTTTAATACTATTGTTTTAAATACTAGTTTCATTTTATAATGGTAGGAATGTGTCATTTTATTCATATTTGTGCACTGTTGTCGGTATGAGTAATTTGTCTCAATCTTATGTTATTATTTATCTCTACTCTTATGTGTTGAATTCTGATTTCTGAATAACTATTTACTCAGAAATATGTCTTTTAATATAAATTTAACAAATAATGATATGCTGTGAGCTATTTCCTCATATTCTTGTTTAATTATTCGAATTATTGATTTAACAATCAATATCATTTTGTGAACTACTTCCTAAATGTTATCAGTTGATTATTTCAATTAAGAGGTCTTTGAATAGAATATGTTTTGGTATTCATAATGTCAATTAATTGAAATATTTCGTTAGCTTGATAGTCATTATAAGCCAAACATATTTAAATCCAAAATCATTTAAATATCTTGCTCTCGGTTGGGTTAGATCTATATCTGCCTAATTGAGATAGGATTAGGATTTAGTTCCTTTTTCTTGCATTTTAGAATTAGTTTGCATTTAGATTAATTCTACATTTCTAGAAGTCCTCTTTTGAGGCAAAACTTTAGATTGGTTTGGTTGTTCCACAAAAACAACTTAAGGATCATTGTTCTTTCTTGATCAACTCAAAGAATTGATCTGATGGCCCTAGCTATTAGCAATTAGAGATACATTTAAAGCTGATAGCGGGTGGGAGAGGGTGATTGGACCTAATTGAACCAGTTGGAGCCACTATCCCAAATGGAAAAGGAGTTGTTTTAAGGTCCGAATCAGGCAGTTATCCCCAATGTTGTGGCAGAAATTTTAGAGGCCTCAACAGGCCTTGAAACCCATACAAAAAAAACTACCAGTTGTCCTCTTTCTATAATTTTTTTACGAAATTTCAATCTAATGCTCAGAGAGAAAGTTATGACGCTTTTCCCTAGGTCACCTGTTTGAGATAAAATTTGGGAGGCTACAAAAACCCTAACTTCATTGGATCCTATATCTGCCAATATAGCGAGAAAATATCTAAAATTCAGACCCGAGGGTCGTCGAGATTTTGACTCAAATGAGTTTTAATTTTAGCTTCTGAAACATCGTAGAAAAAAATTATAGCGAAAATGCCACGATGACCTGTTTAGAGTAGCGAAACCCTAGAATCCAAAGGCTTTGATACCAAATGTTATGTAACCAACTCACAAAATAGAAGAAAAGATAGATCAATGACTTCAAAATTAGCCTCTTCGCGGGGGAAACCTACTTTACATTACACAAGTGAACAATTCTTGGATGATACAATTGACAAAACCTCCTTTCTATAAATAAGAGTCTAAGGGGTCACAATATAATCAAAGCCGACATGACAATAATAATATAAGGGCACAACAATAACAATAGTGGGCTTCTATGGGGCACAATAATAATAATATGGGGACAATTGAAGCACAAGAATAGCAATAAGGGCTACAATGACAATAGTAATGGGGGAATCACTAATATTATAGGGACCTAACACTTATCTTTCATTTTTGCTTGTGTTTGCCCACTTAGTTGATCTTCTAAGTCACAAGATGATCTCCCAACTTGGTCTCATAATAGTTCTGGGCTTGCCTCCATAAATTGCCTAATCCTTGAGGGCAAGCAACCTTAATGATGGGAATTGCGTAGTCCTGACTGGGAGTCAACCTTGAGCTCAGGAACTATGTAGTCATGGGAGGAAGACCAACACGTAGACCAACACCCTTTCCCAGAAAAGTGAATGGCAAGTTTCTCCAGGAAAATACAAAAAAAATGAAAAAAGAAAAAAACATCCTTAAAAAATAGGGATCTTTTTTTAGTATCCCGAAGGAGGCACTTTGACTATCTTTAGAAATTCCACCAAGTGTCATTTTTTCCTTTATTTTAGGAATGCATGTCATAAAACCTAATTCACCAAAATATATTTAATAGATGCTTCTAGAGCTCATTTTCACAGTCAATCTTGGAGCTCTAGCATTCGCCGGGATATCAAGGAACCTTTAGTGTGATGGTCATTGTTTTTCCTGGTGAATTTTTCTTTTGTCATCTTTTGCTGCTTTTCCTGTCGCTTTTTATTGTTTGACTTGTGTGAGTGTTGTTTCACTTGTTTCTCTTCATGGTTTCTGGTGATTTAACTTGTAGAAGTGTTGTTTTAAGTTTTAGATTGCCTTTCCCAAGTGTCACATTAGTTTTCCTGTTTTTGCACCAATGGTCATCGTTGCGGCAACTCTCCTCACATACTTGATTTTCCTTCCATTTGATTAATTGTTGCACTTGATTCACATGAATTTACTCACACTTGGTCAAATATATACTTAGCTTCACACTATCTCTTAGATCTACTAGTTTTCCACACTTCCCTTGGGAAATCTGCATTTCCCTTGGTTGATTTTCACTTTGCCCAGCTATCACTACGCAATCCTAAGGCTCAAGCCTCAAGCTTGGCCTCTGGAATTGTGCAGTAGATAGTCCAAGATGGCTCCAACTGCACACTGTGCAGTTCTAGGAGCAATCCTACAATCTTGGTCATTGAGACTACGCAATGCACAAGCTCTCCCAGGCTTATGCCTAAGCTGAACTGCGCATTACGCAGTTTCAAGCCCCAAGCTTCAGCTTGGCTACTTGGACTTTGTAGTGCACAATTATCACAGGAAACCAGACCCTCTTTCCAATGAAAACTACGCAATCCGCCCCATTTGATGCCTAGTTTGCTGCTTTAACTTGCCTTGTAAGTGGATTTTCTTAAGACTGACATTTGCTTGCCATGAGTGTCCTTTATGTCCCGTAGGTTCAACAGTTGCTGAGAACCTCTCTAGTAGTCACTATTACCATGGCTTATAAGAGAGTTTCTTCAAAGGAAACCACTAAGAGCAGTACTGGGTAAGTAGTTGAGAAAAAATCCATTGATTTGCTAGTGTATGCATATACTTAGTGGTTTATAGAAAAGGGATCATCACTCACATGACAATAGATTAAAGATGATTTTGCAAAGGAATTTTAGGCAGAATTAGAGGATTGACATGTTTATCTCAACATCTGGAAGTCAAGGCTATACAAGGTTGCATGTAAGTATCCAACTTTCCCATGTGTAGATCTCATCAGCGGGATTGTCTCAGAAATTGATGAGAAGACGATGAAATTGAGCAGTTGAAGCGAGCAGAAGCTTGCAACCTTCTAGGTAGAAGACTTTCAACAAACATATCAATTTCCCAAGCCAGTAGAGCACATGGACTCACTCTTCTATGCCACCCACAACTTTGTGAACATGAGAGACATTGTCAAAGGATGGGTGAAGGAGCCAACAAAGTTACTTCAGACACACACCCATGTGTACAAGACAAAGTCCCTCAGGAAGGCCTACCAGCTCTTGGTTATCTTCACTTGCAGGATCAATGGTCAAGAGAGCATGGAAACCTTTCCTGAAGGGTGGGAAATCTTATTGAACTCGGTGGTGAATGATGGGAAGTCGTTCAATTAGTCAAATATGTTGGCTTGACAACTAAAGGCCCATGTAGCACAAGCTCGAAATCCACCCAAGGGTGAGTGAGCAAGGTTCTATATGTTTGCATACTTACTGGATGCAATCTGTGCACAACAACAGTTCCTTGACATGAATTGGATATGGACACAATGAGAAACTGTTGTACACATCTATTGCAAGTTACTTTTGGAATGCAGTTATTGAGGAGTAATGGCACGACTCACTGACTACTTCATCATCTCGCTGTACAAGCTTATCTTTGAAGAAGCTCCACCTTGGATGTCATAAGAAGCAATGGAAGCAATATATGACATCGCAAATTGGTATGCCTCACTAGGTGACACCTTCATTAGAGTATTTGGTAGAGAGAAGCCTCCACATGTTTTACCAAGGTATGCCACTGAAAAACTCTTCATGCAAGTAGTATCATACCATCTCGTCACAGGGTTTTCAACAACGCTAAACACAAAGAAGAAAGCACCATGGCCCACTCTTCCTTTGTAGATTGGATTATATGAGATAAAGAACTTGAAAGTTGTGGATGCCGAGGAAAAGGAGATAGTGAGATTTGAATTCAACACTCGAGACTTTAATCTGTATGATCCTAGTAGTATTTGTAAAGACCACTATGTGAGAGTTTACATTTTGTGGATCGATGGCGCATTTCATTGGATAGAGGAGGATCCATGGAGGCATTGTTATAATGCCTCCAAACTCCATGGGCTGGTCAGCTTAGAAGGGACTTCATAGGCTGCTCCACAGATGACACCAACTCCAGAAGAAACAACAACAAAAAGGAAAAAATCTTGTGCAGGATGAAAGTAGATCCTATTCATATGAAAGCAGTTTTGGTAGCAGAAGCGAAGAGAAAGCAAAGGATGTAGAGAGAATAGCGGAGGAAGAGAGAAAAACAGAGGTTGTAGGAAGAAGAACTGAAGCTACAAAAGAAAGAGCAAAAGATGAAGGAAGAACAAGAGTTGAGGCGGAGAGAATGAGAAGAGAAGCAGAAGCAAGAGGAAGAAGAAAGGAAAGGTGTAATGACAAAGGAAACAACGCCAATACATGTTGAAGAGCAGGAGAAGAAATAACCAATAACTAAGGAGGAAGGTGAACAAATGCAGGATCAGGAGCTTGCTCAACAGATTGAGCAATTGATTGAAGTGACAAACATCGAGTTGGAACAGGAGCCACATAATGAAGATGGTGATCTGATGTCAAGTGCCCCACAAGTCATCCCACAGTCTCCACTGCCTCTAGCAGCAGAGCCATCCCTGAGTGCGCAAGGGGGTGTTTCTCCCCTTGATGATGGTCATGTAATGGATGTGTACAATCTATCGTTAAATGAGTTACAAAGTAGGATTATACAAGCACTGAGAAAGAACTTTTCAGATGATCACACAACACCTGCATTCATTAGAGAAAGGGTGATAGTGTCAGACATCAGGAAGCATCCAAATTCCATTGTCGAAGTCAACTTGGCCTATGTAGGAGCAAAATTTGACGACCGAGAATGAGCAACTAGAATAGAACTTGTAGACTGCTGGGTAAGAGGTAAAATGATCAGGTGCTCAAAATTAGGCTTGTTATCACCCCAAGAAACTCTCCTAGGTTGTATCTCAGAGATGCTCGGGAACATTACAAACTCAACAAAAACGTTGGAAAATGGGGGATGAATGGAAGGAATGATGCATATTCAAGCCAGATAACCACTTCTACTATGCTTAAACCCAGACATGGGTGAACACCCCCATACTATAAGGCTTTAAACCACCAATTACTCACAGTTTGAGGATTAAGTGGAAATGGAGAATACTGATCACACCAGCAGATGCACAGGACCCTGTGATGGCCAGTTGCAACCAGTAATGAGGTTTGCAAATCTATCTCGTAATGCACAGACAGGATGACAGCTCTCTGGCATTAAAACAACAGAAACCTGCATACACATTCAATAATACCTACTATATTCTAACACAGAGGTGGGATGACCACCCCTCTAATGCTAAACATCAAGAGCACATTAAAAATGCATAACATGCACAATCTGGAACAAAGAAGAAGTGGAAAGTGAGCAATTAACAACAAAAGAAGCTTGTATTAGCTGAAAATGAAGACCAGACGCTGCAGGTATCACAGTAGTTACAGTCTCCAGAATTTTAACTTTACATCAAAATAACATTCATCAACCCTCATTACATCTTGTTTGTGGGTATATATGGAGTTTGTTTACAGATTTTCTCTGCTATGCTATGTGTGGAGGGGTCATAACTGACCACCAACCATATTTACAACCTAATATGGGTCTCTGCTGCAAACTGTGTGTTTTAATAAATCAATTTGACATTCACTGGTACTTTGTTGTCCTTCCTGAACAGGTGGAGTATTGTATGAATAAATTTCAATAACTACTGTAGGCATTGAACTGCTCGAGGATCATCCTTTCTTTCTTGGCCATGCTTCTCTTTGAATGTGGTTGCTGAGGATTCAATGCGCAGAGTGCTGAATCATGGCTTCCTTTCTCCTTTTGGGTACACTGGACATGCTATGGGCGCAGGAAATATGGATGAAGATCCACCGTTGGATAGCATGAATCGACGGTGGAGGGAACTTTGCAATAGCTATCGGGAGGAATATGGAACAACAGATGCGAGCCGTTGGATGAAATGGAGAGACGACTGAGATTTGTTGATAGGGGAGATCGGGAGATGGACGATCGGAATTGGCGCCGTTGCCGGGGACAGGAGATTGAAGCTTAGCTTCCCTAGGAGAACGACATAGTTCCAGATTTTGATGATAGACAAGGTCTGGGCACATTTCTGGTTGTAATCATCTATCTGGCGACTCCACTAGAGGAAGAACAACCTTTGGTGACTCCACATTGAAGTTCTGGCTCAGTTTTTGAGACATACTCGAAGAAATCCTCAGAAATCACCAGCTGAACCAGTGCCTGATCCTGAGAGGACTGTCAAATCGAAGAAAGCATCACAGAAAGAAAATACATCAGAAAATAAAGTGGGCCAACAGTACCCAGCTCTGAGAATTTTGTGGGCAGTGGTTTTCCAATAATGATGCCCTCCACACATGCTAGAATGAAATTGTTGCATGACTTCTATTGACTACTCTTTGTCCAGAAACCTCAAAAGCACTCCAGATGGATCCCTCCAGTAGAGCAGATTTTCATTAATGCAATATTTAGTTGCCCTAAGCTTAATAGTTCTGGCTTGACTTTGAGTAAAGCTTGAAGGATTTCTAGCTTCAACAAGAAATTAATTATTGCAGAATACCAATCACAAGAGGCTAGATTTTCGGCCACCAACTGCTTTATGTCTGGTTCAGCTGCTTCCTCTTCTTCATCTATTTGACCACTTTCTGCATTTGTACACAGGAAATCAATATCCAATGATCTGCAATTCTCTTCAGCTAATAACTTGGCAAGACCCTGACCTCTGACCAGCTTGGTGGGCTTCAATTCTATATTAAATTCAATTAGCTTTGCAATCCATTTAGCCCTTCTTCCATCAGCATCAGGTTGTGTTAAGACATCTTTTATTGCAGCAGAGGGCACATATGCAATTATCTTGGAATGTAGAATGTAAACTCTGAAAGCTTTCAAGGATTTGATAAGAGCATATGCTTGTTTTTCAATAATATCATACCTCAGTTCAACATCCCTCAAGTTCTTGCTGAAAAATGCTACTGGATGTTCTGAACCTTCTTCATCTGCCTGCAATAAAACTGCTGCAATGGTGTCTTCAGAGGCAAATGAAAATATATGGAACTCCTTGCTGTAATATGGACTTATTAAAGTGGGAGCCTCCATAATAACTTTCTTGATGGAATCAAATGATTTTCTTGCTGCACCAGTCCATCTGATCTCTGCCCCTTTCTCCAACATGGGGGTAATATGCTTCACATATTCAACAAAATTCGGGACAAACCTCACAAAATTATTTTTTCCCAAAAAGGATTGGATATCTTTCTTCGATCTTGGGACAGACAAGGTCTGTATTGCTTTTACTCTTTCTGGGTCAATTCAGACACCTGAAGTAGAAACAACATGTCCTAACAACTTGCCTTCTTCTAAAGAAATTTGAGATTTTTTAGGATTGACTGAAATTACAAACCTTCTGCACTTCAGAAACACTTTTTTCAAATGCTGCAAATGATTTTGATGGCTGCTCGAGTAAACTGTTATGTCATCAAGATAGATAAGGACAAATTTATCCTTCTCTCCTACAAATGCTATATCCATAGCTCTCTGAAAGGTGGCTCCAGCATTCATCAATCCAAAAGGCATCTTGGCATACATAAAAGTGCCCCAAGGAGTGGTGAATGCAGTCTTCTCTTGATCATCTAGGTGCACAACAATCTGATTAAAGCCTGAAAATCCATCCAGGAAAGACATCACTTTGGCTCCTGAGAATTTTTACAGCAAATGCTCCATCTTTGGTAGGGGATAATTGTCTTTCTTTGAACACTTGTTCAAGTTTCTGAAATCAACACGCAGTTTGATTTCTCCACTTTTCTTCCTCACCACTACTAGATTGGCTACCCATTTGGAATATCTAAGAGGAACTATAATCTTGGCAGCCAACAATTTTTTAATTTCTTTTTCAATTAGAGGGAGAAGCATAGGATTTATTGGTCTCAGCTTCTGTTTGAAAGGAATAGTGTCTTTCTCTAAAGGGATTTTATGCTGGATTATCTTCTTATCATATGTTTTCATATCACTATACTCCCATGCAAACACATCAGCAAATTGCTTCATTAATTTTCAGTATTTAGAACTTTGGTCAGCAGACAGATGAGTGGACAAATTTATGTATATAGGCTGACCTGGACTCCCTATATCATGCTTACAAACTGCAGATTGGTCTTCTTTTTGGGCAGCCTTGTAAGGCACATCATTTTGGTCAAACAGTCTTTCAAGAGGAATTAGACCCTTAGGAATATGATTACTGGGAAGCTGGACAATGCTATTTTTACCAATTTTATTTCTAAGATGGGACTGGGGGTTTTCTTCCAAGGCTTCATTATCTTGATCAATTTGCATTTTAGAAAACTCATCAATGACTTGAAGGAACCTATTTATCTCATCATCATCATCAAAAACTTTCCAATGCTGGACATTATCAGGCAAGGATGGTCTGTGCTTCATTTGGATTTCATAAACCAGTCTGGGAGGCATGGGAGGAATGAATAGACTAGCTGACACAACAAGGGAATCAACAAGCGGATTTTTGGCTCTAGGGATATATGAAATACAGAAATTTTCAAAGGAATCTTTGAGTCTCCATACCTCATCTCTGTAAGCTTTTAACCTTGGGTGCTTTGCTTGAAAAGTTTTGCTTACTTGCTGAATGATCAAATAAACACTCCAAACACTTTCAGATTCTTGATTCCTCTGTCTTTTGCTGCGTTAAGGCCCAATAACAGAGCTTCATATTCTGCTATGTTGTTTGTGACTTGAAAAGCCAGCTTAAAAGAAAGCTGTGTGCTTTCTTTCTCTGGAGATACTAGCACCACCCCTGCTCCTGCAGTCTCCCGGGAACATGCTCCATCAAAGAAGTTTTTAATGGATCTAGAACTTAGAACTTTAACTAGATTAAGTTTTTTCAAAATGAGGAATTAGAAAGTCACTTAGTTCACTAATTTTAACGTAGATATTCACCATTTTTTGTGTAAAAATTATCATGATAAACTTTATAAAAAAAATTATATAAACTTGCTAAAGCAAATCTTTCACATCTTAATCTTGGATTCCTTACATTATCTATTTTAATAGTTTTTATGGTTTATATTAAAAGATAATTTTTTTTAAGGTTATTTTATGAAAATAATGATGTGTATTTTACTATAATTAACCCATTTAATTATAATCAGATATAATAAATATCATCTATGTGTTAAGCTACAATTATTACTAAGAAAGTGTTGGCACAATTTAAAAGTCTATCGCCTTTGCAACACTAATAATATGGTTGAAGATTAAAAAATCTCATAGATCATCCAGTTTATACTCATATTGGAATTAAATTTCAAACTATTTGTGAAGCTACCAACCTTCTTGATTGTTTAACTAAACAAAATTATGATGATCTTGAAACACTTCTTTTAATACTTTTTGAGCATATTAACAATAAAATTCGAAATAACTTTTAGTAATATCTTTTTACCTTCTTATATACTATTTTTGGTCTTAGTGGATAATAATCATCATTATCACCATCATAATTACATACTATTATAGGAAGTTTGCACCATTTTAGAGTTGAGGAGAAAAAAAAAATAGTATCAAATTAAATGTTGAATGTGAGTAGTAGCATAATTTATTTTTATTTATTATTTGTACTTTTATGTTAATAAAAAAGTTGATTGAGGCTTGCTTAATGAATAATAGATTAATATGCTAGATACATATTAAGTATAAAGTTATTTAATGACAAATGATCTTAGTGATGTGTCCAATATATACCATTATTTAGAACTTTAACTAAATTAAGTTTTTTCAAAATGAGGAATTAGAAAGTCACTTAGTTCACTAATTTAATGTAGATATTCACCATTTTTTGTGTAAAATTATCATGATAAAATTTATAAAACAAATTTATATAAACTTGCAAAAGCAAATCTTTCACATCTTAATTTGGATTCCTTACATTAACTATTTTAATATTTTTTTATGGTTTATATTAGAAGATAAGTTTGTTAAGGTTATTTTATGAAAATAATGGTGTATGTTACTATTATTAACCCATTTAATTATAATCCGATATAGTACATATCATGTATGCGTTAAGTTATGATTATTACTAGAGTGTTAGCACAATTTAAGTCTATCACCTTTGCAACACTAGTAATATGGTTGAAGATTAAAAAACTCTCATAGATCATCCAGTTTATACTCATATTGGAATTAAATTTCAAAATATTTGTGACGCTACCAACTTTCTTGATTGTTTAACTAAACAAAATTACGATGATCTTGAAACACTTCTTTTAATGCATTTTGAGCATAACAATAAAATTCAAAATAACTTTTAGTAATATCTTTTTACCTTCTTATATACCTTATTTGGTCTTAGTGGATGATAATCATCATTATCACCATCATAATTACATACTATTGTAGGAAGTTTGCACTATCTTAGAGTTGAGGAGAAAAAAAAAAATTAGGATCAAATTAAATGTTGAATGTGAGTAGCAGATTGAGGCTTGCTTAAATAATAATATATTAATATATATCATAAAGTTATTTAATGACAAATGATCTTAGTAATGTGTCCAATATATACCATTATTTAGAACATTAACTAGATTAAATTTTTTCGAAATGAGGAATTAGAAAGTCACTTAGTTCACTAATTTTAATGTAGATATTCACCATTTTTTGTGTAAAAATTATCATGATAAAATTTATAAAACAAATTTATATAAACTTGCAAAAGCAAATCTTTCACACCTTAATGTGGATTCCTTACATTATCTATTTTTAATATTTTTATGGTTTATGTTAAAAGATAAGTTTGTTAAGGTTATTTTATGAAAATAATGATGTGTATGTTGCTATTATTAACCCACTTAATTATAATCTAATATATAGTAAAATATCATGTATGTGTTAAGTTATGATTATTACTAAAAGAGTGTTAGCACAATAAAAAGGCTATCACCTTTGCAACACTAGTAATATGGTTGAAGATTTAAAAACTGTCATAGATCATACATTTTATACTCATATTGGAATTAAATTTCAAAATATTTGTGACGCTACCAACCTTCGAGATTGTTTAACTAAACAAAATTATGATGATCTTGAAACACTTCTTTTAATGTTTTTTTAGCATAACAATAAAATTCAAAATAACATTTAGTAATATCTTTTTACCTTCTTATATACCATATTTGGTCTTAGTGGATGATAATCATCATTATCACCATCAACATTACATACTATTGTAGGAAGTTTGCACCATTTAAGAGTTGAGGAGAAAATATTTTTTTAAGATCAAATTAAATGTTGAATGCAAGTAGTAGCATAATTTATTTTTATTTATTATTTGTACTTTTATGTTAAAAACTTGAGGCCTACTTAATGAATAATAGATTAATATGCAAGCTATATCTTAAGTATAAAGTTATTTAATGACAAATGATCATAGTAATGTGTCCAATATATACCATCATAGATCCATTTTAAGTGCAGATGTAGGGATCAAATTTCTTCACGTGCAAATATTTTCAATGAAAGATACAATGTGTTATTTTTCATTGTTGAAACTGTATTTTTGAATGCTAAATAGAGTAGATATACCACCAAATAAAAAATTTAACCATAAATTTTTTTTTTCTTATATATAGATATATATGAAGTTGATATTGACATAAATTAGTTAACATAAATCTTCAAATAGTTTCTCTATATCTCTAGCTGAATTTTTTTGAAAAGTATAAAATTTAAATATCTAATTCACACATTTTATATACTTCTAATTACTTTACAAAATATTCATTTCTTTTATTTTTCTATTTAGAACATAATTTTTATTTTTCCTCCCCATATTGGGTTGTAAAATGAGTCTCTCATCTCAATTACTAATCATTTTAATGATCAAAATCAATCATGAATTAGAATAGTAACAAAGTAGTACAATTTGATTATTTTCAAATACAACAAGAAAGAGAGAAAATTGACTAAGTTATTTATTACAAATGTTTAGTTTTTATTCCTATAGTGTTTAAGGATATTATATTGAAAAGAACATATTAACATTCATCTAAAACTTAGATTCCTTACATTATTTCTATTATCATTAACATTTATATTTATGTATTAAATTTGACTCATGAATAATATTCAACTAAAACTTATATTCCTTACATTATTTCTATTATCATTAACATTTATATTTATGTATTAAATTTGACTCGTGAATAATAGATTTTGCAAAAAAAAACTTACCTATAAAGTTATTTAAGAATATACTAATATTGTTTTTCTTACTATTATTGACCATTTTAAATTGACACTAACTATTTTTCCTACGTTGAGTACAAATTAATTATACTAGTACAATATTGGCACACTTCAAAATCTATAAGAGGAAATATTTTATAATTCTAGTTGTGTTGTTCAATGATCAAAATATTTTTTTTATAAATTAGAGTGCAACAAAATAGTGAATTTGATTTATATCAATTATAATAAGGAAAATTAAGGAAAACTCACCTCAAACATTATATCTAGTGTCTAGCATTTATTCATTAAGTGTTTAAATGGTTTATATTAAATAGAATACTAATTAGGTACTCCATTGTTTTTTTAATAAACCAAGTTTAGAAGATGTTTTTAAGTGCATTATTGAATTTGATTATGCATATTTGATATGGTGAGAAGTCATGTTGGTCAAATAAATCCTTGAAAACTTAAATATTTTATGGCATTGTCATGTAATTTGTATAACACATGATTACATTGAAATATTAAATAATATAAAACTCCTCCAAAAAGAATATGAAGAGAATATTTGATATACAACAAATATGGAAAAGTGTGTATGAATGTATATTAATAGATCCTTCAAAAAAAATTACATTCATGAATCATATAAACCTACTCTTAAGATATTCGCTCAAGTAGATCAAGAATGGCTTCTACACCATATTTATTTATCTTGGTCTTCTTGCAATGTTCTTTCTTTGGCATCCATGCCCACATTATGGTATTAATTGGAATAGAGCCAAGTTCTGTGTCATCAGGATTTGGTACCCAATATTGCTCTAAAAATTTTCCATTGTATTTCCCTGACATAGGCTTCCACCAGTCAACCTTTACATGAAGATTCTCACTTTCATTATCCCTAAAGATATTTGAGATGGATTTTGCCATCCAAATCATCTCTCCTGCATCCTCATTTCCTGATCTAACTAGCAACATCTTTCCTTTCTCAACATCAATCATCGGATTGAAAGTTGGTTTTGGCTTGTTGCATTTGGGTCCAACATGTATTGGTTCATCTATCACATTATCAAAATCTCCATCCATAATACTTGACATTACTTGGAGTGCATTACGATCAACATCAACAATGTGCCTTGTCCTGGGCCAGAAACCCTCAGAAGATGAATCACTTCCATCTATTATTCTATGATCATTATAGATTCCATCTAATGTATCAAGAACTTTTTCCCAATACACTACTTTATTTTTCCATTCCTCTGTAACAATTGGTGAATCCTCGTTCCCAATAGTGTCTTTCCACATTTTTATGTATGATGTTATCCCTTCCTTTAGTTCTTTTAAATAGACATCATTTTGTTTGGAAGTTAAGAAAGATGGCTTCCCTATGGGAATTATAGGTCGGCCTTCATCATCTATATTCCATAACTCAACTGGTTCTGACCACTCAATATCTCTAATTGATTCTTTGTACCTTAGTACTGGAACATCATTGAGTACAAGAAATTGGAAGTATTGGACATTAAGATGTCCATCTAGTGCATTTTTTCCCTCCTTGATGTATCCATTAAGGAAACTTTTGAAGTCATAGACCTTGTCAATAAGTGTAGGTGGAAACACTCGATTTTCTTCAATTGTGCGATATGTAACCATCATTTCAGGTAAAGAATAAATATATTTACTTTTTAGGTTGGAAGACATTCTTCCGTAGGTTCCATCTATGTCTTCATGGGTGTGCCCCACATGCAAGAACCCAACCTCAATAGTGATGAAGACACCAGGTGCAGTTAAAAGCGATAGAAACATGAAAAGATAGCGATTCTTATTATCACTTGCTGCATTGTCCAACTGTAACAACAAATGTGGAGGAAGAGGTTTAAAATCAACATTTTGACTTTTTGAACTTCCATGAGATATAAAATCATCCTTGTACCCTTGACATTTTGAGTAAATAGAGGTGTCAATTAATGCATTTGTAAGTGGGTTTCTTGAAATTCCACTTTCATAAAGTAGATCACCATACATATCCATTTGTGGGTCTTCAAGGTCCCTTAAGCACTTTGCAAGAGATGTAATAGTAAATTGTGATCCCATATGGACAAATGGTAAGGAGAAATGACCAAAACCTCCTGCCTTATGCCCATGTGTAAGCATACCTGTTAATGACAAACCTAAATTTGTTCCTACAATAGATTTTGATTTGACACGTAGCCTTGGGATTGAAGTCTTTGTTTTGTCCATTTTATCATGGATAATGCTCAAATACTCCTTTGGAAACCGCTCTGACATAATTCTATGGGCATAGTAGCAATATCTTCCACACATAACAATCTTGTTATGTTTCTTCAACCCACCTCGTGCCTTTTCTTCCAACTCTTTTGTAGTTGCTGACTTCATTTGTGCTTTCAACACAATACATTCACTGCATTTACTGAAGTTGGTGTTCTTTGAAAATGCCACATCTCAAAACTTAGTATTCCAAATCTTGCTCATTGTTGACTGTGATATTGATGGGTAATTGAGCTTTTGAAGAGCCTCATTGATCTCTTTTAACAAAGAATTTTGTGTGTAAGTCGAAGGAAGCAATATTAAAGGAGCAGATGTTCCATCTTCTTCAACTTGACGTGTTTGGTTTGGTGAAAAATCTGAATTATCCATTACAATTTTGTGCAATATTTCTATGGCTGCCACTGTGTGAGTTCTTGCTTTGCATGTGTTGGTGTTACCATGAATAGCTTTGATCTGTCCATGTTGGAAATAATGCTGGTAGTTATAGAATGTTCTTTGAGGAATTGTATGTATCTTATACCATGCTTTCGTACAAATAATATTCCCATTAAATCTCATGTCCTTTACATTTCTAGCAATAGGTGGTAAGCCATGGCCCTTTGACATGACTGTGTTTGACATGAGTGAATTCAAGACAAATTCTCTAGTACCATTTTTATTTATTTGTCTCATATCCCTTCTAGCACCTGTAATGGCCTTCCTATCCACATGTTGAAGACAATCTTTTCTACAACATACATCTGCTGCCAAAACTCGAATTTCTTTCTCTTCATCTATTTTTGTTTGACATTTTGCAATTTTTTTTGTAGCCATAACTCGTTTAATCCTTTTATATGGCCTTGTTACATGCATATCAATTGAGTTTCTATCTTTTTCATTACAAAAGTACCCATCCCAATTGTTTAAGGGATTTGTGTCCTCTATAACATCCCATATCACCATTTCCTTGGGTGGCTCCTTGAACTTTTCCTTAACCCTTAATATCACACCTTTGTTGTCCACCAACTTATTTATTGGCCATCTAACCAAACATTGTATAGACTTATCCCCAATTCTACATATCTCACAATTTCCATCTATCTCTTCTAGAAAAACACCAAATCCATTTCACATAGTGTTTCACCCTCAACAATGTCATCCTTGCAGACATTAACTAGCATTCCTTTGGCAATGCACATGCTTGTTCCCATGCATTCATGTGTAAGAGAAACCTTTGTACATATGAATCTAACCCTATCTTGGGGAATATTTGTGGCATGATCATGACAGTGAGGCTCCAAATCTAATTCTGGCCAAATTTCATAAGATTCTAATGCACCCCCAAGTGTATGCTCAAATCATGTTGGATGTGGTAGAGGAGCATTATGTTTTAACACCTTCTCGATTTTAACCACTATGCATCCTTTATTTACCATCTTTCCATGCACTTTATGCCCAAGCTCTGTATTGAATATGGAGCCCTCGCCCACCTTCACTCCATGTTGCAGAAGATTTGCCTTGGCTCCAATAGAAAATGTGGAAGAAACATTTGCACCTATAAACGAATGTAAATAAGGTTAGTATTTACTCCAAAAAAACATTTATTATGCTATCAATAATATATAATACATGCTTCAATATTTTGATTTACTTATGTTGTGTCTCAAACCCATGATCTTCCATGGATGTATGTCCCCTTCATTAACATCCTCATCAATCAAATGTGGTTGAGTTACATCAATTATCAAATTGTAACATAACCAGCATTAACCCTTTCTCCAACATAATAAGTTCCAGACTCTGCAAATTCGACCCTTCCTAGCCCAATGACTTGATCATTAATAAGGAGATCAACATAGTCCCCTTTTGCCAAAATTATATTTTCCATTGTAGCTTGTATCAATTCTGTAACAACAATTAAATCGTAACTTGTAATTAAAAGGTTGAACCGTGTAAAGTGTGACTTTATATTTTCACAAAAACACACAACTTACGAAAAAGTAATATAGATGCAAAAATTAAAATAGTATGGTAGTAATATTGTATGTAATGAAACATTGTTTCCTCAAATGAGAGCTAACAATCAATATCATTCCTTCTACTACAAACACAAGCATATTGCTAGAAGCAACATTACATGGTCAAATAAATCTAGCACGTGCTAGATTTCCTTCTAGGACAAACAAGCACATTGTCAATAAGAATATTCTAAGGCGAAGGAAATCCACCACATGCTAAATTTCCTTCTAACGTAAATAGAAGCATATTACTCACAAAAACATTTCAAAGTAAAAGAAATCTTACACATTCTAAAGTTTATTCTAGCACAAACACAATGACATTGCCAAAAACAACATTGCAATGTGAAAGATAGCTAGCATACGCTTGATTTACTTCTAGCACAAACAAAAGCACATTGTCAACAATAACATTGCAGGGAAAACCAAATCCAACAACTTCTATCAAAAACACAATCACATTTCCAATAACAACGCGCAAGGTAAAATAAATTTAACGCGTGCTAGCTTTACATGTAGCATAAATACAAGCATACTACCAAAAACAACATTTCATGCCAGAAGAAATCTAGTGCATGCTATATTTCCTTCTAACACAAACAAAAACACATTACCAAGGTGAAGGAAATCTAACACGTGTTAGATTTCCTTCTATAATAAACAACCAAATTGAAAACAACAATATTGCATAGCAAAAGAAATCTAGCACAACTTCTAGCCCAAACACAAGCACAACATTTCCAATAACATTGCCAAGGTGAAGGAAATCTAACACTTGCTAGATTTCCTTTTATCATAAACAACCAAATTGACAACAACAATATTGCAAAGAAAAAGAAATCTAGCATAGTTTCTAGCCCAAACACAAGCATGTTTCCAATAAAAATATTGCAAGGTGAAAGAAATTTAATGCATGTTAGCTTTACATGTGGCACAAATACAAGAAAACTACCAACAACAACATTGCATGCCAAAAGAAATCTATTGTGTGTTATGTTCCTTTTTAACACAAATCAAAAAAGTGTAATGGTGATTCTTTGTTGTGAAGACCCATATTAAAAGTGGTGTAATGCTAATAAGACCAATGCAGCTACTGCCAGGATACCAATGTAAAGTTTCATTGTTCAAAAGTTTAGGGCCTCGTTGGTAAAACCATGCATGTCATATTCAGTGACTATGGCATACTCTAAGGTAGATTCAGTAATAAATTTTGTGCATCAATAGAGTTTTGGCATTTTTTGGCTAAGTTAAGGCACCAACACCACAACTGTTATGAATCACCTAGTCAAGTCTCAAGAGAGAGCCTCTTTTGTCTCATCACTATATCAATCCATGAAATGGTGGAGAGCCTAACAACCTTCTCTTTTAATCACTCAAGCTAGACCAAATTGACAAGTTGTATTCCTACCTAACCAAACATTTTCCATGTTTTTGCTTCCTCATAAAAAGATAGCAGTCTAGGGGTTATCCTGATGCAAAATGTACCTCTCGACAGACTATGTTAACACCTTGTTTTAGGAGATTAACCCACTAGCCTTTGTTCTATAGTACAAATAAAATCGGTCACACTTCATATTTTATTTGGATTTTATTTTAACCCATATGTAGTAGCATTGTGCTGACCAATACATTGGCTTTAAAAAGTAATGCAGTTCTAATAGTCAATATTGACATGGTTGGTCAATCTTTTTCTATGGAATAGATTTAAGATGACAGGAAAATTATAGAAGTATCGATAGTCATAGAAAATGAATTTGCGAGAGACTGGGAAGACCAAATCAAGTTCCCACATCCATTGGCCTGTTGAAAACATCCCAACATGAGGACTCAGATACATATCTTGGAAAGGAATCTTCAAATGGAACCCGATCCAAAAAAAAATAGACAAACGTAAAAGAAATCGATCAAGACCCAAGAACAGATACAAAAACTCATTATGGGTATTGATATATATTGGGATAATGTGGTAAAGATGAAGCATAAAGTATTGGTGGACCACTGGGAACACATTAGGATGTCTAGTGGACAAATGAAAGAATGGGTGCAGAATATTGGTTCTGTATTGTTGGAAATAGACCGAAGGTAAGCATGCTCCTCAATAGTTGGTTTGGATTCCACTTCATGACAGTGGAAGATGCAGATAAGATTGACTCAATCTCATGCGTGAAAGGTAGGGGATTTTTATGCTTGTAGAATTAGACGGTCAGATTTAATCCTATTAAAGAAGATCCCCAGCGAAAATACATATGGGTTAAACTCCCTGGCCTTCCTTTGGAACTATGGACCAAGAAGGAAATCATGGAAATTGCCAACAAGATAGGAAAATTCTATTATGTCAATGAAGGGTGTGCTGGCCTTCTAGAAAAATGAGTAGCATGGTTTTTCATTGAACCAGATTCCATAGAAGGTCTCCCGGCTACCCTTGATATCTATTAGAGTACACAATCTATCATAAAACGAGTGGATTACTGGGGAACCCCTTTTAGATGTTTGGGATGCCATAATACCATACATCTAATAGCGAAATTCCTACATAGACTTTGTTGGGATGACATCAAAATGTATGGTAAGGCTATAGGCATAAATCAAAATCATACTTTTCCCAAGAAAGAAAATGCCCCTTGGGAGCTGCCAAATGAAGTGTAGGTGCCTGCGCTAGAATAAGTTCCTATAAACAATAGTAGTAGAAAGGATAACAGTATGTCGACTCCAGGAATTAATACTCAAGAAATAGATTCCCAAGATAGGCCATATGGACGGGGAAACTCGGCGAATAATGAAGATAAAAATTTCACTCCGGAGGTTGGCCAAATTCGATATATTACAAAAGGAAATGAACCCAGTTGACATCCAAAATTGAGGCCTTATGCAACATATCCTTCTCAACATGATAATATACAAGCAAATACTTCCCCTGTCTTAATTGATGTTGATGTGGAAAATCTAAAAATGGATGAATCACTGGGCCTCGAATCGTTATCAGTTAAGAAGACCTTTTTCAGGAGACAAAGTCTTTTAATAATATGGATTTCCCTAGAAATGGATCAACTAAGAAGAAAAAGGATACTAAATACAAAAATATATCCTCATGTAATGGAGTTGGGTCAGAGCTCAACACTTACTTTTCTGAAACCAATGAAGCAACTCTCTATCCAAACATTGATCTAGGAACTTCTTATTACTAATACGAAGAAACAAAGACCTCATATTCACGGGTCCTTATAGAAGACTATCCCGTAGCAACCCAATCTAATTGAGGATCATGTCATTAAATATCAGAAGTTTTGGATCACTACAGTCTTGTCGAACACTGCATAATATAATTCAAACCAGAAAGCCTGCTTTGGTGTTGTTACAAAAAACAATGGTAGATAGGGGCAAAGTTCAGAATATCCTCTTGATTTTATGCCCAAATTGGGCGGTCTACACAACCAATCCACTAAGGAATTCTGGAGGTCTTTCCGCTATATGGAATCCCAAAATTTTCTCCCTTTTGGCTTACAAATCCTTCGTTGGCATCATTTTATCGGGATATTGTCGGGGTTATTTGACAAGATTTCGTATCCTTAATCTATATGCTCCATATGAAAATAGAAAATAATTCTAGAAGGTGGTAAAAATTCTATTGTAACTATTTTTAATGCTGCAACAAATGAAGTTTTGTCACATCCACTTTGCTTCTAGCCATCATCATTCATACCATGTCCAAGCAAGTTGAAGCAACTTATTCATTCTATATCAGCAATATACAGATAGGAAGTGTTTTAGACTACACTCTTGCTTTCATGAGTGTAGCCTTGGACATGGTGCGTGATAAATGGGATCCAACTCTAAAGAAAGGTTTCATCGACATTACTTCCTCAAGAGATTTCTATTGGATTTATAGCAGCCTTCAATTTGTATTTTGTGGAGAGATGATTGAAGATTTAATAGGAAATCAACAACAATTTGGTGATTTAGTAGCTTGGGGAGGTTGTACAATAATATACTTGCTTTGTCAACAACTTCACTTTGACCTATTTGACTTTGTGTATACAAATATTAATGTTGTAGAAGTGGATAATGTAGTAATAACATATTTGACATCAAGAGAAACATCAAAACCAACGAATTATGGGTAGGATCTGGAAAATGCAAAGAAGTCGAGAACATTGAACGATCACGTCTTCTCAATGCTAAAAGCACATTCTTCCGCTAAAGATAGAATTGATGTGCAATCAAGCAAATTGATGTCACACATATATTCTTGGATGTCTGTTATGGAATATAATAATAAGGCATTAGGTGAACCAACAATAAAGCCGGAGATTCCTAAAGCCAAACTTAATGCAGATGAGCATCTGTTCTGTGACAACTGCAAGACATCAATTGTTGATTACCATCGGAAATGCCCATATTGTTCATATGATCTTTGTCTCAGTTGTTGTCGGGGGCTTCGAGAAGGTTGTCAACCAGGTGGTGGTAAAGCAGAATTAGCCCAACAGCAGTCTACAGATAGAGGTTATTCTAGAGAGGGATTACCAAGAAATAAGCAAACAAAGGTGTCGGGCGGAAGATCAGGTTGGGAGCTTCACTCCCAGGTTACTAGCAATAGCACTGTAGACCCTACAGACAGATTACCAGATTGGAAGGCTAATAGTGATGGTAGCATTCCATGCCGAATATGGTGGCTGTGGTTGTCATTTATTAGAATTAAAACGCATTTATAGAATGAATATGATTGCAAAACTTGACAAAGAGGCAGAGGAAATGGCCAGCAGCTGCAAAGTCGCAGAGGGCTTGAAAATTTCTCACTCCTGTACCTCATGCTTCAAGTCTGGTTCTTATGGGAAAAATGGATATTCTGAAAGGAATTTACGCCAAGCAGCTCATAGGAAGGACAACAGTGACAATTATTTGTACTGTCCAACTGTACAGGATACTAAAGAAGAAGGCCTTGAGCATTTCCAGAAACACTGGATTAGAGGTCAACCGGTCATTGTGCAGAATGTTCTTGAAGGCACTTCCAGTCTGAGCTGGGACCCATTGGTCATGTTGCGGCCTGTTCGAGAGACTATGAATGGCAAGTTTAATGAGGAGACAAAGATAAAGGCCATTGATTGCTTAAATTGGTGTGAAATTGAAATCAGCGTCAACCAATTTTTCAAAGGTTACGCAGATGGTCAAATGCATAAAAATGGTTGGCCTTTGATGTTGAAGCTGAAGGATTGGCCACCACGAAATTTCTTTGAAGAACGTTTACCACGCCATAGAGCTGAATTCATTAATGCATTGCCCTTTCATGAGTACACACATCCTGAATGTGGCCTTCTTAATCTGGCAGCAAAGCTTCCTGATAATTGCTTAAAGCCTGATATAGGACCCAGAACTTACATTGCTTATGGGACAAGTGAAGAACTTGGCCGAGGTGATTCTGTTACTAAGCTGCACTGTGATATGTATGATGTGGTAAATGTATTGACTCATACAGCTGAAGTCAAGTTCCCAGGGTGGCAGCAACTTAAGATAGATAAAATTCAAAGATCATTAAGAGCATTAGACTCGGAAGAACTTTATGAAGACTCAGATAGGATTGGAAATTCCTTTGGTGAAGAAGAGAGAGGAAAAACAACTAAAATTGAGGTATCATCATTTGATGTTTCTGTGTCTCAAAGCAACAGAAAAGTTTCTTCAAGTCAAACTATTGATGAATGCCTTAATGATAATGACATTGAATCTAGTTTGAGGGCAAAGTCTCTTGATCTCTGGTAAGATCCATATTACAGTTCCACATTTGATTGGCTGGATGGGGAGGATCAGTTTTTCTGGGATTCCATGGTTGGTAGTTCTATCCACCATATTCACAGAGACAAAAATTATCTGGCAGATTCACTGTCTAAAACAGGTCTACAGGATGCTACTGGTTTTTGGTTTTTGCAGGTTCTATCTGAGGGAGTAAGCTATCATATCCAAGAGTTTATTTTGCCGGACTTCTAGTTTCATTTCTGTTTTCTTCACAGGTTTCCATGGACGGGTCTCTGATCTTTATGTGGCTGTTTCTTTTATCATCTTGTTTATGGATGGTGTACATGATGTTTCTGTACATCCATATGTTTCCTGTTTCTCTATGTGATCATGTTTTGTTTTGGAGATCTCCCAGAACACTATGTTTCAGTCAAATTTTCCTTAGCTATTCACTGGAATTCTCCCATGGTGATTTCATCTGGTTTTCTCTGCAAATGGGAGTGTATATGATGTAAATTTTGAACTTTATATCCCTCA
Organism: Pinus tabuliformis; assembly: GCA_031772625.1. NCBI lineage: Eukaryota > Viridiplantae > Streptophyta > Pinopsida > Pinales > Pinaceae > Pinus > Pinus tabuliformis. Next base: position 519,214,850 of record CM062820.1, on the reverse strand, counting down.
TATAATAATATTCAGCTTTTTCATTCTGAAAAGGTTAAGCATAGCACATCAAGCCCAATCATGTCACTTTCTTGGTGCTTTTTCTGCCTGTAGCCATTCAGGTTTACTTGATGAGAACTGACATTATTTTCAAGCATAAGTCAATATTATGGAATTTTCCCCAGAGCAATGCAATATGCCCTTGGTTAAACTTTACAGTCTAAGTGGGTGCATGAATGATGCCTATGGTGTTATTGAAAATCTATCTTTCACAAGTATTTACAGTTCCTTGCTTTACGCCTGTAGAATGCATGGAAATATTGAGAAATCAGACATGGAGATGATGTAGGTAGAGTCCAAAATTTTGGTTTGGCCAGCTATCATTATATTGTTTTATATATTATTAATTCTAAGCCTGATGAAAATTGTAATGTTGTTACATATAATTAACCCTAGTATATCTTTCAGGTATGCAAGATGACATAAAGATAACTGTGACAATAGCTGGAATATTTAAGAACAATTGGCTGGCATTAGAAAGGAGAATATCGAATTCTAATGTTGGCATGAAAGATGATGCAAACAGAAAGCTAATCCTAAAGGTTACAATTGAAATAATATTGAGGAAATCACTCAAATTTTAGGACTGGTAAATGGTGGCACTCTATTTAGAAAATATTTTTGGGAGCAAAGGCCAAATTCTATTACACTAAATGAAAAATGTAGTGGGAGGTTTTAAATAACATATTGAAGAATAAAATTGAAATCTAGTGGTCGGATATTATGAGATTGAAAGCAAATTTTCCCAAAAAAGGCCCTACTTCCCTCCATATTTAGATATAAAAAATTCCTTTGTTTTTTGAGACAGAGAAATCCATAACTAAGTCTTTCTCTACAACAAATCCATAACCGTGTTGAAGGGAGAAGTCTCTACAACTGTCTTATGAGGAGGACCTATACGCTGTTAAAAGAGGTTATAACTTTGAGTTTTCTTCCAAGTCTGGGTACTTGTCTATGATTTATGGCACATATGCAAGCCTTGAAAGTTTGAGAATGCGCAAGAATAAACTCCTGGGATAAATACCCATTTGATTATAAGGACTTCTCCTACATTGATGTGAAAGTGTCAGCAAGGAAATTTGCAGATATCTTAACACAGAAACAAGCAATCACATTCCATTAAAATGCACTTAACTTTACATATGCCCAAAAGCAGAGGAAATAACTAAGCTGGAATCCGATCCAAGAAAATGCCCCATATTATCATCCTATGCTTAGTAATGCTTACAAGGAAATGGGTTGGGTATGTGTTTAAAGTCTGTACAATCAAAAAGAAAGAATCTAAAGGTAGCCCCAACAATCTGAACAGACAACAAGATATCAGTTTACCAAGTCAATTTAATAATGTAGCACATATGGACTCATCTTGATATTGCTGCCTTGAGTTTACTGGCTATTTCACTTGTCAAAGCGAAGGATAATCCCTTCGATTATGTGCATACAATGGGCCAGTATCTTGAGCACTGAGGAATCAGATGAACGCAGCTGATTTTATCTCTCTAGAGGTAGCACTGGGGTATTCTAGCTGTGTAAGTGTCATTTAATGAGGTTGCAACTTTTTACATATTACAAAAATACGTGAATAAATGTCAAGATCATAAACAACCACACAAACGGCAATTGTTTTCCATTGAGAAGAATCTATATACCCCTTTCAATGTCCTGCAAGGCAAGGACATGGATTGAAAAAAATATATATACTCTTCTCAAAATATTCCTAGTTCTCCAAGTTGCAACCGAGCCTCAAGAACTTAACAGTTGTGAAGCATTGAAAGTTTGAAACCCATATTCTTGTATTCTGGTTTTCGTCATATGATTAAGAAAATAAAAAACTATACAAACATATGTATCATATTGATAAAATCGGTATACCCCCATCAAGGTTTTGCAATGCAAGATCGGCTAGATTCACCCAGTTTTGGGTTACGGTGTAGATATCCGTATACTGCTCAGCCACAACCAGTATTTTTTCCTTCATCGTTGTCTTAGCAAGTGCAGAAGTGCCAAGAACAAAATTTTTATGATTTTTTGGAAGGTCAATAGTCACGGGTGTTTTAATATAATTTTAACCTTGAGATGACAGATTATGACGAAATCTGCAACGACTGGGAATCTGGTAGGGTATTCGACGGGATGTAATGATTCTCGCTAGAGTGGGAGGAAGTTGATATGGTCCCTGTCGCTTCTACTTTCCTCGTTCTGCTATGATATCGCTTGTTGTGCGTCTTTTCTACTTTCCTCGTTCTGCTATGGTCCATGTCTCTTCTACTTCCGTCTCTGCAATTCAAATGTCTGTGTGTGCGATCGCAAATCTTCCCCATCCGCAGACGAAATGGCTAACCTTCACTCTACTCTCCACAAAAGAGATCTAATTTGTCAAGGTTTTTTACCCAAAGGATCCATCACCCCTAATGATTCATAAAATATGCCCTAAGCATAATCATAACTTTACAAAAAACTGGGAGCGGAGGGTCCCCTTCTTAATCTCCACCAAAATCGGCACTAGGCGTACATGTGCCCCCTCTTGATCAATCATCTCCTCAAACCTTCGATTTGATGTGCAAACAAAAAAAGTAATTTAGGGGAAGTGGAGATGCCTTTGAATTCATCCGCCCATTTTCAGTTATGATGGGCATGTGAGCAATGTCAAAGATGATTGCAGGGCAGGAACTGATCAGGGAAAACTCTTTGATAACCAAAGAAAGTGGGATGGTACGCCTCGACAGAGAAATGCCCTCCAAATACTAATACTAATGAAAACTGTTGTGCCCTCCATACAATGGAAAAATGATTCAAAAGAAATTATTTTCGAGTTGAAGAGGTGACCCCAGGAACAAATTTTGTGCCCTCCATACAATCGAAAACCCCAGGAACAATTGTTGCGCCCTCCATACAATCGAAAAATGATTCAAAAGAAATTATATTCGAGTTGAGGAGGTGACCCCAGGAACAACTAAGGAGGTGCCTGAGGTGGATATAGAGGAGGCTACAGAGGAGGCAGGAATGGCACTGGAGAGGATCCAGAAGCTAAAACATACATGAAAATTTTGCATGCAGTTTCTACACCCTATCTTCAAGGAGCTATTTTTTAAGAAAACAAAGAGAAAGCTAAAACACATACCTGTTTTAGGCAAAAACTATGGAAGATCGGCCTCACAGAAAAAATAGCAGTAAATGCAGAGCTGGTAAACCTGTCTTGGCTATTGCTCCTCAAAGCACACTGATCTGTCTGCTCAAAAGTTTCCCAAATCGTTGAATACCAGATAACTTGCCAAATATCATATAATAATATAAGATAGCTGGTTCAGAAAATAAGCTTTCCCACTGGGTGTGAACCGTGACAGCGTTTTGCATGCAGTTTCTACACCCTATCCTCAAGGAGCTATTTTTTAAGAAAACAAAGAGAAAGCTAAAACACATACCTGTTTTAGGCAAAAACTATGGAAGATCGGCCTCACAGAAAAAATAGCAGTAAATGCAGAGCTGGTAAACCTGTCTTGGCTATTGCTCCTCAAAGCACACTGATCTGTCTGCTCAAAAGTTTCCCAAATCGTTGAATACCAGATAACTTGCCAAATATCATATAATAATATAAGATCGCTGGTTCAGAAAATAAGCTTTCCCACTGGGTGTGAACCGTGACAGCGACACCTTAATCAATCGTTGGAAGAGAATGTTCACGCCGTGGGACTTCGAGCCAAGGAGATAAGAACAGACAATTCGAGCCGAACCAAGCCCAGCCAAGGAGATAAGCGAAATTTTAAATTTTCCCACAAAATTTTAAATTTTCTCACAGAAATGTTTGAAAAGTCTACTTCATAATATTTTTTTAAAGGTTCATTATAAGCGAAATTTTAAATTTTCCCACAAAATTTTAAATTTTCTCACAGAAATGTTTGAAAAGTCTACTTCATAATATTTTTTTAAAGGTTCATTTGCCAGCAGTTCTATTAATTGAATTTTCTCACAAAATTTTGAATTTTCTCACAAAATTGTTTGAAAAGTCTTCATCATAATAATTTTTTAAATGTTCATTTGCCAGCAATGCTATTAATTTGCGCATTTATTTTATTAATACAAACCATATAATATTAACTAACCTTTGCATCTTATAAATTATATAAACACACATTTGCATTCTATAAACCATTCACCTTAGAGGCACCGGGAAGTGGTTTTGTACAATGTGCATAATTTATATTATTGCTAAACTTTAAAAACCATTCATAGGCCCTAGGATGATAATGGTGTTTCTTCTTAGATGATGTCCAAGGCCCCAACAAAAGTCATCTTTGTTGGGCAAATCCTCACATTAACACCCATACAACATTTATATACCTATGGTTTATAATGCTGGCAAATAGTGCTCCTCATCACCTAATTGTGCAAAAAACCCCAACTAACCTAGTCTAGGTTAGATGTCCTCGATATTAACATATTATCCTACATTATCCATTAGCTCATGGAGATAGAGGGTTCAAGGACTCTCACTTGATGGTTGGGGACTATAGTCCATTAAGAGGTCAAATGTCGGGCTAACTATATTAAGGACACCTCAAGGTCAACCAACACTAATGAAATGTATTAGTTGTTTGTACATCGACCTATCAAAATGTCACAATATTGGGTAGTAGACATTAGTAAGTAGGACACTAGTCGCCAACAAGAAACCTTGATAACGATAGAGTAATGATGTGATGAGTGGATGTAGACCTAGGGATACCGCATGTCAATTGTGTGGCAGTTGATTTGACATGCTAACGTCTCATTATGATGTGGCACCAATGTGGGTCTAGATGACATGGCATACCAATGTGGCATGTTGACATGGCAATGGAAGGTTGACTTGGCACTGAGGTGTTGTATAGGTGGTAACCATATAGTGACGATGTGGATGTTGGGATTTTGGATGTTAAGATATCAACTAATTAGTATCAAGGACACTCTCTAGCCTCTTCCTGAGGGCCCGGTGGCTTGATAGCTCGACCATTGGCCTTTCAAGATATTGGGTATTGAGAAATTAGGGCTTCAATCTACAAGCTCGTCTGTATGTTAGGTGTCGAGTATTGAGACAGTAAGTATGTATAGAGCATTAAGGAAAATCATGTGTTTCATGTGAATTTGGGCAAGCTTAGAAGTCAGGTTGCAAACTGCTACAAGTGTCCTTATTTTTCTACAAGAAACAGTGTAATGTGAAGGTGAATATGCTAAACATGATATTGGATGGCAATGATGCTAAGGAGAAATTGGAAAATTGAAAAGTGCACCTATCCAAGATGTAAACTTCATTATTAAAGATTTGTAAAGGAGTAGTTGGTTAGGTATTTCATCTTACCTGAATCTATCATTAGCTTTCCACATTCCATTAATAACTCGTTATGCTTTTTCCTGCCTCTTTTCTTTCCTGGAATTCTGGGAGCTAATCCCGATGTGTTTTCATGGTTTTCACACCTTCGTTGCCCTGCCTTTCACTTTTTCCTTGTTTGTCCAGCCCTATAGCCTGAGTTTTCCATAGGAACAGTTTTTGTACCCTATTAAATTCTTCTGGCTGTAAAGAGTCTACCCCACTCATGGTCCCCTGTTTCAAGAATCCTTCCAGATCTAGGTGTTCCCTGTCAAGAATCTCTTGCAGTTCATGATCTTCTGTTTCCATCTCACTTTAGGTCATTTCTTGGTCCATCTTCGGTTCTGCATCGCTCATCATAGTCTCTTTCTGTTTGATATTATCATGTGTTTGAGTTGTGTCTTCCTCTTTCTCCTTTTCCCCTGGGCTTCCTTCAATTACCTAATCTATCTGTGTTATCTCTTCTTCTTCTTCCAGAACTTGGAACCTATTCAGATTAGTCTATGGTCCTTCTATCTGCTACTGCTTTAGCCCCCTTTTGCCCCCTTTTCCTTTATGAACCACTTTGTGAAAGCCTTCAGTATCTTTCTTTGTGTTCGCCTTACTTTTGTTCTCTATTTTGCTAAGAGGGTAGTTTCTAAATAGGTGCCCATGCTCATGGAATTTTCAGCATCTGAAAGGAATATGTTCATAGTCAACTGTTTGCACCCATTCTTCATCCAAAACTTCTAAAATGACCTCATCCGGAAGAGCTCCAAAGAGATCCATCTCCACGCATATTCTTGCGAAGGAAGTGTACTTACCCTTCTTGGTGGCTTCAGAAGTTTTGACAAAATGCCCTAACTTGTTTCCTATATCAGATAACGATTCTGTTTGCCAGTAATCAAGGGGTAATGAGTAGAGTCTTACTCAGACCGGGACAGAAGTGAATTTTTCTCTCTCAGGGACAAAGTTCATCATCCACAGTCGCATATAAAGGCCTGCTGCTGCATAGAAGTAGGACCCTCCTTCAAACACTTTGTCTTTGTCCTCAATATTTGTGAAGACTACCGTAAAGAAACCCTTAGACCCAAGATGTAGGTCAATGCTTCCTTTTGGTTTCTAGTTATATTTAATCCATGACTGTAAAGCTTTTTCTGTGGGCCATATTGCCATGAATTTACAAATGATAGCATATGTCCTCATGTGGTCTCTATGCGCCTGCAGAGCAGGATCATTTAAAACTACTCTGGGAGTGACCTCAGCTTTGGGTTTACATGGCCCTTTTTGTGCGTTGTTATTCGCTCCTTGTTCCTTGTCTTCTTGCTCATTTTCCTTGTTGATGTTATTCTCCTTTGTCTTCTTTGAATCTTGTTCCTCTTCTATAATCCTTGTCCCCTCACCTAAAGGACCTATGACACTCTCTAATGGTTTCTTTCCTCGACTAGCCACTGCTTGCCTATAGGATGGAGTGGAGCTCCCTCCCCTGCGTGCTTCCATGGAAACTCCCGCGAACTCTTGCAAACACTAACACTTCCAGGAAATTCCACGCAATTTTCGACTAATCACTAAATTTAGAATGCATGGCAGATTAGTTTATTCTTTCCCAATTCTCAACATGCTACAAATCTAATAAATTTTATACTTAATATTAATTTAAAATTTAAATATAATCCTAGTGTATTATGTATGGCATAAGAAAATAATATGAAGTGTTATCAACCAATTTCCTTCCTTATATTTATTTGTAGTCATCATTATGTTTTTTACCCTTTTGCATATATTGGGCCCTTCATTTTGAGCTTGTTGGAGCACGAACATTGGTTCAACACTAGGAATATGCCTCCTCCATTCATTCTTAGTGTATTGTTTGGCTTTGAGAGCGTCAAATTAGTCTTTTCTAACCAACATCCATACTTAGTGTATTGTTTGGCGTTCAAAGCATCAGATTAGTCATTTCTAACCAACATCCATACTTAGTGTATTGTTTGGCATTCAAAGCATCAGATTAGTCATTTCTAACCAACATCTATATATTTTTTCTAGAATATTTCTTTTTTTTTTAACAACGTCGTCTACTTGTATATTATAAAACTGCAATTCATAAGTCTATTACAATAAGGGGGAAGTTCCGAGAGCTGAGATTCAAAATTGGGTTCGCAGACCCATAGTTCTCAAAGCTTCTCTTGACTACACTTAAAGCTAAAAACCAACGGCTATATTGCCTTACAAAAGATCCTCCTAGCCAACTAAATTTGCAGTGCATATGGATTATGGGGAGTGTTGAGTGACCGAGACATCCGGGAGTGGTTCCCTCCTGCTCACTCTAGTTGAGGCTTCTCCTTGCTGACTTTCAGTGATGGTGCGGAGGTGGTCTATTACAGCTTCCATATGGATGCAACGGTCCTTTAGGTCTTCAATATCTTTCTTCCTCTTCTCCAGCTTCTTGCGCTTAGAGTTTCTGTCCGCGTGGTAGTCCTCCGTGAGCTCTTTCACCTGCTTCTTCAGGGCGTTAATCATGACTACATGTGCTTTGCACATATGACACTCCTTGTTATTGAAAATGTTATCCATTGGGTTCCTGGGCTGCTGCTGATTGGCAGGCTGGTTGTTCTGATCCGCCATCTTGTTTGGAGCGTTTTCTGCTTTGTCAAATGCAGGGGAAGAGGGCGGCGTGACCTTTGTGTTGCCGAGCTGATTGGCTGGAGCAGAGTGTAACAGAGAGTCCTGTTGCTGATTGAGGGCGCTGCTGAGAATACAAACCCGAGTATTAGCCTTAGAAAAAACACAGAGATGAGGAAATTTGTTTACCCTGAGCAGGGGAATGTCGACTGAGTTCCCACACGGAAGGTTCTGCTTCAATCGATACTTGGTGTTTGAGCTGGCACTGTGTGCAGGGAATGACCGACGATTGCCGTCCACTGAGAGGGGCTCGGAGGTTCTTTTGGCTCCAATACTGGTCTTGCTGCTATGTAAAAGGCCGACTTGTCGCTGTCCCCGACCCCAACGAGCTCTCCGCCTCTTCCTGAGATTATGGTGAGTTGTGAGGACCCTGGTAGGCTTGCTGTGATTTATAAGGCCAAATCGGGCTTTCTCCCGCTCGTGAATGGGTGTGGAGGATCTGATCTTGACTGTCATCGGATCATCTGAGGTGATATGTCTCCGTCCTTGTAATCTGGAGCCGGCATGGGCGTGATCACGCCTGCTGATGTTTCCTGAGATGTGTTGTACAGAGACTCTGTTTATTCCTGCTTTGCTCGATTCCTTATGCCGATACCATGTCCTGTTTCCCCAGTTTTGGCAGTCGAGAGGGATTTGGAGAACAGAGGATCGCCTTTGCACTGGCCGGCTGTCTCGAATAGGATGCCTGAGGTGACTTCTTGTCTGATGCATAGGGATTAGAAGTTGACTATGGGATATCATGGTCATAGATTTCATTGTTCTCCTTCACCTTGCCCGTGGGTCTTCTTGTGGCCTTATTGGCCAACTCATCTGCTGTCGAATTGAGGTTTCTGAGGACGTGCTTATAGATCACGTTGTTCATGCCCCTGACTTGTTCCAATATTCTGTCTTTTATTCTGTTCAAGGCGCATTGGTTGAAGTTTTTCCCAGTGTTCATGGCTGCTATAAGAATTGCTGAATCCCCTAACACTAGGAGGTCGTGAATGCCCAACTTCCACGCAATGGAGGTCCCCAATAGGAGGCTGTATGCTTCGGCTTTGTTGTTCGACATAGTCCCCAGACTCCATTCATAAGTGACCATCGTTCTCCCTTGAGGATCCCTGATTACTCCCCCTGCTCCAGCTATGCCTGGATTGTTTTTTGAGGCCCCATCAAAGTGAAGCGTAAACATCTTTTGCCTTTGAATCCATTTGTTGACTTCCTCTTTTGACCCTCTGAGTTTCCATTCCTTCTGCCCTGATTCTTTTATTGGCTTGCATTTTGTTTTTGTCTTATAGTTGAATCTTTGGACCCATTCCTTCACCTGCTCATCTGTGTAGTCCGGGTCTGCATGTTGGATCCCATTAGCTTCTATAGTTTCTGTTATGAGCGCAATAGTTTTAACCAGGATGCTTGAGACACTAGGTTTTTTGTCTTTGAATATGCTTTCATTTCTAGCTAGCCATATCTGCCAGCAGAGGTTAGAAGGGATGCTGGTCCAAAATCTCTTGGCGAGGTTCATGTTTTTGTTTGCAAAAGGAAAGAGTTTCCCCCAGCCTTTCTGAAGGAGAGAGACCTGATTGGGTACATCCCCTATCTCAAGAGGGCTGGTTATGAGTTTCCAGCAGGACGAAGCTATTGGGCACTCTATGAAGAGGTGGTTAATGTTTTCTTCCTTCTTCCTGCACATAAAACATATTGAAGGCCCCTGAATACCCTTTTTTCTCAGATTTTCTGCTGTTAGGAGTTTGCCGTGGAGCAAGGTCCAATTAAAAAGTTTGATCTTCGGAAGGCTTTCGATTTTCCAAGCATTCTTGTGGTATTGCCAATTGTTTGATGCTGCTTGATTTTGGAGCGCTTTGTAACCTTCCTTGACTGAATAATTGCCTCCAGTAGGATCCCATATGTAACTGTCTTCTTTCGCTCTGCTTGAAGGAGCTGCTCCTGCCAGTGAAAGCTTAAGGTTGTTCCAAAGATCCTCTAGTCCTTCAGGGAGGTGCCTAATTTTCCATCCTTTCCATCTATCGTGATCCCAATTTGAGATGTCAAAGAGGGTTTTAAGGTTTGTATCAGACATCCACTGCTGCAACGGCCTCAGGTGGGTGAGCTTTTCCTTGGCTTCCTGGCCCATTATTCTATCCCTCCATATGCTGATATGATTCCCATTACCTGGGACTTTAGAGATATAAGACTTGAGGAGAGGCAAGGTTTTTTTGATCAGCTTCCAAACAGGGGTGCATTGCCTTTCTGTGATTGTATCTGAGAGAATATTGCTATTGCTCCCACTCAGATATTTCTTTTTGAGAACCTCTGCCCACCAGGATCCCTTCTCAATTAAGATTCTCCATATTAGCTTAAATCCCATTGCCAAGTTTGCCAATCTGGGAACTCTAATTCCTAGGCCACCTTTTTCTATGGGAAGGATGACCTTTTCCCATTTTACTAGACTGAATTTTTTCGTTTCTTGCTTTCCTCCCTTCCATAGAAAGCTTCGAAGGATCAGCTCCATGTGCTTGTGGATGCTTGATGGGGCAAGGGTTATGGCGAATTGGTAGATAGGAAGGGCTGATAGGATTGATTTGATAAGGATTGTTCTGCCCGCCAGATTGAGCCAGTGCATCCCCCAACCTTGAAGTTTCCCTCTCAGCTTCTCAATTAGTTTGACCCAAACTTCACTTTTGATTGGCTCTTTGGCCAGAGGTAGTCCTAAATACATAAAGTGTGACCAGCTTGATTGGGCTGGGATTTCCATAATTATAGAGATCCTTTGAGTTATGTATCTTGGAACGTTCCAGGTATATATCTTGCATTTGTTGTTGTTTAATTTGCCCCCCGAGGCTTGAAGGAAGAGATCAAGGATGGCCTTGAATCTCCTAGCCATAAGGCTTGAAGCACCGCCTATTAGCAGAGTGTCATCTGCAAATAGGGAATGATTAATCCCTTTAGCTCCTCTGATGATGTCCACTCCAGTTATTTCCTTTAACCTTCGCTTGTTTTCCAAGTGCAAACTTAATGTTTCTGCCATGATAATATAGAGGAAGGGAGAGAGAGGGCAGCCTTGCCTCAAGCCTCTAGTGCTCTTGAAGGCTCTGCATGGCCTCCCGTTGATTAGCGGAGCTGTCCAATTTTGAGAGACACATTCCATGACCCTATTAATGAAATGCTCTGAAACCCCGAATTTTGCAAGCACTGTCCCCAAGAATGTGTGGTTTACCCTGTCAAAAGCGTTCGCCATATCCAGCTTAATTATCATGCCTTTCTCATTTCTAGCTATACTGCTGTGTATTGCCTCTTGTACCAGAATTACATTATCAGTTATGTGTCTCTTGGGGAGGAACCCTCCTTGGTTGTCCGAGATGACTGAGGGTAGAATTTTTTTCAGCCTATTTGCCAGAATCTTTGAGATGATTTTATATGAGACATTGCATAATGAAATAGGTCTGAACCTATCAAAGGATTGAGGGTTGGGCTCTTTTGGGATTAGAGCTAGAAATGAGGATTTGACACTGCTACCCATTTTACTTTTTAAGTGGAAATTTCTCACCATTCTGAGAAAATCTTTTTTGATGATATCCCAGTGGGTTTTGTAGAAGCTTACCGTGAAGCCATCCGGCCCGGGAGCTTTGTCAAGAGACATGCTATTGATTGACCATTCTACCTCCTCTATGGATATTTCTTTGTCCAATTCGCTGTTTTGGGCTTCTGTGACCCTCCTCTCAATGATGTTGGTGAAATCTGTGTTTTCCTGGTAATGAGGGTCAGCTGTGAGCAGAGATTGAAAATGGATTGAGGCGGCATCCTTGATTTCCTCTTTCTCCGTTATTTCTTTCTCATTAAACATTATCTTGTCTATGTTATTCCCAGCTCTCCTTACCTTGAGACAATTGTGGAAGAACGAGGTGTTTTTATCCCCCGAGTTGAGCCAGAGGCATCTTGACTTTTGCCTTAGCTCTTCCTCTTCTTTTCGGTGCTGGTTGTATAGTGCTTTGTACATCTCCCCTTCTGTCTTTTGATCTTCTTCCGTTTCTTGGACTGCCTCCTTTTCCTGGTTCCATTTCTCCAAGTTTCTTTGCAATTCGTTTTTTGCCAGTCTTTCCTCATTTGCATGGTTTCTTGCCCAATTTTTTATGGCAATCCTTAATCGTTTGATCTTTGATTCCCAAACGAAGTGTGGGGAGCCTGTTGTCTCTGTCCTCCAGGTTTCTTTTATCATGGCTTTGAAGTCCTCGCTGGCGTCCCAGACTTTATTGTATTTGAATGGTAGCGGCCCCAAATCCTCCTCTTTGTCAAGATACAGCGCCACGGGCTTGTGATCAGAAGTGTATCCCTGTATGATTGAGCTGCGGATCCTTTGAAAGTTGATTGCTGCCCTCTCCTGAACGAGAATTCTATCGAGTCTCTCTTTGATATTGTTCCTGCCTGTCCTTTTATTTGACCATGTATAACGGCCATTTTGAGGAGGAATGTCTATAAAATTGTGAGTATGGATGATATCCTCCAGTTTATCTCTGAATGGGTCTATGAAATACTTCCCTCCTAGTTTTTCCTCTGCATTCCTTATTAAGTTCATGTCTCCTCCAAGAAAGATCTTCCTCCCTTGGGTGGTCTCGATGTCTGCTGTCAAAGATTCCCAACATGTTGCTTTGTCTCTGAAGTGAGGTGGTGCATACACATTGTAGATTGTGTATTCCTCCTTCTGATCTGAACTTTGCATATCAGTTCTAATCCACCATCTGTTTTGTTTGTTGCTTGTGAGATTCCAATTGCTTTTTTTCCATATTACTCCTATGCCTCCTGAGGCTCCTATGGCGCTCGTGGCTATTCCTTCATACTTTCTATTTTTTGAAATGCTGTTTTGGAATTCTTGGTCACTGATTTTGGTCTCCTGGAGTAGGAGGAAGTCTGGTTGTTCTGTTTTGATGAGATCTCGGACTGCATTTGATTTAAGGGAGGAGCCCATCCCCCTACAGTTCCAAGAGACCAAAATCATCATTTACCAGATTTGTTGTGAGTCCCGCTTTTCTCCTTCATCTTCTCGCCACTTCCCTTGTTCTTGTCCAGGTATGTGTCTATTGGTTGCTGAGTCCCTGTGGTCATCTCTTTTGCTGCATTCTCATCTCTTATTTCCTTGTTCGATTTTCTTCCAACTTTCCTTGGTGGATCCGTGGCTGCAATGTTTTCCTTTGTTTTGTTTCTTGTTAAGATCCTTTCCACTGTTTGAGGGGGGGAAGCCTGGAGGGGGGAAGAGGGGGAGATTCTGGGGCCCTTGGGGGAAGGAGGGGGAGATGAGGGTTCCTCTGAGGCTAGGGATTCAAAGGGGTTGGAGGATGAGGGGATGGGGTGGCCCGAGCTTGCAGGGACGGTGGAGAGGGAAGGAGTTTCAGAGTGGGGCACCTCTGGTTCAGGGGGAGGGTTTGACTTCTTTTTTTTCCTGACTATTTCCCATGCTTCCCCAGGGGATTCAATGTTGTTATTAACTTCTGATCTAGATTTAGAGCACCTATTTGCAAAATGACCGTACTCATGACATACCTTACACTTGAAGGGAAGTTGCTCATAGTCCACCTGCTGAATGTGCGTCCACTGATCCACTCTGAGCTTGACTGCCTCTGGTAAACCTTTGCCCAAATCTACTTCAACACAGATCCTCGCGCATGCATGCATATTTTCTTTTGGCTCCGATCTATCCACATATTTTCCTATTGCGTTTCCAATTGCTCGGACAGATTCATCAGCCCAGCAGTGAAGCGGAAGATGCGGAAGGCGAACCCAGACAGGGACTGCGTTGGGAACGTCCATTTCTGGGTCGAAGTCCGGGGTCCAGCGGTTGAGATAAAGGCCTCTAGTGTCCATGAAGTATGGTCCGTTCCTAAAAATAAGATTGCGATCCTCCACTGATTCGAAGAGGAAGGTGAAGAAGCCTCTTCCACAAAACCTTATTGCAATTTTCCCCTGGACCATGGCATTCCAGTTTCTTTCCACCCAACGTTGAACCGTTCGAGGGGAGGGCCATAACCCCGTGAACTGTCCAACCAGGCCGCGTTCAGCCAAGGCTACAGCGGATCTCCTTGGAAGAGTTGGGGGAAGAGGGATTTCCGGGATTTCATCAAGCTTCTTGATAAATTTTGAGGCAGTAGGTCGGATCCTTTCTGAGTTATTCTCTGGAATGAGAGTTGCAAAGGCTTTCTCCAGTTCAGCCTGTTCAGAGGAGGGTGAATCCATCGAGCCAGGGGCGCTCATCGAAAGGCGAGGAAAGGGAGGGGAGGGCAGGGGGCCCAGCGGAGAGGGAGCAGCAATGGGCTGCTCGCAGGAGCAGCGCGACACAAGGAAACTTAAAAACCTTACAAGAAAGCTAAACTAAGAGCTGAAATCAAATATCACTTCAATTAGCAAAAATGTTGTTTGTACATGACAAAGTTACAAAAAATGCTTAGAATCTAAACCTCTTGTATTATTCACATGCTTTCCTACAATTTCTTATAATCCTATTATGCTACTCAAGCCTATTATTTGTACAAGTGGATAGGAGGAAAACTCCTTGAGTGGAGGACTGCTTTCCCTCCAAAAATCAATAAAAACCTAGATCTTGTTTCCTAGATCACCACGTAGCAATAGTAAGGAGGATTTACTATCCTTAGGAAGTCGTGTTGGTTTTATTTTGTAGAAGGTAGTAGGCCCCACAAATATCTCTAGATGATTCTCCTTGAAATTTGTGTAAAATCCATTCAAATATTACACAATAGTCATGTTAGGCACATAAAGTATGAAAAATATCTTGGACTCTCCTAAGAACTCATTAAGCTAGGAAAGTATTATTAAGTGAACAAAATTAGGTTCAATATGGCCTTTATGTGCCTAGGAGTGGTTAGAAAAACCTTATGGGAGACTCATCACATATATTAATTGAGAAGACAAATTTTGAATTTATCAATTATTATGCAATTTAATAAATTTTATACTTAATATTAATTTAAAATTTAAATATAATCTTAGTGTATTGTGTATGGCATAAGAAAATAATATGAAGTGTTATCAACCAATTTCCTTCCTTATATTTATTTGTAGTCATCATTATGTTTTTTACCCTTTTGCATATATTGGGCCCTTCATTTTGAGCTTGTTGGAGCACGAACATTAGTTCAACACTAGGAATATGCCTCCTCCATTCGTTCTTAGTGTATTGTTTGGCTTTGAGAGCGTCAAATTAGTCTTTTCTAACCAACATCCATACTTAGTGTATTGTTTGGTGTTCAAAGCATCAGATTAGTCATTTCTAACCAACATCCATATATTTTTTCTAGAATATTTCATTCCCTAGAATTTTTTGGTATTTTTTGTCAAAAATTATATAGTAGAAAAGTTCTCGCATCACACATCAAACCAAAAGGACACAAAACAACACACACACTTCTATGTACAAGGTACAATCACAACTCAATCAAAACAATCATGTCAATGTGTGCCTATTTTGGACACAAGAAAAGGATTCTCGTACATGAACTCATAGAGGGGTGACAAGGACTATGAAGACATAAAGGGGTGACAAGAAACTCATTGACTAGTAGCAATGTCCTGTTTTTGCCCTATCTAGGCCATGCACTCACTCCCCATATTTGAGGATGTCTACCCGATGGACCGATTACCTGGTCCATGAAATCCCCAAGACTAATGCACCTTCGCATTGTGATTGCTATTACTGCGATGAGTATTATTGCTACTAGCCCCCTGTTGTGGCTGCCCTCTTCCTCCCATAGGAAAAAACATCACTGGATACCTCGAACAAGACGGGGTCCGGGAACAACGACTTATGACTAAATCTAATAATTTGTTGGTCTTTGCATACCCACTCCAGCTTAACAAGCCTGGTAAAGCTCAGGATTGAAAGAAAATATATTTAGTAAAAACCCTAACGCTAAGGGTTTGACAGTGAAATTGTGGACAAATCCAGCGAAATAAAGACCCTCCGAGAGACATTGGCCCAGCTGAACAAAACGTTCACCTCCACTGTTCGATCCCCTTACTAGTTGACCAAGAAAACCCGCGAGACCATAAGTTGCCAAACCGCCGCAGATAAATATAAACCAGGTGTATTGACCCTTGTTTGCTAGCGTTGTGACCATTCTCTCACGCTGTTATCACTCTTGAGTGTAGGTGAAAACCCATCTTCGCACCAGAAAAAACCCTAGGGTTAGACCGCCATGGAAATTCCTCTTGGATTCTTCCATCTGATCTTCTCTAGACAAATTCCTTATTTCCATTTGATTTCTGTTCTATCTGCAAATTCTTATCTAATATTGGAGCATCTCCATAGATTAGTTAACCTTACTAAACCAAACATTTTATTAGAAATAATCATTAATCTTATGGACTTCATTGCACTTTTTGACCATACACAACTTGTTTTTATGTCACCATAATTCACCTTTAATGTAACATGATTACATTGAAAAATCAACCAAAATCCCTTCAAATAATTTTTCCTACATAGAAATTTTTACCATAAACAATACCTCCCCATTAAACCAAAAAAAACACTTACACATTTCATTTAATTTCAATTCAACTAAAATCCCCTCAAATAATTTTTCTTGAATAGAATTCTTTACCATAAACAATATCTCCCCATTAAGCCAAAAAAAAAAAAAACCCTTACACATTTCATTTAATTGAAACACTTACACATTTCATTTAATTCCAATTGAAAAACACAAAAGCATTTCATTTAAGTTCCATTCAACGTTTCACGGCATTTCTGCTTTTCAAATATCAAAACTTGTTCATTTCCTCGCGTTCCAGGGTTTTTCAAATATCAAAATTTTTTCATTTCCCTCGCGTTCCAGGGAGGAAGGTCGCCATATCATCCCATTATGTTTCTCAAAGATCAAAATTTATTCATTTCCCTCACGTTGCAGGGTTTTTCCAGGGAAGAAAGAGGAAGGTCGCCGCCATGTTGTCGCAGGTTTGATTTGATACATTTGGTTGAATACAAGAAATTGGATTCTAGGTGCCTCCAATCGTGGTGGTTTCATTCTACGAAGGGATCTGCACAAGGTTCCCCCACACTCTTTGTGCGATGGCCCATTCCCAAGCCTCCATCACTCTTTGCAACTTTAAAATACTTCTAGACAAGTGCAAGAGGCACTCAAGAGGCTGTATGTACAAGATTCCGCAGAGGAAGATGGAGCCGAAGGTATGTGTTATGTGCCAAAGAAGCGATAGGTGTCTTTCCGACCCTGAAATCAGTGAAGAAATTAAGCAGAAAAGAGAGCAAAAATGTGTTGATTAAGACGAGGAAATAAAATGTCCCAAGACTGTAGGAGGTCACCATCTAGATGCTCTGCCACAGGTGGATTGTGATGATCCAGTCGTCCCTATAAATGTCAGAGACAAAAAAGGCCTCAGATTTGCTTGTACCACAGGGTTCCGAGAGTTCCGGAGCAATGAAATCAGATGCCGAGGAAATGGATGTGAGCTAAGACAAGCAGGATCGAGGCTCTGTGCCAGAGGAGAGGTTTCCAGAGGATACTAAACCCACTCAAGAGGTAGGTAACTACATTTTATTTTTATTGTTTAATTATAAGAATTAATGCAAGAAACTTGCCCATGAGTGACTTCCGTTGGTTTAGGTGATAAGTCTGGATGGTAATTTTTCTACCAAAATCGCCCGGTGCTTTTCTGTTATGCCATTTAGGTGGCATGGACAACAGTGATAGTGAAGCCTGGTGGTTGGGTTAAACTCTGCTGACCTCACTAGTGAACCAATGCCTTATTGGTGACTTATGTAGAGTTTTTCACTTTTGAAATAACTAATAGCTTGCATGTCATTCAATAGAACGGTTTAGGTTGGATGTCGATATTCCCAAGTAATTTTTTGTTAAAACTACGATGGGAAATGAATGGAAGATTAGGTCTACCCCTGACCGATGGACTTCTCTACCCTGTGCTACATACCCATTTAATGACATGCAACATTGTTCAGATCAATGTCAGTAGAGGCGTGACTAGTATACCTCTTTTCCATTCAGTTCTTGTTCCTATTATCATTTCCATTCCTCTGTTGGGATTACACTTCGACAACACCACCAGTCTTTAAGTGCATGATATATTTAGGGAGATGGGTGGGTTCAAGTTGCTTATCTGTTAAAATTCTATAGTCACGATTCTAGTTTTGTTTTGTTTCTAGTTATGTTTATGTTTCCTATTTCTAGTAAAGTAGGTTTTGTATCCCCAAAACTCAATTTTATAGTGGTAATGTACGCCGTCACTGAGGTGATTTACGCTTATAATTCGCCAGAAACCTTGAGTCCTATTTCTTGTTCTATTCACCATGCAGTCATGTCTCTTGTTTTGTTTATGTTTTACCCTTTTTGGTAAAATACGCTTGGACTGTGGATTGATATTTTAACAAGATGGGTTGCGAGTAACAAGTCCCTGCCCAAGGGCATGATGCCAAGAGAAAATACTGTCAATTCTTGCATCCAAAAAATGAAAACAGTCCAACTCCATATCCCACAAACAGTCTTCTAATGGCATATTTAATCAAGATAAAAAACATACAGTAAAACAAGTAAGTCTAACTCCATATCCCACAAACAGTCTTCCAATGTCTAATAGGAATTCCTTCTGTACAAGAGTAGAATATAAGTACATTGTACTCTTTCTTAGAAACCATATTTCCTGAGAGAAGATAATAGTCCTAAAGTTATGAACTATTAACTATCATTGTTCATAAAGTTTCTTTTGAAGAGAATCAAATTATATCAATAAATATGCAGAGAACAGAAACAATTCATCTCTTCCTCTGTTTCTTTCAACTAAAATTCAAATGACATTTAACAACATAGCTAACTAGATAAGCTAAACTTATTTTGACAGCAGGATTACAAATAAAGATAAGTATAGAGTTATACTTGAGCCCTGAGCTTTACTAGCTTGAAATCAAAATCATCTTTAAGAGCTTGAAATCGGATGACACTATCCAAGATGGATGGCTGAGGCATGACGCAAAATTTTCACCACCATAATACTCCCCTATTCCCCTATACAGCACTCTGTTGTAATATCTAGCTGAACTAAACAAGAAGATACAAATACTTTAATTTTGAAAGAAGTCTAGTTAATTTGATCGAGTCACTATTCAACCATAACATCGAATTGGATCATTGCATCCTTTGGCCCCAGATTGTTTGGCACCAGTTGATCTCTTTTCCAGGTATTGTTGATGATACTCTTCTGCTCTGTAAAACTTCTTCGCTGGCAGGATCTCTATCACGATCTCTTTATGCAGTGGCTTTTGGTGCCTTTCCATTGATTCCCGTGCAGCTCTTTCCTGATCAGCTGAATAGTAATATATGCCAGATCTGTACTGAGTGCCTTTATCATTGCCCTGCAAATATATGCACACAGTGCTGACAATTCATGTATCTGATGCAATTTCTATACATCAACCAGATACAAGTGTCTTTATAGTTTTTGCCTTCTATGGTTATGAAATAGGAAAACCACATCAAGATCCAATCATATTTTCTATAACCCACCCTGCACCCGTATAGCAGGATCCAATTATATTTTATATACCCCGCTCTGCACCCCTATAGCAAGTATGTTAACAAGCCATTGAAATGAAAAGTATATGGTAGATACATTGCCAAATACCTGGATTTGGTTTTCTGGTTAAGGAATCATATGAATGTGTGAAAGGCTTTGAATTTCAGCTTTCAAAGAAGCCAATGCTTCAAGCTGGCAAGTCTATTAGCATAGATATAAGTTAATTCCAAATTTATGATATTAATTTTTAAAATACTAATAATAACATGTGTGATCATGTAGTTTTTAAAAAAATTAGAATTCTTAAGGATTTTATATAGCTTTTAAAAAGATTTGGAGATTTTTAATGTAAAATATTTTTATCCTAGTCAAATCATTTTAGAAAATACAAAATTAATTTCAGACTGAAATTTACACCTTAAAATTTCCTAAATTATGTGTTTACATTCGTTGTTATTAAGTTGAATGGGGATCCTAACAAACATTTGAAAATAATATAATGAACCACGCAGTGATATATGAGACTGAAGACACCCTCAATGCCTGCACTCAGAATTCATTAGGAGTTTAGATTTGAAGTGCAATTATCTAAAGGGCCGCCCCTTGGCTCACTGGTTCTATTGATCTTCACTCGGTATTCGATGTGGCTCCCCCATTTGGAACAGCTTCAAAAAGATCCATCCATTCTTCAGGAAGCACCTAAAATGGACTCTCTTCTCCGGCTCCTCCATCCTAATTGGTATAGACCCCACTCTATACAACCTGGAGTCCATGATCCCCCCTGCTTTGCTCCTTTTTTTCCATTCTAGAGGTTTTTTCACTTGGAATTCCCTCATAGACTCCTGGTCTTCTCTACATCCGATATGGAAAACCGACCTCCAGCTGGCCATCCCTCCCCCCCTCCGCCCCCTATGGCTATCCTTCACTTCCCGTTTCTCCCACCACGGGATTGTCCAACATGGCACAAAAGATTCCCTCATTTGGTCCATCGACTCCAACATCCATCCCATCTCTGTTCGGAAAATATACTCCTCCATCATTGCTGATCTCCCTCCCCTTCCCTCTGTTTTTCCTGTTAAGTTCTGGAAGGCCCCTTGCCCTCTAAAAACCATTCTTTTCTCTTGGCTGCTCTTCTTCGATAAGAACCTCACCTGGGATGTTTTACAGAGGAAAGGTTGGAATGGTCCTGGCAGATGTCCTCTCTGCCTCCTGGAGAATGAATCCAATTCCCACATGTTTCTCCAATGCCCTGCCGCCCAAGCAATCTGGTATGAACTCTCGACCCTCTTCGGTTTTCCTCACTATTCATTTTCCTCTGTACAGGATGCTTTTTTATGGTGGGCCGATCAAAGTTCCGATAGACAGGCTCTTTTCTGCCTCACATGCTGGAATATCTGGACGTGGAGGAACAGGCGCATCTTTCAGGCCTCCTGCCTGCCGCTAGTCTCCATTCTGCCTCTTATTATGGGATCTATGCCCTCTCAGATTTGACTGCCGAGTCCTTCCTGCAACATGCGCATTGTACTCGGTTTTTTCTTATATGTCACCGTTTCTCTCAATATTATCCACAGGCTGTAATATTTTGTTTTTCTGGCTCCCTCTTTATATTTGGCACACACATTTACTTGGCGCAGTCACAAGCGCACAACTGCTCTCTTTTATGATTCCAGGCCATCTCATGTGCACATGTGCTCTCTATATGTTCCACATGCTGCTGTCTATTCTACGCAATCATATGCGCTCATCCGGATCCATATATATTGCATTTTCTTCCATCGTCTCTTCTGACCGAGGTCAAGATGCCCATATACAGATCATTATTCAAGACTGCGGTCTTCAATGTATCCATGATCCATATATTTCTCTTCAATATATAACATGCTGATTTTTTCTTACAGATTTGAAGTGCAATTATAGAATATTAATGGGACTCCACTCCCAATTGTATCGCTTCAAACCAGAGAAATGAGGCCAGGTATACTGAAAACCGGTCTTTGCTTAAAGCACTAGATACTGATATATATCACAACTTGAAGCCTACAAATCTTTTGAAGCACAGGAAATAGAATTCAAATACATTAAGACGCCCAAATCTGATTTAGTCCGATATTTGAAATACAGAGAATTCTAATGGCTTCCATTTGTTTTTTAACTAACTGATGCTTCTGAGGAAAGTTGATTTGTCATAAAAGTATGTACATGATTTTAACCAGTAATGAAAATTAAATTTCAGATCAATCTACTAATCTACAATATGCAATACGATATAAAATAGATTTGGGAATTCTATTAGCTAAGTTGCTTTTTTAGAACATGAGAAATGAGAAAACGGTTAGCGTGCATCTTCTGTCCATTCCAACTAGAGTAAGAAACCATAACGGTGGAGACTCCTTTGGCAATGGCATCGAAATAGGGGGTCATGTGGATGTTGACTAATTGTTTATAATTGCTGACAGTGTTATTCTCATCGACACCCCGGGTTGTTCCACCATCGCCCACAAAGTGCTTAGCACACGCATATTGTGGGTATCTGATGACCTGAGGAACGACAGACAGTAGCTTTAAGAAATATGTTTAATAATAAAGCTAAATTCTTAAAATACCCTAAGGAAAATAAGAATCATTGTTTTATTGTGCAAGACATGGTTATTAATGAGATTAATGAAATTTTAAATCAAAACCCACAAAGTCAAAAGTTGTCTGTGGATATAGTGTATAATACATAGTGCTGCCTCCTCCTGTGTGAAAATTGGTTTATTACCATCCATGGACCTCATACAAACTGTAGAAACAAGATGCCTTAAGAAATTTTATCTCCTTATTAGACCTAATGTTGGAATTTCAAAAGCTCTGTTGATGTTTCAAATATTTCTAGCCAACATTTATTCTATCTTTTAATTAAACATATACATTTACAATGGCACAAGAATTATGATACTGCCACTATTTCCATAATGACGATTAAGGAGCAGTGCATGCAGATGAATATCTGATATGATGCTTGGGCAGAGCAGGGTTCTATCTGAAAACCTCTACCAATCTGAGTAGTAGAAAAGTTTCCATCTTACTGACCTTCTTCTGCCCTTTAGGATATACTTCCTTTGCATAGTCACACTGGTTCTTGTCCTTGGTTTGTGTATTTTTTTATGAACTAACCCAATGTTTTATTGTCATGGATTTGAAAGATGCCTCTGGAATTTACTCTAAACCAATATTAACCCGACGTTTTTCAATTCTAGACTAACACACTTCATAACTTTGTGTTCAGTGTGCTTTCAGCATTCATTCACTGTATAGCTTACAGAGTAGTTATCCCATCATTCCTTGGGTACATTCCATCCAGTCTTACAGTAAGCAACTTGGTGGATGCAAACCAAGCAGTAAATTACTTTTGTTGATTAGGTAACTAGTCTCTAAGGTATTTTTTGGTCAATTGTTTTTCGGTGGTATTGAACTTATTCTTACAATGTTCAAAATTGATTGTTTTTCTCATCTCTTCATATTCATGTCATGTTTGTTCCAGTAACAAGTTTCACATGCTGTAATATTTCTGTGCTCTACTGCAGTTGGTTTTCTTCTATCAAATTCCATTTGTTAGTTTATTTTAAGATGATCCCGTATGGCCATTCCACATCTTTATTTTCCTGTGTATGCTTGAACTGCCTTTTATTGTTTACATGGGTTAATGGTATCCCTCTAAATTTGTTGGTCATTTGGCCAACCAGCATGAGCCCACATGTGCTTCCAGTTCTTTAGGGAACCATCCCATTCCACGATGATGATCTCAACAGGTTTACTGTTTTCACTTATGTGTACCCCAAAACTTGCTTCTGTATGCAGTCAGTTCCAATACCCTTTTATACAATTCAACCTGCCACTTCACACCATGTGTACTATCAAAATGATGACTGCAAATATAATTATTATCTCATTGCAAATTACTATCCCATAGAATGATGCCTGCTGCTTCATGTCATTTTCTTTCCATCTTATGTTACTCTCTCTCTCTCTCTATATATATATGCCATAGAAACCTCATCTGATTGATCCTCTCTATATGTGAACATCTAATTTGCCTTATTCCTTATCCTTGAGAGAACTACCGTTTTTGGATTATATATAAATTTACCCCACTTTTGATTAAGGTTCTTCCAGATCAACACATAATTCATATTGCTGTTATCAGAATGGCATTCTTCCCTAAATCTGAGAAGTGTGATTTCTTTCTATAAACCACTCTGTCGATTCATTGACACGTAACCCCAACACACATCTTATGGTAGAGGGAAATAAGGCTCCATCTTACATTCTGCTTTCTTCAACCTCAAATACATCTCATGTAACAAAAATACAACAGCTTGCATCTGTTTCCATGCAGGAAAGTTTCTGATCCTGACACAATAAGGATACAGCTAGGAAACTTTTGGGAAACATTTCCCAGACATTCTGCCAAAAAATAATGCAGAAATGTCATTTTCTTCATTTCCATTTCTTCTATTTTTCAACACTTTAGGTGTGTTCCATGACTTCCATGCCAGAGTCTTACAGCAACACATGGAGAAAATGTGTATTGAATGCCAGTAGATCGAACTTCCAGAGCTATGGTAGCTCTAATTCTTTTAACCAGATCGGGATCCCTGTGTCCATAAAACGTTGATACAAATTGTTAGCCAAACTTTCTAGAAGATTTTGATTTTGAGGGCGGTAATCAGAAGCCAGAGTTCCCATGATGTATTAAACATCAACATTTTCACCCTGATTCTGTTATTATCCCAATTCAGTTACTCAAGATTTTGCCCATAATCATTCAGATAACCCTAGTTACTTTTCAAATCATTGTCTCCTAACATTTTGCTCATTGCAATCAGAGTGGCCCTTGGCACTTTCCAAATCATAATACTACTTACGATGAAAAAATAATGCCTACGGATATAGGCCCAGGCTCTCTGCATTGTGTGGTGATCTGACAAATAAAAGAATTTGTCATTTTGTTTCTTAGCTATAGCAATGATCTGATGCAATAAAACTTTGATTTAGAAGTCATTTTTCCAGATTCAAATAGAAGTGTTCATCTTTTATTTATTTAGGAGTGTATATATTAATGGGAAGGACTATCCTGTGTACATGGTTATGGTCATATGTACCATATTTATTTTCCAATTACTCACTTTCCATGAGATGCATCTGATAATAAGTTGGTACCAACTTTAGTGCCATGTCAGCTGAGCTGTAGTCTCACTGTAAAAATGTGGGAGTTTACTATTGCTGGCCCAAGTTGGGCTCCCAGGAAAAATAAGAGAATTCTCAGCCATATACCCAGAAGTGCAGTTCTGATATGAATAGATTTTAGCAGCAGATTGGGGAAATCAGTCCCTGACTTGGCCAAAAAATAAGGGGTGTTATGGTAATGAGAAAAGAAAAATTTAACCCTGCAATCATATCATATAAATTTAATTTAAAGCACTGGCCTGACAATGGTATCATAACAGAATAGAAATCATGATCAGGTCACATCTTGTTTCTAGCATTATTTTCCTTCAAAATTTAACTCACTTCTTTTGTGGACCCCAAGGTTCATCATTCAAATTCACAAAGCTACTTTGAATCTACTGAGTGTTAAAATGTAACTATTTTGTATTTTTGTGTGTGCCTGTGTAATTTAAGCTGAACATAATTGCAAGGGTCATCTTTATTCTTCCCTGGAATTTACTACAGGTGCTGCGCTTTCTGTTATATGTAATAGGATGTTTCCCTGAAAGGTTTCCCATGCTGAATAGGATTTATGTTGTGCACAAATGCAAATTTAAGGTTCCACACATCAAAATTTAATGCACTCCAAGTGCTATGCTTTTTCTGATTTTGATGCCAGCTGACTTATCTTAGGATTTATGTGTGCAATGCAATTCTAGGGTTCTGTACATTGCAGTTTATGCTCCACGTGCTTTGCAATTTCCGTGCCTCCCAGAATATTACATTCTCGATTCTCTGCACTGCGACCTTGTTGCCACGGACACCCATTAACGACAGCAACAGCAACAACCGAAGAAGAAAAGTATTATGAAGTTGAGGTTGAAAATGCAGAGGACGAATCAGATTCTGATGTTGGGGGAGATAAAGACAACCAGCAAGTGAAGGGCAAGGGATTGAGGTGGGCTGATGTAGACGACAATGGATTGGATAAGGTGCAAAAAAGGCTCATAGAAGCTCTGCCTCCAAAGTTGTCTGGAAGGAGCAATGGCTTGATGAAACATATAATTTGTTTATCAGAAGAGGATGATCCATCTGAATTAATCATGAAGTGGGTGAGAATAATGAAGCCCAAAAGAGTAGATTGGCTTGCAGTCCTCAAACAGATGGAGGAACAGAACCTCAACCATCCCCTCTTCTTCAAGGCCAGTGGCTTTTCAATTATTATAGATGTGCTTCTTAAATATAGATGGACTGAGTAAATTATTAACCAAGTTGATCTGTATGACATTTTCTTTTCAGTCCACTAATGCTTTTACTGCTCTGCAATTTATGCCATATGCCATACGAAGCTTCTTGGCAGTGTTATCAGACTCTTCGCAGTCCAAGTGGAGTCGCGAGTTTGACTATGTTTTAAGAGGAAATAGAGTCTAATCAGCTGAATCTGAATCAATCCCGACTTATTCTTTAAAGTTTAACTCATAAATATCACCCAAACTCACTGTTACCACTCAAATTATCACCTAGGAGGAAAAGTCCTAACCTCAATGGGACAGCCTAGACGCATAATAGGCAAGCCACTCACTGTCACCTTGATGGCCTTGCCCGACCAAGGAGACTGCATATCCCAGGGGGAATCCGCATGATCAATTTAAACTTAGATTGTTGGGAGAGAAATTGGAAAATACTAGCATGAATTGACTACTCTTATGCTTAACTCAATCAAATCGATTCATTCGTCAAAGATGTGAGAATACACAAAATTCATATACTCGTTAAAATTCTAAGCTTCCAAGAGCAGGCATCCATATGTTCTAAGGCTAACTGTATCAGACAATCAGGCTACCGCAGGCACTCCATGCATTTGTTCATCTGATCGAAAATCACGGCCTCTTCCTCTTCCACGACCTACAATCCCATCTGTGCCATAGACAATGGGGCCCATATTATATAATCAGTTGCTCAGTCCAATCACATTGAACCCAAGGGTACTTTTTGGCAAATGACATTCACTAGCCAATTGGATAAGCGGTTCTCTGCTTGAGATTTCTGAGTACCAAAATTACTTCGTTGCACCCTCCTTTGGTTAGACACAGGTGGAACCCAAAAGGCTCTAAAGATTAGAAGTCTAGATGGAGGGCGTCTAAACATGAGAAGGTCTAGATGGAGGCCAACTATTTGCGAGGAAGAGAGGTGGGCAGCCCCAGGCCTTAAGAACATAGTCGTGGGCCTTTTTTTTATACGGAATCTCCCCATTTTTTGAGTTGAGTGGGGTCGCAGGCCTTAAGGAGAACATGGGCTGGGCTTCTCTTTTTAACATTAGCTCCCATTTTTTTGATTAGAACGAGGTCGTAGATCTTAATAAGAACATAGGGTTGGGCTTGAGCTCTTAATCTTCTTTATTGCTATGTTACCAACCAGCTCTGTTGAAAAAAACAGAGTTTTCAGGGTTCTCCTGGGTGAAACCCAGCTGGGCTCTGCTGCTGACCTTAGTTAACTAGGTCACGAGTCTGACTCTCTGCTGACAACTTAAACTTGCCATTATTAAGTCATCTCTGTGAGCACTTGTGGGTTGGAACCTGATTGGTGAGCGCATTTCACAAAAATTAAGCAAAACACACCTTTTTATCTGATGCCCCTCCAGTGGACTTGCGGTCGAAAATTTGATGAGGGATTATAGTCCCAGCCCAAAACTAATTGCTATTTTTTTAAACAGAGTGTGCTGAGGGTTTTGGGGGTTGCTGAATCGATCCTTTGCCTAAGAAGATTGGAAAATGAAAATTTTACTAATTGTTTGCTGGAAAAGTGAAGTTTGCTGCTTGTTTTGGATAATGCATATCAAGCTTCATCGGTGAGTACCTCATGAGTTATACCCTGCTAGACCAGTCAAAATTGCACGCAGATGGACATATGCCTTTAAATATGTGACAATGGATTAAATAATGTGTCCTCTTTAGTTGGTGGTCTGCACTCATATAAGCTATATTCTTCTCTTCTGGAAACTTTCCAGTTTTGTCACTCAACATTCTCGTAGATGTTTTCTTCCAAATTGTAGGATATAATTCAGATGTAATTTCCAGCATTATTTCTCAGTGTGCCCATAAATCAACACTGCAATGATTGCAGTGATTCCTGGTGTTGTCTTTTGAGTCACTGAGCAGTGGTGAAAGTCCTATTTCTGTTCGTTTGCTTAGGAGATTTTTGATGTTAGGTACCTTTCCTTGGTTTTCCATTTCCCCACTGCTGGTTTTCTGTTCTTGTACTCAATAAATAGAGCCTTCTTACCAGCATCATTAAGGTTCTTTACTTCAAATGGGGTAAATTCCTTTCTGTTGTAGCCATGTAGTTCTCAATTTTTTATCAACGTTTGAGGAATTTCTACTTTGAGATTTAGCAAGCTTGCTGATTTCTTATATTCAGTGGTGTAGTCTTGAACAATTTTTCTTGTGTTTGTGAAAATATCACAATTAAATGGATCTTCTTGATATCCAATATCGTAGAACTGATCCTTCAACAGCATTTTGAATGTCTCCCATGATACTATCGAGGGTCTCCTTTGCTGCTTCAAAGATTGCATATAGCTGTCTCACCTTAAAGCATGGTGGAAGATAACGAGGAAGTCCTCAAATTCAGAAGGTTTCAGGCTGTTTAACCTTAGTATCCTCTTGATGAGAATTTCCTTCTTTCTTGAAATTTACTGAGCATTTCTCTTTCTTTGTCATTCGATGGGTCATCATTTTTGTTAACATACCAATAATTGTTTTTAACCGATTTAGGATGATCTTTTGTTCTTCTCTTTCTTCTTGGTATTGTTTGTCAATATGAAAGACCAAATACACAATGCATGGGAGATGTAAAATATGATATTTATATCAAATGGGGCCATTGCATACAATGAGGCAGATCTCCTTGGTTATTTGTTGTACAACTAATTTCCCTAATCACGTTATTTACAAGTGAATTTGAATTAATCTTACCAAATTTTTTAGTTCCTTGAAGTTTATCTATTATGTTATCAATGCATGGCAATGGATATCAGTTTTTAAGGGTATGGATCAACAATCGTCAACACTTTTAACTGCTTTGAAGTTTTGCTCTGCTCTGTTGGATCAGGTGACACACTTTTAACCATTGATTTGAAGTGTGACTGCTTTTTCCAAATATCAGTTGAGTTGACTGCTTGTCCAATAAAAAAAATTTAAAATAAAATTAAAATAATTTAAAATAAAAATTTCTAGAAAACATTGGCTTAAATCAACCCATATGAAAAAAATCTAAAGAAAATAATAAGCTTTCAGCAATTTATCGATTGCTATATACCTAGCATGCCTAGCAGTGGGCAGGGATAATAACAAGAAAGAGGCTAGGTACTTTTTTCACTCATTTGATAAAAAAAATCTCACCACTCCTTATTTTTGTTTGAGTAGTTAATGTTGTATTAACTAACTGTTTATTAAAAAAATCAACAATAGAAATCAAATAGAAAGCGGTATGGTTCAATGCCTAAACAATGGATATCAAGCTCTACGACATCTTACTTAGATTTTCGATAAACAAATTGCACAATGAAAAGGATGCCAACTTTGATGGTTATTGCACATCCACCATAGAACGTGTCTTGACTCCTTATGTTCTCGTTTCTTCCGTCAAAGTCCAATATAAGTGTTTAAACATATAACGAAACTTCTCTTGCAAAGTATTTACAGTAGTTGAATTTAATGTGATTGTACATTTTTTTGCATATAGAATATTTTTGAATTTGATTGATAAAAACGATGTCAATTATTTAACATTTTTTTCGTCAAATTTTAAAATAGTTTCGAAATCTAATTAAAATAAAAATAACCAGTATAAAATAACTTAGATTTTTTTTTTTTTTTTACTACAACGAGTCTTTTAATATTTTCCTGTCCCTGAAATTGTACTATTGTGACAATATTTGCACTGGAGCTTATCATGAAAGAGACAAGGTGGTTGCAAATTACATATCAATTCCCAACATTGAGCGAGATGTATGCACTATATGGCAGAGTAATAAAAGCTATGACACACTTGTAGAGTGGCTTTATTTAGAGTTGGCTCTTGATAGCGAAGAAATTCTTTCAAAGTTGGTGTTGGTCTTTAATGTTCATGTTGATACTCTTCTTTCTCCTTAGTTTTTTTCAAATGTTCAATGGTGTATAATGTAATTAGGTAAATGTTTAATAATATTAATGGTGTACAATGTAATTAGGTCAATGTTTAATAATATTAATGGATTAGGTAAATGTTTAATAATATTAATGGTGTAAAATGTAATTAATTTAATTACATTTTTTTCATTATTTTTGGGTGAAATGTTTGATATATTATATTATAATTTTGGTTACTTAAAATAAAATAAAAATAACATTATTAAAATAAAAATTATAAGTTATTATTTATTTTATCAATTTTTGTTGGGTAGTTAAGGTAAATTTGAAATAAAAATAAAAATAACCCTATATTAAAATAAAAAGTTATTATTTTTTTAATTAATTTTTATTGGGTAGTTATGGTAAATTTGACTTGGTCAAGTTAGTTTTTGAGCTCTGAGTTTATGAGAACCCATGGTATTGTCCATGGGATTTAAATCTCTTTTTAGTAGATAAAGAGTTAAAATGGATCTAGATTGGTATTAATGATAGATAGTTTAACAAATTGTTTAAATTAAATGCATTTTAACTAAATAAATTATATATAAGAGAGCCTTCTAAGTTATGTAAGTTTGAGCCTTTTAATTGAATTGTGTATAAATGTTAATATCTTTAAAATTTTGAAATTTCAATAGTGATTTTAGTAAATTTTTTAAAAATAATAAAATTTTAATATTTAATAAAAATAATGAAATTAATATAAGTGAGACAAAATTATCATTAAATCTAGAAAAAATAGATTTAAAATATAATATAAATGATATATTTAATTATCAATTATTTAACAAGTATAATTTATCAATATATTTTAAATTAAAAGAAATATAAAGTTGAATTATAAATGATTTAATAACTTTTTATATTAATACAATGTGAATTTCAGCTATTTAAATCATTTGATATATTAGCCTAAATCATTTATCAATTATTGAGAGAGGTCAAATTTTTTGAAGCGAAAACCTCTTTTTGCATGCCAAAAAATTTGATCCCTCTTAGCATTTAATAAATTCAGAATTAAGATGGATCTACACTTGTTCTAATTAGTGTACCATGTCATTGCTACTCAACAAGTATTTAATCTTATTTATAAATTAACATAACATTTATTATCAGGCTTACCAATCTAGTTCCAAAATGACAATGGTATGTTTACAACATTTCATTGAGTGATTACACTTGTGACTCAATAACAAGGTAATATTCAACTATGAAAGACATAATTCCACTAGGAGGGTATGCTACCATTTGGTTCACTTTCCATATACTTCATGATAATTGTTCTTTTTTTGCAAGGTGTTGGTTCTCATTATTACTTTGATTATAAACAACATAGATAATAAATCATAACACTGGTTCAACATATACCATTCATGAATTTTAAGGTTAGCATTGAATATAGTAGTAATACATAAGCATACTCTTGTATGCTCCTCATAGTACAATGGTATTTCCCTTAAATTAATCTTGTGATTATGTTGGAGTCCTCAACAATAACTACATCCATTTGCACAATGCCCTTGAGGAACTTGACTCCTTGATACATTGTTAGTGCTTTTGCTTGTTATTAGTTGCTTGTCCCTATCTCCAGGAAAATTTTAATTTATAGGGACCTCTTCCACTTAGCAAAGCACAAAGCAAGGTCTTGATCTCCATTGAATCCATTCCCTCTAGTTCCATAGTGTTGGCATAAAGAATTTTAGCTACTGGCTGCTCTTTGGGTATCCCTAAAATTCGTATACCTTGGCTCATTACAGTGATGAATCAGACAAGTGTATAATGTGATTTCAATGACACCTTATCTCATTTGCAGTGAACATTTCTACCAGCTCCATGCAGAGGACCCTCATTTCAATATGTTTTCAATTCTATGTTTTGAAATTTTTTTAATTAGAAATGTAAAATCATAAATTTAATTAATTATATGTTTTAAATTTTATTTTTAAATTAAAAATATAAAATCATAAATTTAAATGGTTCAAATTACATTATAATGCACTTAATATTTATAATATGGGTAGCCCTTTCCAAATTTATACTTTCCATTATATATTAAATATTATCCATTAAAATGAAAATAAATATCTACAAATTTTAATAATAATAAAGAATTTGGCATGTTAATATTTTTTTATTAGTAATTTTAAAATTATAAATTACAATTTTTGAAATTATATTACATTTTTCATGTATTATTGTATATAATATTTATAAAATTAAATAAAATAACCATATATTTAATAAAATTTTTATTATTATCAATTTTATGGTTTGAAATTTTCCAAAATAAAAATATAAAATTATAATTTTAAATGGTTCAAATTTCATTGTAATTCACTTGATATTTATAATATTTATGGGCTTTTCCAAGTTTATGTTTTCTACTTTATATTAAATATTATTGATTAAGATAAAAATAAATATCTATAGATTTAAATAATTGCATGGAGAGACTTTAGTCCAACATGAATGATTACATGGGAGACTTTAGCCCAAAGTGAATGAGATGTTCTAAGGTTATGTAATGTTATTTAAACTTGTTAATTTAGTTAAATTATATAAATATAAAAGAAAATAAAATAAAATAAGAATTATAATTATTAATCATTAAACCATTTTAGATTCATCTTAACTCTAGATTTAGATAGCCTACAAAGGGATCAAATTTCTCAATGTACAAGCTTTTCCTTTATATCCATCTTAAGAGTTTGTTCTATTTGCATAGTTTGGGAAATATTACAAAGACCCAGGATTCCACATGAGTGAGAGAGACAATTTACTTGATGTGGTTTATAAACATGTATATGCGTCCCCTAGATGGGGAGGAGCATGTGGAGGGATATGGAGGTGAGTATGAGATTGTTTTGTGTGAGAAATCCATCATAACTTGTTAGATTTTTCACTCTACAATGTTTCTATGTGCTTGAGTTTGTGCTAAAAGGAAATCTAACACATGTTAGATTTTCTTTTACATTGCAATGTTCTTAATCTAGAACACATTAGACTTATTTAGTCCTAAAATGTTGTTATGTTCTTGTGTTTGTGCTAGAAGGAAATATAGCATGTGTTAGATTTATTTCAAATTTGAATATGCTTGTGTTTGTGTTGAATTTTTTTTTAACACAAGCTAGATTTCTTATACTCTACAATGTTGTTGTTGGCAATGTCTATGTATTTGTGGTACACATAAATCTAGTACTTGTTAGATTTCTCACTCTATAATGTTTCTATGTGCTGGAGTTTGTGCTAAAAGGAAATCTAACACATGTTATATTTTATTTTATATTGTAATGTTGTTAATCTAACACACATTAGACCTATTTGGTACTACAATGTTGTTATGTTCTTGTGTTTGTGATCGAAGAAAATAAAACATGTGTTAGATTTATTTCAAATTTAAATGTGCTTGTGTTTGGGTTGGAAGTAAATTTAACACAAGCTAGATTTCTTATACTCTACAATGTTGTTGTTGGCAGCGTGCTTGTATTTGTGGTAGACATAAATCTAGCACTTACTAGATTTCTCACTCTACAATGTTTCTATGTGCTCGAGTTTGTGCTAAAAGGAAATCTAACACATGTTAGATTTTCTTTTACATTACAATGTTGTTAATATAGCACACGTTAGACTTATTTAGTCCTAAAATGTTGTTATGTTCTTGTGTTTGTGCTAGAAGGAAATATAACATGTGTTAAATTTCTTTCAAATTTAAATTTGCTTGGGTTTGTGTTGGAAGAAAATTTAACACAAGCGAGATTTCTTATACTCTACAATGTTGTTGTTGGCAACGTGCTTGTATTTGTGGTAGACAAAAATCTAGCACTTCCTAGATTTCTCAACCTACAATGTTTCTATGTGCTTGAATTTGCGCTAAAAGGAAATCTAACACATGTTAGATTTTCTTTTACATTGCAATGTTGTTAAACTAGCACAAATTAGACTTATTTAGTCCTAAAATGTTGTTATGTTCTTGTGTTTGTGCTAGAAGGAAATATAACATGTGTTAGATTTCTTTCAAATTTAAATGTGCTTGTTTTTGTGTTGGAAGAAAATTTAACACGATATGATTTCTTATACTCTATAATGTTGTTGTTGGCAATATGTTGTATTTGTGGTAGACATAAATCTAGCACTTGCTAGAATTCTCAATCTACAATGTTTCTATGTGCTTGACTTTTAGCTAAAAGGAAATCTAACACATGTTAGATTTTCTTTTGCATTGTAGTGTTGTTATATTTGTGGTAGACATAAATCTAGCACTTGCTAGAATTCTCAATCTACAATGTTTCTATGTGCTTGACTTTGAGCTAAAAGGAAATCTAACACATGTTAGATTTTCTTTTACATTGTAGTGTTGTTAATCTAGCACACATTAGACTTATTTAGTACTACAATGTTGTTATATTCTTGTGTTTGTGCTAGAAGGAAATATAGCATGTGTTAGATTTCTTTCAAATTTAAATGTGCTTGTGTTTGTGTTGGAAGAAAATTAACACAATCTAGAATTCTTATATTGTACAATGTTGTTTTTGGCAATGTGCTTGTATTGGTGGTAGACATAAATCTAGCAGTTGCTAGATTTCTCACTCTTGAATGTTTCTATGTGCTTGAGTTTGCGCTAAAAGGAAATTTAACACATGTTAGATTTTCTTTTACATTGCAATGTTGTTAATCTAGCACACATTAGACTTATTTAGTCCTAAAATGTTGTTATGTTCTTGTGTTTGTGCTAAAAGGAAATATACCATGTGTTATATTTCTTTCAAATTTAATTTTGCTTGTTTGTGTGGGAAGAAAATTTAACACAAGCCAGATTTCTTATACTCTACAATGTTGTTATTGGCAACGTGCTTGTATTTGTGGTAGACATAAATCTAGCACTTCCTAGATTTCTCACTCTACAATGTTTCTATGTGCTTGAGTTTGCACTAAAAGTAAATCTAACACATGTTAGATTTTCTTTTACATTCCAATGTTGTTAATCTAGTACACATTAGACTTATTTAGTCCTAAAATGTTGTTATGTTGTGATTGTGTTAGAAGGAAATATAGCATGTGTTAGATTTCTTTCAAATTTAAATGTGCTTGTGTTTCTGTTGAAAGAAAATTTAACACAAGCTAGATTTCTTATACTCTACAATGTTGTTGTTGGCAACGTGCTTGTATTTGTGGTAGACATAAATCTAACACTTCCTAGATTTCTCACTCTACAATGTTTCTATGTGCTCGAGTTTGCGCTAAAAGGAAACCTAACACATGTTAGATTTTATTTTAAATTGCAATGTTGTTAATCTAGCACACATTAAACTTATTTAGTCCTACAATGTTGTTATGTTCTTGTGTTTGTGCTCAAAGGAAATATAACACACGTGTTAAATTTCTTTCAAATTAAAATGTGCTTGCGTTTGTGTTGGAAGAAAATTTAACACAATCTAGAATTCTTATACTCTACAATGTTGTTGTTAGCAACATGCTTGTATTTGTGGTAGACATAAATCTAGCACTTGATAGACTTCTCACTCTACAATGTTTCTATGTGCTCAAGTTTGCGCTAAAAGGAAATCTAACACATGTTAGATTTTATTTTACGTTGGAATGTTGTGAATGCTTACATGTTTCTGTTTAGGCTAAAAGGAAATCTAGCTTGTGCTAGATTTTTTTTGTCGTGTAATGTTGCCATTGGAAATTTTTATATGTTTGTGTTATAAGTAAATGTAACACAGACTAAATTTTTCTCACCCTACAATGTTGTTATGTGATTATGTTTCCATTAGAAGGAAATATAGTATGCATTATATTTCTTTCACCTTGTAATGTTGTTATTTGCAACGTTCTTGTGTTTTTTATATGAGGAAATCTTTGTACACTATCCCATTCTTAGACTACATATTCCATATGAAGGGCCTTCTAATCATTTTGGGGTTTAACATTTTTTATATTATAACAACAGTCTATGTAGGCATGGACTAAAACCTCATAGTCTCTAAAAGGCAAGGTCAAATGTCCCAAGAAATATTATTATTACAGTGTTTTTATTGACATTGTGTTTATGTTTTTGCTAGAAGGAAATTTAGCATCCACTAGATTTGCTTTACAATACAATGTTGTTGTTGGCAATCTTCCTGTATGCAATAGAATATAGTCTAGCATGGGTTACATTTCCTTTGCCTTGCAATATTTTTAATGATAATGTGTTTGTGTTTGTGGTAGAAGGAAATCTAGCTTGTGCTATATTTATTTTGTTTTGCAATGTTTTTCTTGGAAATATGAATGTGTTCGTACTAAAAATAATTCTAGCACGTGCTATATTTATTTCACCTTACAATGTTTTTTTTGACAATATCCATGCGTTTGTAATATAAATAAATCTAGGATGCGAATATTTCTTTTGCTTTTTAAGATTCTTGTTGGCAATATGCTTTTGTTCGTGTTAGAAGTAATTATATCACATTTTATATTTCTTTCACCTTGCAAAGTTGCTATGTGTTTTTCTTTGTGCTAGACGAAGATCTAGAAGAAAATCTAACGATTGCCATAGTTAATGTTCTTTCATTGTGTTTTGCTTTTATTTTTTCTAAAGCAAACTAAGAATGTACATGACTAGAAGAGATAAATTTTGTGTACATATGATGTTGTAGTTTCTGCAATTGTTTTTATTTATTCCCAATGTAATGTCTTTTGGAAATGTTCTTATGCTCGTGCTAGAAGGAAACCTAGTAGATGTTTGCTTTCCTATATTCACGATTAAAAGAACATAATAAATTATTTGGGGGTGCCCTTTTTCTAACCTTGATTAGCTATTATTGTGAGTTCTACACTTGTTATTGTTCTTGTTCAGTTTGTTACACATATAATGATGTGAGTAGTTATAGTATTTATAAATTCATATTTTCATCAATAATTTGAAACTATGATAACAATTTTTTACTTTATTTTCAGATACCATGGACTATGAAGCTAGTGAGAATTCAAAGGAAGCATCCAAGGAAAAAGGAAGTTCAAGAAACACAACACCAAATTCTTTAAATGGTATGACAA
Organism: Pinus tabuliformis; assembly: GCA_031772625.1. Classification (NCBI taxonomy): domain Eukaryota; kingdom Viridiplantae; phylum Streptophyta; class Pinopsida; order Pinales; family Pinaceae; genus Pinus; species Pinus tabuliformis. The sequence continues at coordinate 519,177,884 of CM062820.1, read as the reverse complement.
TTTTAGTTTATACTTTGTTACAATCGTTAGACATTGTGTTAATAACTCGTTGTTGATTAATAAAACCTATGGAAATAGCCTTAGGAGTGGGGTTTTAATGAGGACAACCCATACTAACATGGGTATTTTTTTTCCAAGAAATTTTAACTATGTGATAACTTTTAGTGTCATATACTAAACTTGCATAACATATGTACTCATTTATTATTGTGCGTGTAAATGGAAATCGTGTATTATAAGGTTGTTTAATACTATTTGTTATTTCATGTCTTCCATAATATTTTTCTTTCTAGAAACCATGGAAACTGCTAGGCGTGAAATTTGAAGTAAAGTAGCAAAGAGAAAAAGAAAAACAAATGATATACAAATGATGCCCCCTTCAACTGATATGGTGGTTTTATATTTTATGTACTCTTTTAGAAATGGTTGGATTAGGTGGTTTCTTTTCTTAGCAATTTTACCTACGTGATAACTTTTGGTGTCATATAGTAAAACTTGCATAGCATATGTACTCATTTATTATTGTCCATGTAAATGGAAATCATGTATGATAAGGTTGTTTAATAATATTTGGTATTTCATGTATTCCATAATTTTTTTCTAGAAACTGCGGAATCTGGTGTGCTTGAAATTCAAAGTAAAGTATTCAAGAAGAAACAAAAAAAAGTGATATACAAACATTGCTTCCTTCAACTCGTATGGTGGTTTTATATTTTATGTACACTCTCTTAGAAATGGTTAGATTAGGTGGTTTTTTAGTATTTATAAGAACATTATGTGACAATATTTGAAATTATATTTTCATTTTGATTAATGCAAATATTTTTTGTTGTTGTTATTTGCAGAATTGGTTGGCCCAAAAGCAAATGAAATGTTACAACCATCACTTAAGAAAAAGAAAAGTTATTCAACTGAAAAGGTAGTATTAATAACACCTTCTACTTCTACTTTTGAAATGATTAAAAAATACAATACATATAATGAGTTTGTGCAAGATTGGTACATCCATATAGAAGCTCCGATGAATATGTTTCATGATATGTATCTATTTGGATCAATAGATGGAAACGCACCAGAGATATTAGGAATAATAATTAATTGCTATGCTTACAATGAAAATGACATTGACTTTCAAGTGGAAATGATTAAATAAAATGAGGTAAAATTAATTTCATGTCAATTGGAGTATACAAATTTTAAACCAGATTTGATTGAAGCTTCAAGTATTGATTCAACAAATACGATAAAGATTTCAATGTTCAAGTTGGATAACTTTGAGAGCTTCTCTAAATCTGGACTAAATAGTTGTGCAGATCTTTTAAAATGCATCGCCACTGTTCTGAGATATCGCTATGTAAGAAGTAAAAAAACATCATCTGTACTTCTTCATTTACAACAAAAAAGTAAATTTCTTGATAAAATTGATTCTCAATTACTTGCTTTGAGAAGAGTATATTTATTTGATTTGGAGGAGAATATAACAAAAAGTGATTTCAAGCTCACTATAGAATTTCAAAAAACTAGGAAAGTTAAATTTGAAACAACTATAACCTTGCAAACCAATGTGATGAGATTTATGAAGCCTTCAAGCATTGCTATCTATTTTCAAACTCCTTTAATACAAAAGTGGTTGTCGAAAGATGTAAAAAAGCCCCCAAAGTGTTCAAATTAAGATCACAAGATAATTTAAATGTTCAAGTATTAGTGAAATCATTCCTAGAAAAAATTCAAACCTCATTACCCGATGCTCTTCTGATTCCATTTGACATCAATGAGCCTGATCCATTGGTAAACTCTATCAAAATTATAAATGAGACAGATCTAAATTCTAAGAATATCAATTTTTGGATAGTTGATGGTCAACATACCATTTAAGCAGTGAAAGAAATTTTAACAAATCCCAAGTATAATGTATCGAGAGAAGCAAAAAAAAATATAAAAAATGTAATGCTTGATTGTTGCATCCATTAGTTGAACCCACTGGGGTGATCCGCATTTGTTGTCAATTAATTATGCAAATAAGGTATTCTTCAAAACTCCATTTATTGATTGTGTGCGCTCGGCAAGACATTTCTTAATTGCCAATGACAAATTAAAGAAAAGGAGGATTAGATGTTCTGAGACAGCTGAAGAGAAGGTATGTAATTTTAATTATTTTTACATTTAACATTTTATTATTGTATCTATTTTGTTGTAGATAAATGACTAAAGCTGATAATATAAGTCATATTTTTTTATATTTATAATGATTTCTCATTAGATTATAACACATTATTTAGTTTCATTTTTACATTGAATTTTTATTAGTTTATATTTATTATTTTATCATGTTGATGATGAAATGTTGTGCTCATTCTTTGTCTCTCCAGTTACAAATTTTTCTGATAGAAAAATTCTCTTATATTTTGATGAACCTATTTGGGATAAATGGGACACTGTTTTTAACTGTTACCAACTAGGCACATTAAAGTGTTCTCCAAGCCAACTTGATTTTGAGAACTACAAGAGAAATAGTTTATACAGTTTGACACCAGCGACTCTTCGGCCCATTCAGGGATTAACCATGGAAGAAATTGCTTTAGTAGCATATAAGCTATTGGATGGAACCATTTGGTTTTCTATTCCAATTAATCATCCATCAAATGCCATAAAATTAAAATATTATTGTTCTAAATTGAAAACCAACAGAAAAATATTGGATGCAATCGTTACATATTGTCAAAGTCATGATCAAAATTTGAATGAGATGACTCTTACTACATTCAACATTCTTGAGCATTGTGAAATTAATGATATCATATTTACCAATTTTTGCAACACGGTGGAGGGGTCTACTTATGTCAAAGGAACACGTAATACAAAGATAGAGTCCCTTTCTCAGCAAGCATGTGGAGTCCTTGATAGAATGATAAATAGATCAACAAGTGTTCAACAGGTTGATAACAATTTTGAATTTGGTTGTCATTTTGGGGGCCCTCATCTTTTGTCATCACTTTTGCACTCTTTTCCATGTCAGTTGCAACCAATTTTACATATGACCTTGTTGTTTTGGATACACTTGCTTTGAAAAAAAACAATTCCACAAGCAATATTACATTGAAATTTTTCGATTTCTTATCGAAAAAAATGAGTTGAATGACTTTACTATAGTTCTCTTAGTAGAACTTTGGTTTTGTAATGATGTATGCCAGTCTTTGGAAATTTCCATAAAGAAATCCAAGTTCAACTATAAAATGACTAGTGGCATTTATGAATATAAGTCCCAAAACAATTATAGTTATGATATAGTTCTTATTATACATTTCTATACTTCAGAATTAAAATTTTTGAAGGCTATAAAACACTCTCACACATTTGAAGACACATTTGATGAAAATGAGAGAGATTATGATTTCTGGATGGATTTAGTGGAGAAACACCAACAATGTAGTGATGCAAAAGTGGTCAGTTTTCTTTATGCGGGGAAAAATTTAATCAAGGCTTGTTGTACATATGGAAGAAGAATTTCATGTGTTGTGCAAACAGAGTCACAAAGGACAATCATGTTAAATAATTACAAATCTTTTCAACTATCAATTCTGGTATCCATTAACTTCTTGGAAAATTCGGGTACTACAATTCATTTTTTTCTTCTTATAATACTTTGGATACTATTTTTTTCATATTTCTTAATTGTCAAAGCGTTCACTAAAATGACTAATGATAGAGATTCTAAAATAGAGAATGATGAAAGTGGGAAGAAAAAAATTAATCAACATAGTGCTCATGTTGTTGAAAAAAGTATGGAGATAGAAATAGGAGGAGAAGGAGGAGAGGAAGAAGTTATCATACCAGGTACATAATTTGTTTGGTTTTTTCTCTTGATAATTTTTCAAGTTATTTAATTTCCATATTCATAACATTTTTGGATGACTATTATAGGGAATTATGAGATGAATGAAATTAATCAAGACAATGACCATGGAACGATGGAGATAGAAATGGGTATTAATCGTTGTGACTCTATCTTTTTTTATTTTATTTTATTATTCTTTTAAATTATTGTGATTCATATCATTTCATATGTTGATTATAGTTGGAAATAAAGAGAATGCATATAATGACCAGGGTACTGTACCACAAAACTACAATCAAGACCAAAATATTACTATGGATGATTATAGATGATTCTTTTTTTGTATAGTTGTTTAATGAATTTTGTTCATTGTCACAATTTATAACATTTTTTTTTTATGTTTATTATAGTGACAAGCAAAGAGAACCAAGACATTGATCAAATGAAAGTTAAACAAAACTTTAATCCAGAACAAAATATAACATCAGGTACTTATAATTTGTCCACTTGTTTTCCTTGTTATTTAATGATTTTATTCATTTTCACAATTCAAAATATTTTATATGTTTAATTTGGAAACAAATAAAGGTAACTAAGATGATGATGAGGTGCAACTACACAAAGATGAAGATAATGTCACATCAGATACTTATAACTTGTCTTCTTGTTTATCATATTATTCTTCAAACTCAAATGCTTGTAACTACAATAACTTTGTATATTTTTATTATAGGAACAAATAAAAAGGATAAAATTAACAATCAAAGTAATGTTAAAGGTGTGTGTGTGTGTGTGTGTTTGTTTTTAAAGGTTGCATTACTAATGTTTTTCTTGGTATTGGTATTTGATTGAAGGTTTAATATGTTTACTCTAGGTCCTATCAAGATGATAAAAGAAATTATTGTTTCATTTATAAATAGTGCAAAAACCACTCAAGGTAAATGTATCGTTTCAACAATTATTTTAGTAATTTTTGTAACATGAATAAAATGGTTTGACTATATTATTTTCCATTGTGTTGCAGCCAAAATAACTGAAAAGAAACTAGTTATTTTTGAACTAAAGGACGTTTTTTATCATAGCATCGATGATGAAGCAACAAACAACGAGCATATTGAGAAATGGGAGCTGATGCTGATTACACAATAGAGAAAAAATTATTTTGGATTCGTCCACATGCAAAATCATTTTTTGAAATGTGTTTCAAAAATGAATCTCTTGACATTGCAATTTGGACGACAGCTTTGAAACGAAGCACAACAAGATTTCTAAAAAAATTGGTTTTAGAGACATTACAAGAAACTTGTGTTTAAGTGGATTGCTTCAGACTGTAAGCCACAAAAGGGACATAAGGTCATTGATAATCCAATGAAAGTTATACACATTATATCATTGAAAAAAGTGTGGGAAATGCATACCCAATATGATGCAACCAATACTATTATAGTTGTTTGTTTAATTGAGAGAGTGAAAGAGAATCCAAAAGAAAATGTGATTCTTGCCCCTCCATTCATTGGAGCAAATCAAGGGGATAATTGGTTGATCAATGAGCTATGGAGCATATTGCATAAACTCAAAAGGCTATGGATGTGCGAGTTATTTTGAAGGATGTTCAATTACATTTAGAAGTACCTTAAGATTACAGATGTTTATATCATGCTATTATATGTATGACATCATGAATTATTACTTTTATTTAACAACACTAATAAAAGAATTGTTGATTTGGTTTGTCATTACTGAAAATAAAATATTTTGATTTTCTTTATTTTTGGTGAGATGAATGGTCATTTAATGTTTTCATATCAAAATTTCCCATGCTATATATATATTACAATAGATTACATTATATGTAAAATTAATAGATAACTGGTCTATTTGTTTTAATTAGATCATTACAATTATTTGCTTTAAATGTGGTTTAAGTTATCGTTATACCTCTTAGAAATTAGTAATGTGAAGGATGACCCATTGCATTCTTATAACCCTTTTTATTCCATATAAGTTGAAAAATTATATTAAGTTGTATGTAGCACCAACAATAAACACACAATTTGTACTAAAAGAAGCAACAAAAAAAACTAAGGTAGAGACTCTATAAATTAACATATAATTAATTAGGTTTGAAATTTAAAAATTGTATTATATTGTATGTGAAAATTAATATATAATTAGTTTGTTTACTTGCACTAGACCATTGTAATTATATTTTTCAGTTGCAATTAAATAAATCGTTACAGGTCTTAAAATCAATGATTTAAATGGTGGGTCAATGATTTAAAGGGAGGGAGCGAAAAAGAAAGACATGGAGAGAGAAAGGTGGAGAGAGAGAGGGAATGACAAGGGAGAGATGGATAGAGAGTTAGGGAGAGAGGAGAGCGGGAGGGAAGAGAGAGAGAGGGAGAGATAGATAAAGAGATATGGAGAGAGAGAAAGATTGTAAAAGAAGTTTGATTTAGAAAGCCATGAATATTTTGGTTTTTCATTTAAATAGATGCATTGATTTCAGTGTAGATGTTGATTCCTAATCCTATTTGATTGATTGCATTGGATGCATTGATTTCAGTGTAGTTGTCGATTTCTAATCTTATTTGATTCCTTTCACTAGATGCATTGATTTTATTGTAGATGTTGATTCCTAATCTTACTTGATTAATTGCATTAGATGCATTGATTTCAATGTAATTGTTGATTTCTAATATTATTTGATTGCTTGCAATAGATGCATTAATTTTAGTGTAGATGTTGATTTCTAATCCTATTTGATTGCTTGCACTAGATACATTGATTTCGGTGTAGATGTTGATTTAGTGGAGTGACAAGGGAGAGAAGGAGAGAGAGTATAAGAATAATATGATGGAAACATATTATTTGTTTGTTCATTTTAATGTGGCAATTGTATTTGTATTTTGTGATACTTTGAACTCATTGTAAAATTACGTTTGCATACAAATGGAAATAGTTCATAATAAATATTAACATCATTTTAAAATGATAGGTTTTTATGTTCTTAAACAATGAAGTGTTGAAGTGGAGATATATTAATATCATACATGTGGTTGCAGTTGGGAATTACTACAAGTCAAAAGATGTTGTTGATATTTGAAGTGGAAGAGTATTCTTCCAATCATACACAAAAGATGAACAAAATTTTCATATTCAAAGAGAACCAGATTGGTAGATTGGTGATAGGTCCTATTTTTTAAGGCATTTTCAGTAAGAAGTATTAAAATATTGCTTAAGAAATTATGATGTCGCAATATGGACATTAAATGTCATTGACAAGTACATTTGAAAAGTACTTGAAAAATCAAATATTGATATAGAGGACTTTAAATTTGCATGGGACGGGTCTCATTGTCATTTGCAAACAAAATTGGAAGTAGGGAAAGCAAGATAATTTTACGAGAACATGTTGATTGATGTGTGGTCCCAATATGGAGATAATTATGAAGAATCAAATGTATTGCTAATAGATACAATAAACATACTTCTCATTTCATTAGACATCGATCAAACCACATCTTGATAAAATCATATACAGGAAAAGAGCAAGATACGTGGCTTATGCAAGTTTTATTCCCCTTTCTTAAGACACTTCATCGTATCAAACACAAACATGAGTACATTTGAATGTTCAATAGAACATGTACTTCATTGTAGTTCATGGAGATAAGTTCTTTTATAAATTTGTTGAAAAGTACATTCTATTTTTTCAATACATTTTGGACATAGTTTTTGTTGAATCAATTTGTATGATTTTATATTTTTTCAAATATATGGGAATTGCCAATTATATTAATATGTATATTTCTTATTATTTATAAATGTTTTTGCAATGATTTTGTTGTATCGATTTTTTTTCTAAGATATGTGTGCGCGCGCACGTGTTCTAAAATGAATTGTTTTCCATTCAAATTATCTTACATGAACCATTGAGGCGTGTTATTTTTAATGAATTATATTTATTTATATGTATCAATAATCATATATAAATGTGAAATATAAGTTTTGAAATAGAACTCTTGCAAACAAAGGTGCTATTCTTACTAAAGAAATTATAATAATTTACTTGATAAATGTTATGTGCATTAATCACTATTCACAATGCATTATTCACTATTAAGGCTAATGATAAATGTGTCATAGGTAAATGATTTGATCTTTTTGAAGCATAAGATATGTGATTTCTCAATTTATAGTTTTCATAAATTTATATGCTAAAATCAATTAATGGTTGTAACTGCAATCATATCATATTGAAAATCAACAAGGCACAAAGTTAGTTATTCATTGTTTACATATAAAATGCACTAATATGAATGCATAAATGAGATATGTAATTTTTTAGATAAAAATATATTGTAAATAATTTTGCATTTCTTAAAAAAAATATATATATGATGATAATGATTGATAAGTGGATTATCAAGGTTTGGTTACATACTATCATGGATGAATTATGTCATTGAACTTTTTGAATCGTAAGGCATCTAATTTCATTATTTAAAGTTGTTTTTTTGTAAATTTATATTTTAAATTAACTGAAATCATATCACTTGAGCTATAATTATATTATTGACTTGTACTTAGTTATGTCCATTAATATGAGTGTATAAAAGTGATTTATAAGAGCCATATACTATGATGCATTTTTTCAAAAAATAAGTCTTTTAATTTCTTGATAATAAGTATTAAGTGGACTATTTAGGCTAACAGGTGATGGCTCATAAGTGAATACTACTCGTTAAATGGTAGGGCATTCAATTTTTAACCCATATTTTTTTCCATATATTCTTGAATCAACTATTTGTATATGTAATCATCTCATCTCATTTAATTTAATAAGGAATCCATTTATTGACTTTTATTTGTCTATTACATAATCTATTAAGAGTGTATTAATCTCATATTGTATTGTTTTGAAACAAAACTACATGAAAAACAAAATTCTTTTCTTAATAAAACATGGAATAATTAATTAACAATGTGTTAAGTAGACCATCTAGACTCATTAAAGAGATGGGTAAAAAATGGTTGTATTTAAACTTTTTGCACCACAAGACATTGATTTTCCAATCCATATTAGCATTTTGTCATTTTCAATTCCTAAATAGATTATTTGTGGTTTAAATAATTTCATAGAATTCAATATGACTTGAAGAATTCTATTTGGTTACATGCATTGATAGAAGTTCATAAATGTGAAGCAATTTTTAAATGTAACCCTTAATGTAAGTAAATATATATATTTTACAAAACACATTATAATTAATTGATAATGAGTTTTAAGTGGTCTATATAAATCCATTTATCGACTTTTATTTTCATATCATGAAGTTTAATCTAAGTGTGTAAATGTGGCACTTAAAAAAAAAAAAAACCTCCATGTAATATGAAATGTTTTTCCTAACAACACATGGAATAATTAATTGGTAATGAATGTTAAGTAGATTGCTAAAGTTATTTCAAGGTATGGTTCATAAATAAGTGTACTTAAACTTTATGTAACATATGACATTTGATTTTCCCACCTTTATTAACATTTGGTAAATTTCAATTCTTAAATAAATTATTTGTAATTGAAATAATCTCATAGAAACCAACAAGAAAAGTATGTCTTAAATTATGTTTAGAATGTATGTATGTATAAATGGAATTTGTTTTTGAAATAAAGATCTCAAAGTAAGTAAAAAAAATATTTTTTAGAAAATTAATAATTTAAAATCAATTATTTATGAGTTCTAACTAGTTTATTCTATTTTGAATTGACAACTTTGTCTAACTATGCATTATTAAATCAATTGTTCATATATGTAATCATGTCATATAATTCAATAAGTCAAGAAAGCATTAATTGATTTTTATTTAACTATCATGTGGTTTAATATGAATGTATAAATGTGAAATTGTTATTTCTAGAATAAAAAACCATGTAAAGAAAATGAATTTTCTAATAAAACATGGATTAATAAATTCACCACGAGCATTAAGTAGACTGTTTAAGCTCATTCAAGAGATGGGCCATAAATGGATGCCTTTAAACTTTTTACACCATATGACATGCTTTTCCCATCAATATTAACATTTTGTAAATTTGAATTCTTAAATAAATTATTTGTACTTAAAATAATCTCATAGAATCCAACAAGACTCAAAAGTTATTTATTGAATTTCATTTAGTTATATGTATTCATATAAGTTTATAAATGTAATTTATTTTTGAAATAAAGCTATTAATGCAAGTAAAGATTTATCTTATATAAAACTATTTAAGATTAATTGATAATCAGCTTTAAGTGGTTTATTCAGGCTACATGAAAAATCAAGTGTCATAGATGAATGCCTTTTAATACATATTTAATCTTCAAAATCAATATCTTAATGATAATTTATTTGTATTTACATTAAGTATTTAATAATTAAAGAACACAGGGACTTATATAAATTTCAACTAAAATACATGAGTTATGTTTCACATTTATTTCTTCCCCATTAAAAATGCTTATCATTTTCTCTTCTTAGTGAAAGTAATGGTCAATCATGATTTTCCGTACAATTGGTTGACACTAAATTTACATTGAGACTGTTATTGGTTTTGACAATGTTTACAAGGAGAGATAAATATCCACACTACCATCAACTGTGCTAATATTTGAAAACCCTTGCCTCCACTACTTATAAGAATTCACCACTAAAGTTTCTTGTTTACTTCAATTTGTGACTCTGTCCATCATAATGGAATGACTTGAATACCCATTTAAGAAATATCATTAAATGTACTTGGATTTGAGTGGAGATAGATCAATGGTACCTAACCTTCTTGAAATACCTAGATCAACAATGTATAACTTTTATAGTGGATGCCTGCATGCTATGAAGATGAATGATGACCCCCTCATTAGTGCTTCATAAAGGCACAAAGGGACCATAGGAAATTGAGCACAAGAACATTTTACTAAGGTTTTAGTAGACTAGTCTAAATGCAAGGGACACCTATCCTTGTCATTTACAATAACATCCTCACATCATCGTCATTCCATCAACAAATCCCTCGTAGGTTGGGGGAAAGGGGGTTAGACTTGCCAAACATAAAATTTAAACATCGAGGAATCTAGCATGTTATCCATAACTATAATATCTTTATTTTATGTTTGACATACTAATATGATTTATCTTAAATCAATTTCTTCTAAGAGTTTGATTTCACACTCTATTGTGTATTAATACTATTGTACATAACAACCCCATGTTTGACCTATTCATGATCTCTAATTGGTTTGAAATTACTTGCAAATTATTTTAATGTTGAATCAAGTTAATATGGCGATTTACAAAAGAATGAATGTTGCTGAAGGCCTTGTAATAAAATACTTGCAAACAAAGGTGCTATTCTTACTAAAGAAATTATAATAATTTACTTGATAAATGTTATGTGCAATATTCACTATTCACAATGCATAATTCACTAGTAAGGCTAATGAGAAATGTATCATAGGTAAATGATTTGATATTTTTGAAGCATAAGATATGTGATTTCTCAATCGATAGTTTTCATAAATTTATATGCTTGAATCAATTAATGGTTGTAACTGCAATCATATCATATTGAAAATCAACAAGGTACAAAGTTAGTTATTCATTGTTTACATATAAAATGCACTAATATGAGCGCATAAATGTGATATGTAATTTTTGAGATAAAAATGTATTCTAAATAATTTTGCATTTCTTAAAAAAACATATATATGATGATAATAATTGATAAGTGGATTATCAAGGTTTGATTAGACACAATCATGGATGAATTATGTCATTGAACTTTTTGAATTGTAAGGCATCTAATTTCATTATTTAAAGTCATTTTTTTGTAAATTCGTATTTTAAATAAACTAAAATCATCACTTGAGCTAGAATTATATTATTGACTTGTACTTAGTTATGTCCATTAATATGAGTACATAAATGTGATTTATAATATCCATATATTATGATGCATTTTTTTTTTTGAAAAATAAGTCTTTTAATTTCTTGATAATAAGTATTAAGTTGACTATTTAGGCTAGTGGGTGATGGCTCATAAGTGAATACTACTCGTTAAGTTGTAGGGTATTCAATTTTTAATGCATAGTTTTTTTTTCATATATTCTTAAATCAACTATTTGTATATGCAATCATCTCATCTCATTTAATTTAATAAGGAATCCATTTATTGACTTTTATTTGTCTATCACGTAATTTATTAAGACTGTATTAATCTCATATTGTATTGTTTTGAAACAAAACTCTATGCAAAACAAAATTCTCTTCTTAATAAAACATGGAATAATTAATTAACAAATTATGTGTTAAGTGGACCATCTAGACTCATTAAAGAGATGGGTAAAAAATGGTTGTATTTAAACTTTTTGCACCATAGGACATTGATTTTCCAATCCATATTAGCGTTTTGTCATTTTCAATTCTTAAATAGTTTATTTGTGGTTTAAATAATTTCATTATTAGAATCCAATATGACTTGAAGACAAAATCACTGCTGATACTGGACATGAATGGGAAGTTATTTATTGAATTTCATTTAGTTATTTGTATTCATATAAGTTTATAAATGTAATTTATTTTTGATTTCACACTCCTATTGTGTATTGATATTATTGCACATAACAACCCCATGTTTGACCCATTCACGATTTCTAATTGGTTTGAGATTACTAAAATTATTTTAATGTTGAATCAAGTTAATATGGCAATTTACAAAAGAATGAATGTTGTTGAAGGCCTTGTAATAAAAAACTTCCAAATTTAATGAAATATGTGTTTTATCTCAGACAACTGATCGGTTTTTAACTTCAACTGTGTACTGGTGACTAGGGAAATAAGGCATTTTGAAAGTAGTAGCTGAAGTAACCATATCATCAGCTATACTTTTTTGACCTCTTGGAACTACTGATAACTCATACTCAACAAAACGTTCAATGAAATCTATAACAACATTCCTATAATCCCTTAACCTTGGATATTTAGTTGAATACTCCCCTTTGATTTGTTTAATTATGAGTTTAGAATATCCATGAACTGAAATTCTTTTAGCACCTAATTTTTTCAAAACCAACAATCCTAGGATTAAGGCTGCATACTTAGATATATTATTGCTACATTGGAAGTTCAGTTTATATGAATGCCTTCGGCTTTTCTAGTTTTTGAATTGAAAACCCATACACCTACTCTTGATCCTTCTTTACTTACAACCCAATAAAAATCCATGTTCCATAAAGGCTCATTATCTTCATCCAGTTTAACTGTGTCTGTTTTGTTTTCTTATATCTCACACAAATTAGTTCCTGGGTCAAGGAGTTTTCATTCGATACCTCCACCATTATACAAGATAAAAGAGTCTAGGTCTAAATGAAATGAATACAAGGGATGGTTTTTTGATCTATCCTGACTTCTAACGATGTATTTCATTAGGGTTTCCCTATAAAGTCTACTAAGCTGACCAAAAACAGGTATGGTAGCATAACTCATATCCATTGGAAGTGTGCCCTGCAGCTTCGCCTCCCATGATCTAGAAATAAGAATTCCATAGTTTGGAGGTATATCTGCCACTACAATATGCATGACTATGCTTCTGGAAGGAATTTGAGCTAGACTAACACAAAGGTCATTAATGAGACCAAGGCACCTTACCTTGTTGAAATCAAAAGAATACAAGACTTTATATGGCCTAGTTATGTCAAGTTTCAATTTCTCCATTATGGCTTGGGGCATTAAATTGTCTCAGGCACCAGAGTCAAGCATGGAATTGTGAAGGATTTTATCCAGGATATTGATATTGATATAGAAAGGTTGATCATTTCCATATTGGGGCTTACCTTCTACCTCTAGACCAAACAACAGTTCAAGCTTGTCATCAGCAAGGTTTACAATATATGTTCCTTCCCCTACCTTTAAGGTTTTCATTACTTGTGTCCTATACACATTTTTATTCATCATTTTGGTGAGGGGGATTGAAAATTTAACTTTTTCCAATTCATTTTCTATGCTAAAAGAGGTTTGTGTCTTCTCTATTTCTTTGAGGTTCTGATCCTATTTCTTAAGGTTTTTTCTTTGAGTATCTTCTTTGGATTGACTAGAGGAAGGAACATGTTTAGTTTGACTAGAAGAATGGATATCAGTCTGAGTTTTCTTTGGTTGATTACCAACAAACCTTTTGGAAGGAGTATCAAAAATTTCATTAGGAGGAGCATCAATGATTTTTATACTCCTGAGGTTATATTGCCCATGCACTTCCATTAAGGCATTCTGATATCCTTGTTTATATTCTTTAGACTCTAAAGGAATTTTTTCTAGTTCTGAAAGCAGAAATTGATCTTTCTCTTCTTTAGTAAAAAATATATGATCAATTTCTGTCTCCCCAAACAAATTTATTTGGTTTTCTTCTGAAAATTATTCTATTCCCACTTCTTCTTTGACATAGTTTTCCTGAAAAAGAGGCCTAATTTGTTGATCATTAGGGCCCCTATGTTCCCTTTGTTTTATCAGAGTTGGACTTCTTCTATGATTCAGATTTTCGTTTTGCCAATTTGTTGGGTTATCCCTACGAGGGGTTCTATCAGCCACTATCATCCTCTCCATCATTATTTCCATGGTTTTGACTAGATTGTTTATTTTAAAGCATGATGAAGAGGAGGAAGGTTCTTCCTTGATGGTGACCCTTCTTTCAATTTTAAGTTTAGCTTTTTTGGCTAACAAATTAGCCTCTACTTTGGAAATGTTACTTTACATTTATTCAAGTGTGGTAGTGTCTCTTTATCTTAATTGGTAGGCCATGTCAACATCAAACCCTTTATGGAAATGAATAAGAGCTAACGTTGGTTGGGCTTTTATAGCAGCTCGAATGGTATTATAAACTTGATTAAACCTATCATAGTATTCTTCAATAGTCTCATTAGGCCCTCTCTTTATATTTTTATATCCATTTAAAACTTGGAGGGGATTATTTTTAGTTTCCCATATATTGAGGAAAGACTGATGAAAGGAAACAATATCGTTAATGGTAGCTCCTGGTAAAGATTTAAATCATTTTCTTACCTCTCCATTAAGGATTTGGGAGAAAAAACCCATCTTCACATCATCTTCATCAACCTCCTAGAGGTCAAAGAAGTCATTAATTTTATCTACATGTTGTTGTGCAGTGAGGGACCGAGTGCCATAAAAATGAGGAATCCTACTTTGATAGTCTTGAGGCATGCTATGTAATTCGACAGGTAAAACTAGGGGAGCATACTGGGCTGCCATAACTGGCATATGGGGAGGAACAACAAATGAAACAATGTGATGTGTAGATGTGGAAGGGATTAAGACAGTCAAAATTATGCTTGGAGATATTAATGGAGAGGTAGTGGAAATTGTTGAGGAGGTGGAAATAATGGAAATAAGATTTAGATATTGTGTGATGAGAGAAGAAACAATGAATGATAGGGATGAAATTTCATCTGATTTCTAGATGTAGGCTTCATGGATAGCTTGATCTAGGTTTGACACTAAGTATTCTAAATTTTCAAACCGCTGGAGAGCTTGTTTGTCAAGATCCTAGTCTATAGACTGCTTTTTAGATATGTATGACTTCTTTTCAGATATGTATGGCTTTAATACTAACTCATCAATGATAGTTTTAGCTACAAAGCTTTTATATTTGGTTCTAAACAGACCGAGTTCAAATGGTAGATCAAATTTAATGTCTTGTATGGTACCAGGACTCTCTCGAAAAAAATTGCCTCTTAGGAGAGGACTCTTACTCCATTGGATTTTGTTTAAGTTGTTCTTCCTTATCAATTTATCATGATTATCTAGTATATTAGGAGAATTCAGAGATGGATGAGATCTAATATGAATTCTTTTAGGAGCTAGATCTATATAGTATTTAACACACAATTATGATATGTACAAAAATTACAACCTAAAAAACATTTTCTTCTTAAAAATAATCTTCAAAGTGTTGAAAAATGTTTTTGAACCACGAAAATGAAATTTTAAACAAATATATGTTCGAGTTCCCCATTATGGTCCCCGGGATGTTATCACTCCATAATTTTGAGGTTGTAGAGTAAATCACAGAGGTAGCCTTAGAACCACTTTGAAAACTAGGAATCTAGCTCTTCCAATTTCAGAGAGGGATCTCTGTATATGATTTAGCTTTGTTTTACTGATGATATTAAGCCAGTTATCATGTCCAAGTTTGGGTTTTTTATGTAGTTGGGTTGCAACGGTGGAATTAGGCCATTGGGAAATGGAGTCAGAAATTCAGGTTGATCAGATACAAAGTCTACAATCCAAAGTTATAGGGTAGGTTAGGCAAATTCACTGTATAAAAACCATAAAAAGACAAAACAATCCAATTAATAAACATAGCAATTCAGAATTATGTTTTTAATTTTCAGAAGAAAATGTGGAAATTATTCATAAGTCAGATATAGACTGTACTTTTAAACAAATTATGTTCGTACTCTTCTTAGAATAATTTAGATTATAGAAAAATATGTGAAAAACAATAAAAACCTTTAACAGATAAGGATGCACTTCACTAATGAAATTGACAAAAGAATCCTGCAATGCTTGAGATGTATTACTCATAAATGATCAAAGGTAGCTCTGTGATCTTCTTTACAACATAAATCCTTTCTTCAAACTAATCCCAACCCTTCATAATTCTAATTATGAAGTACTTATAGAAAAATTTACAAAATATCTTGATTCACAATATCAAGATAGGGTCCTTAAAATATCTAACTAATTACAACAATAGTACAAAAATATATGGATCTTCTAATTGTTACAACTGCTGGTACTAACTTCGAGGAAAATTGTTTATGACGTTGCCTCAAAATGTGCTACCTTATTGTTTGTCTGTTGGAGATGACAATATTTCACTCAATGATGTCACACAATTGATCTTGTCTTTCATCACTGGGGATCGAAATATTGAATAACTTTCTAAACACTTAATCAACTTTTGTATACTTCTCAAAGGTTAGCTTGTTGATGAACATGTGTTTGATTTCATGTTTGATAGTTAAATCAAACTCCAAATCTTCTAAGAAATATTTCCATGTGATATGTCCGTTGATACCTCCAAATTCATATTTAGTTGTAGCAATAATATAGAGTTTCTCACAATAATCCTCCAAGCTGATCAATCTATCATTTGGTGCTATCAATCTTGGTCATTCCCTCTAGTTCAATAGGTAGAACTTGGTGTGAAATCTCTGGACAAAATTTTCCAGAGTCAGAGTTTTGGTCTCAAATTGGGTCATCAAGTTCCTCTTCTGCAATACTCTCTTGATTTCCAATAAAGTATCTGTCTTGTCTGTTATCTGCATCTATTCTAATTCTGATCTGGGCTTTGAATTCAACACTTTAATCATGGTTGTGGCATCACCTGGTTTGTGTCCGAGGGTGTCTCTAACCTATTCTGTTGTTGTTTTAGATCTTTGTATTAGCTATTCTTGTTCAAAAATGATCTGAATGGATGGCCAAATATGAGACATGGGTTCACTAATTTCCAACCAAACATTCTCCATGGTCTGTACCAAAGTCTAAGCCATCAATGACTCATTTTCCAATATTTCAATATTTTGGGTAACCTGGGGAGGTTTCTGCAACTCAACTACATAGAAGTTGTCAATTTTCAACTTTTGTTCTTCCATATTCTTCAATTTATTCTCTAACTTATCATTATATTGCCTCTAAAGAGATAGGTCCTCCATGAGTTTGTTCAGCTCACTTGATGCTGATGTAGAATCCTCGGCTTCCCCTACAAAAGAAATCAATATAATTGTGACTGTGGTCATAGCTAATTTCACATCATATTCCTTTTCTTTCAGTGACCTTTCTATTTGCTCTTCCATCTCCTTAATCTATACATTTTTCTCAATGATGAGTTTGAGCATGTCTTCGTTATCCTGCTTATTTTCTTCTATCTATTTTTCTTATAGATCCTCTGTAGATGGTAATTTAATATGATTTCTAAGTTCTAATATATATGTATTCTTTTTCTTGAGGATTTCTTCCACTTCTTTGACATCACTCATATCATAACCAAGTTTGATCAGTAGGTCCTACAATGATTTTATTTTGTTGTCCTTTGCTATCGAGGATACTTTTCCATCTTTAACTGTGATTGGACATTGTTGAGTGATGCCCTTAGTTTTGAAGCTATCATAACAATGTTGGTCATGGTAGAGAAAATAATTTCTCCAAACTATCTATGCATATCCATTTGATCTATAGGATGTATCTGCTTTACATCAAATGAAAAAATAGTCTTCTTGTAATCTGAAGGGGACATTGGGAATGGCACTTGAGCTTGTAAAAATTCCATCTCCATTCTTCCTTGCTCACTGTCAAATGATGTTAATAGTCTATGTTAGGAAGTAGAGGTATTCTTCAAAAACGAAGCATATCTGTCGACCTTGAGTGACTCATCCTCCTGATTGATTTTTTTGGGTTGTGTTATATTCTTTCCACAACCAGCCCACGTAATTAACTGGGGGTTAGAGGGGGGGGAGGTTACAGGAGGTTTGACGGGCACTTGTAACCCCACTTTATGGGATTTGGGGCAGCGCCCCGGAAAATTTTGGTTTTGGAACCTATGTTAGGTTGGGCAGACCCACCTATGGTTTTGTGCATGATTTTCACACATATTTTTTAGACGCGATGGTTTTTGGTCCATGGCATTGGATGCTTCGACATGTATAAATATGTATTTTAACATTGAAAGGAACAAAATGAAAAATCAAGCTGGTAGTCCCGGTTTTGGGATCTAGGGGAAAATCTCTCTGTATATGTGTTTTATGTGTTATGCTCTCGCATTGTTTATTTTCTATGTTTTAGAATTCATATGCACGTAATTTTTGTATGGGGTTAAAACCTACATTTGGTATCAGAGCTATTTTGGCTTCAAGGGGATGCCTTTGTTGCTGAGGGGTTTCACTCGGGCCTGTGGTAGACCCTGTTTAGTGGGAGATCTACAAGATCGATTCTAGTGGTGAAAGAAAATGGCGAGCAGTGGAAAGATAAAGATCGAGAAATTTAATGGTTAGAGTTTTGAGTTGTGGAAACTCAAGATGGAGGATCTATTGGTGGATAAAGATTAGTGGATCATGGTAGATTGAGGTACTAAACCAACGGGAGTGTCTGATGAAGATTGGAAGAAGATGGATCGGAAGGCAAAGAGCACAATACGATTGTGTGTGTCAGATTCAATATTGTTGAATGTATCAGGGGAAGCTATGGCGAAGGCTTTGTGGGACAAGTTAGGGACTTTGTACCAATGTAAGTCTCTCGTGAATAAACTGTTCCTGTGGAAAAAGTTGTATAACCTGAGGATGAAAGATGGAGACTTGGTGACAGAGCATCTGAATGCATTTAATACTGTGGTAAGTCAGTTAGCATATGTTGATATTAAAATTTCAGATGAAGATAAGTGCATCAGTTTGTTGTGTTCTCAACCAGATTCGTGGGATAGTCTGGTTATTGCAATAGGTAGCAATGAAATTGCCTTGCAGTTTGATGAAATAGTCTCAGCCTTGCTGATGAAGGAGATGAGACGAAAAAATATGGAGAGCCTGAATGGTGATGCTTTGTCTGTATGTGGACGGTCCTAGACCAGAAACAAAAATAAGTCATCGAGAGGGAGATCTAAATCTAGAAGGAGATCTAAATCTCCATGAAAACCTGTAAAGGTTGTGTGCTGGAAATGCGGAAAGGAAAGCCACTTCAAAATGGACTATCAATCTAAAGCTCTTGAGAAAGGAAAGGGATATGATGAGGCTCCTTCTGCAGAGGCAAAAACCACCTCAGATGAAGGTGGGGATGTGTACTTGGCTTCTTCAAGTACACATGTAGATCATTAGGAATGGTTGATTGACTCAGGTGCATCCTTTCCCTTCACTCCCCATAGACAGTGGTTCTGCGAGTATGAGAAATATGATGGTGGTGATGTCTTCTTGGGGGATGACAGGAAGACTAAAATCATTGGTCACGGAAAGGTAAAGTTGAAGTTGCAAGGTGGAAGAGTTATAACACTTCCAGGTGTTCTACATATTCTTGCATTGGCTAGAAATCTAATTTCTGTAAGTAAGCTTGATGATGCAGGTGTAAAAACAGTGTTCGAGAAAAGCTTGATGATGCAGATGTAAAAACAGTGTTTGAGAAGGATACATGTAAGATGGTTCAGGGAGAACTAGTATTGATGTGGGGAGTTCGGATTGGAACTCTGTACAAGCTGCAAGGTAGCACGGTTGTTGATGGATGCAACAATTCTATGGTTCTTGAAAGTGTAGCAGAAAATCTAGTGGTCTCCGGAGAGAAGACCATGCTGTGGCATCAAAGGCTTGGACATATTGGAGTGAAAGGCTTTTGAATACTTCATGATAAAGGTATGGTAGAAGGTATGAGTAATAACTCTCTGGATTTTTATTTATGTGAAAATTGTGTATATGGGAAGCAGAATCAGGTGAGTTTCCCCTCTGGTGGTAAGAGGGCGAAATAGATATTAGAGCTTGTGCACAGTGATGTGTTTGGACCTGTGAAGGTTCCATCACTGGGTAAGTCTGTGTACAATGTATCATTTATAGATGACTTCTCAAGGAATACATGGATATATTTCCTTAAGAAGAAACCTGAAGTCTTTGACAGGTTTAAAGAATTTAAGGCTCTCGTGGAAAATCAGACAGAGAAGAAGATAAAGGTGCTGGGGATAGATAATGGTGGAGAGTTTTGCAACAAGGAATTTGAAGAATTCTATAAGAAGTTTGGTATAGCATGACAGAAGACTACTCCATATACAACTCAACAAAATGGAGTTGTAGAAAGAATGAACAAGACATTGATGGAAAGGGCAAGAAGCATGCTCAGTGGTGCCGGGTTAGGACAAGAATTCTAGGTAGAGGCGGTGGATACTGCATGTTACCTGGTCAACAAGTCACCTTCATTAGCATTGAAGGATAAGAATCCACATGAGGTATGGATTGGTAAGAAACCCTCTCTTTCACATCTAAGGGTATTTGGATGTGATGCATATTTACATGTTCCAAAGGAGAAATGAACCAAGTTGGATAGTAAATCTAAAAAGTGCATCTTTATTGGGTATAAGGATGGTTTAAAGGGTTATAAAATTTGGAACCCAGTAACAAGGAAGGTTGTGTACAGTCGAGATGTGGTGTTCATAGAGGTGAAAGATGTTATTAAACATGAAGTCCAACCAAAGGAACCTGAGGAGATAGAGTTTGAGCTAAAGGAGGAAGAATCAGACTCTACAACAAAGGAGGAATCAGAAGATGAAGAGCCACAAACTCCAGTTGTGAGAAGATCAGTTTGAGAAAGAAGGCAGCCAGAGAGGCATAGTCCATTTTCTTTCTGTTCAAATTTTTCTTTGTCTATTACTGATGATGATCCTAGAACTATGAAGGAAGGAGTGGATTCAGAGGATGGAAAACTCTTGAAAGAGGCCATGGTTGATGAAATGGCATCTTTGCACAAAAATGAGGCTTGAGATCTTGTGGAGTTGTTGGCTGGGAGGAAACCCATTGGCAGCAAATGGGTGTTCAAAAAGAAGACAAATGCAGAAGGAAAAGTGGAGAAATACAAAGCTCGATTGGTAGCAAGAGGTTATTCCCAGGCGGGGAATTGATTTTAGTGATATTTTTTCTCCTATTTCCAAGGTAACTTCTATTAGATTACTTTTATCTGTTTCTGCTGCTTTTGATCTTGAGGTAGAATAGATGGATGTGAAGACAAAATTTCTTCACGGGGATTTGGAAGAGGAGATCTACATGAAGCAACCTAAAGGCTTTGCGGTGAAGGGTAAGAAAGAACTAGTATGCAAGTTAAAGAAGTCTTTGTATGGGTTAAAATAGTCACCAAGGATGTGGTATCATAAATTTGATACATTTATACGGGGACTTGGCTTCACCAAAAGCAAAGAAAATCACTGTGTGTATTTTAAATAAATTTGTGACCATGTTATTTATATGGTAGTGTATGTGGATGATATGTTGCTGGTTGGAAATGACAAAGAAATTATCCAGGATTTGAAGACCCAACTGTCCTCCAAATTCAACATGAAAGATCTTGGTGCTACAAACTGTATTTTCGGCATGGAAATTAAAAAGATCGGGAAAAGAGGAAGCTCTGGTTAAACCAGAGGAAGTATGTTGAGACAATACTGGAGCGGTTTAATATGTAGGATAGTAAACCGGTGAAGGTTCCTATTCCTGTAGGTGTGAGGTTATCTATTGAACAGTGTCCCAAGACACAAGAAGAGGAAGAGGACATGTCTCGTGTTCCATATGCAAGTGCAGTTGGTAGCCTGATGTATGCAATGGTCTGTACTAGACCAGACATTGCATATACAGTGGGAGTATTGAGCGGGTTTATGTCAAAACCAGGGAAGGAGCATTGGACAACAGTGAAGCGGGTTTTCAAGTATTTGCGTGGCACTAGTGATTATGGTTTGTGCTACAAAGGAAGACCATGATTGGACAGAGTGTTGGATATTCATGACTTTTCTTATGGATACTAGGCTGGAGATCTGGATCAGAGAAGATCTACAAGTGGGTATGTGTTTAACCTATTTGGAGGTGCAATCAATTGGATGAGTAAGAAACAATCTGTAGTGGCACTATCAACTACAGAGGCAGAATACACAGAAGCGACTCATGGAAGCAAGGAAGTAGTTTGGTTGCAGAGATTGTGTTCAAGTATGGGGTTAGTATAGGAAGCTATAAGGATAAACTGTGACAGCCAAAGTGCAATTTTCTTGGCAAAGAACCTTGCATATCATTCAAAGACGAAGCACATTGATTTTTAGTATCACTTTGTGAGGGATATGATAGAAGAAAAAAAGGTGTTACTGGTAAAGGTGGACACTTTGAAGAATACTGCAGATGCATTGAAAAAATATGTGAGCTCTCAGAAGTTCTCTTGGTGTAGAGAAACAATGGGCGTTGCAGGGCTGGATAAATGACTAAGCCCTCTTGTGGCCCCCTCTGGAAAGAAAACAACAAGTGGGAGAATGTTGGGTTATGTTATATTCTTTCCATGACAAGCCCACGTAGTTAACCAGGGGTTAGAGGGGGGGAGGTCACAGGGGATTTGAGGGGCATCCGTAACCCCACTTTATGGGGTTCGGGGCAGTGCCCCAGAAAATTTTGGTTTTGGAACCTATGTTAGGTTGGGCGGACCCACCTATGGTTTTGTGCATGATTGTTGCACATGTTTTTTGGATGCGATGTTTTTTGATCCATGGTATTGGATGCTTTAGCATGTATAAATATGTATTGTAACATTGAAAGGAACATAGTGAAAAATCAAGCTGGTAGTCCCGGTTTTAGGATCCAGGGGAAAATCTCTGTGTATATGTGTTATGCTCTCGCATTGTTTATTTTCTGTGTTTTAGAATTCATATGCAGGTAATTTCTATACAGGGTTAAAACCTACAGATTTTTGTAAATTTATTGAAGGTGTTTGGCTCATCTCGATTATATGCCAATTTTGTTGACTATATAAATTCTAAGGGATCTTATGAGGTCAAGGAGGATGGATTTGCAGAGAAAATATCCTCTGACCATGTTGAGACTTGTGTACCAATCATGAAAATGGTTTCCTTCCCTTCTTCCTGCTAAATGGTGACTCTTTTAGGGTCATTCTTCTCCCTTTTCTGATAAATAATGATTTTTTTTGGCACTGATTTCTATAGTTGGTGAAGCTCTTTCTTACCTTGCTCTTTTTTTATGCTTCTCTTGAGGCACTAGAGTTTTGGAGGTGGCTATTGATAGAGTCTTATCCTCTCATTATTCTCGTTTGTTTTCCTCCCATGCATCTTGATTGATGAATTTTCGATCTTTGGCCTAGGGGTATGATTATAAGGTATAGTTTTGTGTTCCACCCTTAAATTGGAAATGATACTGAAAAAGGAACATATAAACTAACACATATGGGTACTTAAACAGGCCTTCGGTAGTGATCTTGATCAATTGTTCATGGATATTATCAGCCAAAATGTGACACAAATTAAACATGAGTGTTGGTTTATGCTCCTTAGAAAATATGGAAAGAAAACCTAAAATGGGCTCATACACCCATTGGTTTGACTAGTACCCTAGAAGACAAGGTAGTAAAGAGATGATCTACTTCGTTTTTTTTGGAACATGGAAGTTTGTTAGGGAGGGATTTTCTTGGGAAGTTGAGCATCCTCTCAAAGGAAAATCTCAAAGTTTGGGCTCTCTAAGGGATGGTAAGTTTATGATATATATCCATTAGGTAATCTTCACAAAACTGACTTAGAGAATCATTTTGAGGAATTAATAACATTTGATTTATAGTTTCTCATGAAATAGTGACTAGAATGTCTCCATTATGGGCCACAATGGTTCTCTGAATTGGATTGTATTTGGCTTGACACTATATGATGAAATCAAGGAAATGGTGGACCTATGGAAACATGAATATGGGAAGTAGGTATTCCCAGAGGTTAATGTCATCACCCTGGTCCATATAAGTTTGCTTCAACCAATGGTGCAATTTGAACAAGTTGAATTCACACTCAGTATCAACAATATTGTAATACAGGTCTGCCAGGGGTATATGGTCGAGGTCAGGGGTAGCAGAGGACATAGGGTTTTCCTCATTTGGTTTGGGATTGGCAAATTTTTCCTTTTCCTTGGTTGCGATGTCTGTAAACTGTGGAGAGATAAAAGGGGACAAAGATTTGATCAGAACACTGCATAGATGGGAAATTTTGGTGTTGAATTTGAGGAAATGACATGCACTGATGGTTGGCGAGAGATCTAATATGAAAGATGAGTACTTGTAAATAGAAAATCAATAGTGCAAAGGATTATCCAACAGGTTTACCAGGGTTGATTTATAGTGATTAGGTTGGTGGCTGTTGCACACAAATCCATTACAGAACAGCTGGATTAAGGCATAAATGATCAAATGGTTAATTGTAACAGGAGAGATCAACGGGCTTATGATATAATGGGTATCATTTTAAGTGAAGGAGGGAGAGAAAGGCGACATGATGGTGGGAGTGAAGAGTAGGATATGGGAGTTGACGTGGATGACCCTTGGTGGGGGAAGAGGAGAGAAAGGTAGTTTTCAGAGGGGGGTAGTGGTATGTCATTCTAGGCGGGGGGGAGGTGCGAAGTCACTAGTGGATGCCATGTAGCATGGGGGCTGGGGATTGGATTATCACTCTTCGGATACCCCCCTTGCACCAATAACGATAGTATGGAATGGGGGAGATCAAAACGATCCTCGGCCATTTATTTGGGAGGGCTCAGGGTAAATCCTTCACCAAGTTGTTGGTTTAGAATTTGGGTTCTTATGTGATTTATCATTTCTAGAAGTTTCATTCAATTCTAGGCAGAGGAATGAGTTCTAGCCATGAAGACGTGGCCCAAAATTCAGGGTTTCTAACACAAAATTGACTAGAAAAGTCCACAGTCACTGGGAAGTAGGCTTATGCGAGTGACTAGTGTCATGTAGTCTCTTAGAGGCCTTATCAAGGGAGGCCTAGTCAAGGGAGTGAATAAGGCTCTAGATCAGTGAAAAATAGAGTTAGCTCAAGGGATGGACACCTGTACAAGTTGGGTAGCTCTTGTAATTCCTATAACACCTGAGGGAAGTAAAAAAGGTATTAAGTTGTCGAATCCATTTCCTTAAGGTCATATAGGAGGTTGAGTCTTATCACAGTGACCCACGACTCATTTCTACCCTGGAAAAATTAGTGAAAGTGGGTAAATGTGGGAGGAGTTGATTACAGTTCTGGCTTCCACCTGAACCTTTGTTATGACCCTCTATCGTTATCCTTCTCTTTATTTTTATAAGGTTCTCCATGCTCAATGGTAAAGTACAACCAAGTGTGTCTTCTGTAACAAGTATCCTCTTCTTGCTACGTAATACCTCATGATTCTTTCTTCACTAGCTTGACCTTTTAGTATTTTCTCTGGTTCTCTCTTTAGAACCTTATATTGAGAAATATAGGGAATCAATGATTAAGAGATTTCTCTGCTTATGATAACTTCTTGTGATAGTCTTTTTTCTTAATTAAATCTTCTCTTTTCTTCTATTTATTATTTTGTTATTTTCATCAATACAATTACATATCATGAAAAAATAGAGAGACAAGAGACAGAGTATATAGTCTTGTTATCCAGAGCCCAAACCTCTTCCTCTTTAAGAGGAAAACCAAAAGGACCTTCTTCTTATGGATCTTCAATTGATGAACACAAAGACCATGACAGTGACCCTTGACACTAGAGTCCTCCCAAGACCAAGTCACTAGCCTCTTTTCCACAGTACTTCTTCTTCTTCCTCTTCTCTACTTCCTTGAGAAACTTGGTCTCCTTCTTCTCGCCTTCATTGAGAATCTAGGTCTCCTTCTTCTCAGCTTCCGTAAGAAACTAGATCTCCTTTACATCTTTAGAGAGAGATGTGATACACTGCTACTCAACTCCTTCTAGCGAAATATTTTGCCCAAATCAGATTGCTCTAATGTGTCTACATGTTCTTCGACCGACTTTTCAAACCTTCATTTCTTCTTCGTTCGCACGTGGGAGGAGATACTACCTAAAAATTTCCTACGAACTTTTCTTTCCTTTCTTCTTCCTTCGCTAAGATAGGGGTCCCTTAGAGTATGCTCTTCACACTTCCTTGTAGACTTGTTTGACCGAAATTGATGTGCTTCGAAGTGAGGGTGAGTATTTTTATATATACATGTTTGCACATATCCTTTAGGTCGACACGATCTCAAGAATAGGATGACTTTTCTTGGGATAAAGGCTGACATAATTTACTTGATTCTTCCTTCCTTGTAGGCCAATTTCAAGACGACTAGTGACAAAGTATTGGAGGATGACTTTACATACAAAAGTGTGACTCTTTACAATGTAACATGTCTTCATTACATGAAAATGACTCACTATACCTTTATGAATAGATGATAAAATCCCTATGAGCTCTCAATGTGAGCCTATACTAAAATAAAATAGCTTTCTCATGAAACCCATGATGGAAGCATAATAATTTTCTTCTTTACATCCCTTACATAGAATCATAATTACATGTCATTATGAAGACCGAACCTAGTTACACTTTACAACGCTCCCTCTTAACTAGGGAAGTATTCATAATGGTACTTGGTCATTATCAATCTTAAGAATTTCTCATAGGAAGAATCATATTGATAACCCATTTGTTTAATATCATATCAAAAAACATTGTCACATAACAAGGGCTTGACTAATAGCTCTATCTCTTCATGAGATTCGAGCATAGTGAAGGTGAGACCCAATTATTTATAGACACCCTCATCATCATTTTCTCTCTTGTAACATACCTCACACTATTTCTTAGGGTCTGTTCCATGAGGAATATTCTTATCTTGGGATCCCCAACCCTCAAAGACTATCAATCCTCCATGAATCCTCTTATTTTAGATGCCTTATCACATCATAAAAGAGTATCAGATGCCAAATGATTACCCAATCCTCTTTTTTGTCTTTCCAAGTGAAGACAAGAATAATGTGTCTATCTCTCTCCTCTCAATCAGGGAGCACAAATTTACTCATACCTATGTTTCTTTCAAGTAAGAAACTTGCTTCCAATATTCCTCTTAATTAGGGTCCTACAACAATTGCTTAGGTGGAGATGATGTGACAACTAGCTACTAGAAGAATTCCTTCCTTCGATGTCATGTATTTCCTTTATCAAGAAGTCTTATTCTTTTGGGGAATTCTACATAGGGCACAAACCATCTATCACTTTCATCCATGAGTTAATCAAGTCATTGTCCTTCTCACTAGAAAGTGAACTATTGGTCTATATATGGTATTGCTCCATGCTATGCTACCTTCATCGTGCTTTCCTTTCCATAAAGGTGTTTTATCTTTCAATGTGGTTATCTAGGAAGATTTCGATAGTTCTTCCCTTTGGTGGTACTACATAAGCCCATCCACATACTAGTTCATAAATAAGTAATGAACACTTAAGTCATAATTACCTTCGTGAAGGATTTTCACCATGACATCTTCTGACACGCAACAACATCCTGCATACATGTTGACACATTTCCAAAGTAATGTCAAGGGTCTCCATGTTTTCCAAACTTCCATAGAGTCTTCATATCTTTCTGCGAGATATCATATCCAATTCTTCTTGGACTTTTGGATGTTGGTTGCCTTTACCATTTTTTAATAATTAATGATTTCTTCCTTCCTTTCTTCACATATTTCATTCCTAGGAGATTTAGAGTTTTTCTGTTGTCGTCAACCTCCTCATACACCATATGAGGACATATTATGTTGATTTGATCTAGTAAATATATGAACCATGCATTCCTGCATCGCTAGGGAGGAAATCCTTTCTTTGATCATTCCTCTTTAAGATATAGCAATGATCTATGTTGTTTGCAGCCATAAGACATGACTTCCAAAATATATATACATACCTCATATTTATTTTTAGTCATCAAATGTTCTTGCAATAGCTTGCCTTGAAGGAGCTTCATCCCCTCGATCTGCTCCATTGTTATGTCATCATACCATTATACCTTGAATTCCATAAGTCTATTCTTTGATGAAACACTTGTTTCCCAAATGATCAGTGAAGCTTACAGTGAAAATTCTATCAGAGAAGCTTTAGGGATCTTGGATATCCTATCCTACAGATGTTACCTTTAGACTGATGTATGATGATTTTGTCCTAGATAACTTATTC
This sequence comes from Pinus tabuliformis, assembly GCA_031772625.1. Lineage (NCBI taxonomy): Eukaryota > Viridiplantae > Streptophyta > Pinopsida > Pinales > Pinaceae > Pinus > Pinus tabuliformis. The sequence goes on along the minus strand of CM062820.1, from coordinate 519,149,266 downwards.
CTTCTTCAAAAGTATCTTTCAATAAGGTTTTCAAGAGCTTACCCCATATATCCATAAATTTTTATCCCAGAAAGTTTACATGTTTCCTATAAGTTCTTAATTCTTTTACCATAATGTCATTCTCTAATACAACGCATCATATCTATATTAATTCCTTTCTATATAGAAGAATATTTTGAAGGATATCATCTTAGTCATAGTATAGATCTCTTACTTTCTCCTTCTTTGGCTTCTTTGATTCAAGTTCTTCCATTTCTACAATAATATGGGATTCTTCTTTCTTTATTTTGTTATTGTCCTTTTGAGGAAAGTTTGTTTTATAGTGCCCATATCCATGATATAGATAACATTGAGCCTTAGACATCTTATTAATTTTACTTTGAGGATTAAATTTTCCAAACTTTCTATTTCCTTTAGTAACTTTTTTTTCTAGGTTCTTCATTGTATTGTTTCTTCAACCTATTTTGTTCTATCTTCTATAGATTCCATACATTAATGAATGGGATAAATTCCTCTTACTTATTGGATATGACATTACCTTGTTCATCAATTAGTGCATTTAGAATGATGGATATCATTTCCTTATCGAATGCCATTTCTCCTAGATATTGTGATTGAATTTTATTTGAGATGCTTTTGAAAGGCATGAAGATATCACTTCATTCTTTGATACCTTCAATTATATAGATAATATCTAAGTGATATGATCTTTCTCATTGTATTTTCAGAGAATAGTTCTATCATCTTATAATATATCTCTTTGGATGTGTCCAACTCGGTTATATGAGGAATGGGGGAGTCTTTGATGGCTTCCCTAAGAATCTTTTGATCCTTTAGATATTTTTCCATATATTCAGATAGAGCTTGATCTTCGAATGGCCTAGAGATATTTCCATGGACATGATAGATGACTTCATTTACTTTCAGGACTATACCCATCCTTCCTTTCCATGCAAGGAAGTTTGATACCCCAACCAACTTCTGACTTTCCTTGAAACATGAAGTCATTTTACTAGATTATAAGAGAAAAAAGGTACTTAATTGAGAATATAGAATCTTCAACTAATTTTCCTTGGTGGACATGAAATTGATGCTTCTCGGATGATTATTTTAAGGATATGAAGATCCTCCTTTTAGTATTTATAAAGCTTCCACTCCTTATATAATGGACAAATGATTCTACTAGGTTTTCATTTCTCTTCCTTTTGGATAACTCCTTCGATCTAGGGTTTTTGATTTCTTTTTTGACATATTTTGTCTCACTTTGATCCTTTGTCTATCTTCTTGATTAGATGATGCTTCTTCAATTTAACACCTTGGCTTCGATACCATATTGAGAAATCTACGGCATCAATGGTTAATATATTTCTTTGCTTATGATAACTTATTGTGATAGTTTTTTACCTTAATTAGAATACTATCTTTTCTTCTACTAATTATTGTGTTATTTTCACCAAGAAAATTATCATATCATGAAAAAATAGAGAGACAAGAGACACAATATATAGGCTTGTTAGCTAGGGCCAAAACCTATCCCTCTTTGAGAGGAAAACCCAAATAAAATTCTTCTTATAATCTTCAATTAACAAACACCCAGACCATGATAGCGACCCTTGACACTGGAGTCCTCCCAAGACCAAATCACTAGCCTCTTTTTGACACTGCGTCTTCTTCTTCCTCTTCTAGAATTCCTTGAGAAACTCAACCTCCTTCTTCTCGTCTTCCTTGAGAAACACGGTCTTCTTATTTTCAGCTTCCTTGAGAAACTAGGACTCCTTGGAGTCTCAAAAGAGACACCTAATACACTGCTACTCAACTCCTTCTAGCGAGACCATTTAGGCAAACAAGATTTCTATAATGTGGCTACAAGTTATTCAAAATAATTTTGGCACCATCATTTCTTCTGCCTTGGCATGTGGGTGGCGATACTACCCAAAACTCTCCTACAGACTTTATTTTCTTTTCTTCTTCCTTTACTAAGATAGGGGTTCCTTAGAGTATGATCTTCGCACTTACTTGTAGACCTGCTTGACCAAAATTTATGTGCTTCCAAGTGAGGTTGAGTAATTTTATGTATACACATTGGCACATGTCCTTTAGGCCGATATGATCTCAGGAATAAGCTAAATTTTCTTTGGAGAGAGGGTGAAATCATTTACTTGATTCTTCCTTCTTTGTAGGCTGATTTCAAGAGGGTTGGTGACAAGGTATTTGAGGATGAATTTACATAGACAAGCATGACTCTTTAGAATGTAACATGTCTTCATTATATGGGAATTATTCTTTATACTTTTATGACTAGATGACAAAATTCCTATGAACTCTCAATGGGAGCCTATACTAAAATAAACTCTCTTACTTATAATACCCATGATGCAAGCATAATAATTTTCTTCTTTACATCTCTTACATAAAATCATAATTACATGTCATTATGAAGAATGAACCTAGTTACACTTTACAACATGTTCTTGATCACTCCTCTGCTCCTTTGACCATTAAACTTACTTGGTTTACTTCTTTTGAGACATTCTACTTGTTCCCTTATTCCTCTACTACAAGGTTCTTTTCCCGCAATTCTTTCTTCACTTGTTCTCTATATCACAACTGCCAAGATATGATCCATTATCACTCTCCTTGAGTTGTTACCTGCAAACAACAATTCCTCTTCACAAATCAATTCATAAATATAAATACCATTTTCTCTATTCCAATGCCACAATTATCCAATCTCCTTCTGTTATGCAACTCTCTTCTTGGAATAGCTAACCAACTCTGATACCACATGCTAGAAGGAAAATTAAATTTTCTCGCAAATTCACCTTCTTTAGATCACACAAAAAATCACTTCATCATCAAGTACTTAAATTGTTCTGCAGAAGTATTTCATATAAAAATCCTACTTAGTGAATTCTAGAGCATGCACAAATTAGAACTATTATCAATCACATAGATACACCAAACAATTTGTGAACATAATGAAAACTCTTTTCATTAATAAAATCATGTCCATACAATTACAAATTAATCACAGAATTATTCATTCCTCTCTTGGCATGATTTCCCATTCATTTAGCCATTATTTTTCCCCTAAGGCTTACAATGATTAAATACAAAGTTACAAGAAAATTACATTTTCCTAATTCCGTAAATCACTCCCTAATTTATCCCCTAAAGTTCTTATGATTGTATATTTTCCTTTAGATTCAGGAGCTCATGTAATGCACTAAAACAAAAGACAAAAATATACTCTACTCTCAATAGTAGAAACCAATAGATGAATGAAAATAATAAGCAACAAGAGGAAGATAAGCAATGGCACATAACACAATATTTATCCAGGGAAAGCCATAACTCAAAACCCCTACTATCTATATTGCATTAATCATAAATATGAGTAGAAAATACAATGGTTGTTCTCACTATCACTAGCTCTAGCCAAACCTTAGCCTCTTCTGCTGCTCTCCAAGACCCTATTTCCTTGCACAATTCCTATGAGTATCAACCCATATCTAATTGGGAAATCCTTTGTCCAAAATTGCACAATCCAAAATTAGGTCCTTCTCTAACTACATGCATGATCTGTAGAACTCATAAAATCATACAAGTCATAGTACGCTCTCCATGCACTCTAGTCTCAACTGCGTCTTCCTCTGAATTCACATGCATGAGTTTCTCATGAGTGAATATTTAGTTGGATGGAGTAGCAACTAAGGATGCACTAGTGCACCAACTCACTAAACTAATCCTCTACTAGTTCTACAAACAATTATAACTAGTTTAACTGTCTATAACTCAGTAAAACTAAGTGATCTAATTACAAATAAAAAAAACTCATGCTTGACCCGTAAAATTTAGGGAGAACATATACATAACTGAAGGAAGACTTCCAACTCGAAATTCCTAAGTTAACTAAGTCAACTTAACTTGGTTAACTATTACAAGTTTCTATGAGAAAGGAATTACAATTTAATTCACAATTTAATTCAAGAACAAATTAGATTGGAATTTATAGATGTTATTTTTAACATTTCTTCTCCCTATTTTCAACACTCCCTCTCAACAAGAAAAGAACTCAACTCTCTCCCGATCATGAAGATTTGAAATGTTCTTCATGCAATACTTCTCCCTAGTGTTGATGCTACAACAACTCCTGAAACCGAAGAAAAAAAATCCAACCTGAATCAATATGATGCATCTGTCACCATCTCTGATTGCTACTACCTCTATCGACTGAAAACTCTGTGCTTCTATTGACTCTGCCTTTCTACACTGTTGTCAAATACTCCTTGCGCTAATCAATATTTAACTGCTCTAACCTCTATCACTTTGATATCTGACTACATCAACCACCACTGATCCATCCTACTACTATGTAATTTGAGCTCCTATAGCAAGGTATGGTCCAAGAGATAAAACCTCTTAATGGACCCTACCCAATTTCTTCCCTCCTGGGACTATCAGTGTACATCACCCCACCTCACACCCAGAGCTATGGACGCATGTGTTTCCTTAGCCCACTTGGCTCAAAAATTCCCCCTACTGGAGGTTTCTGCATGAGTGGATGCCTCTAGTCGATCTCCTATCTGCCTCCCCAATTGTGTTGCTCCACAATTTTCTGAGATTGCTTATGAGGCTTCTTGTGGGGATGCATGTTAAGAGGTAATTCACTCTCCCTTTCAACCACCAAGTCTCTAACCTTTTCCTTTCTCCTCAAGGCTTTTCATGCAGCTTGTACCTTAAGAGCATACATGTTCTTGACTCATGCACCGATTTGTTTCACATGTCACATGGCGATGTGTCTAAGGAAAACCTTTCCCTTACTAAAAATCACGTCATAGCCATGGTCTTCTAATATCGTGACTGAAACAATATTATTATTTAGTCCTAGAACATACATATCATCTATGATCTTGAGAGGGGAGCCAATGTCTCTCTGAAAGGTAACTGTACCGACCTTGATAGCTCTATACCTCCCATCATCTCCAAACTCTATGCTCTCCTTGAGGTTTTTCACCTCAAAATCACTAAAGAGATCTTTGTTCCCTATCATATTGGATGAGGTACTATTGTCAAGATACCACAAATTTCCCATTACAGTGATTCCATGCATTCAGTGATAGGGAAATCAAGTTTGAATTTTGAAGCTAGAGCTTCACCTGCTGTAGCTATCACAGGCACCTTCTTGCTTTGTTTATTCTATGGGAAATTTATGGCATAGTTCCCATGCTAGTGATAGTGAAAACACTTGAATTTCGACAAGTTCATATTCTTTCCACCTACCTTACGTTGGGAATTCCTTCCCTTGGCCTTGTTTGCCTTACTCTCTAAGGAAAAGTTCTCTTTCACTTCCTTGGAATAGGTCCCATCTCTGGCATTCTGTTGAAACTATTCTTGTACCAAATCCAACCACAATTTTTCCCAATCTAGCAACTTCTCCCTCCCATTGGCAAAGTCTTGATAACTATGCCAACCCTTGGGAAGTCCTAGAAGATCTAGGCTCACCATATTATCCTTGGAAATAGTGATTCTAACAGTTCCAAGTTCATCCCAACAATGGGTGAACTTGGTCAAGTAATTTGGAATTGATTCGTCCACCTCCATCTTGATTTTTCGAAGCTTTTCCTTTAGTGACAACTTCCTATGGTCACTATTTTTCCAAAACAGGCCTGCCAATGCTTTCCACATAGCATACAAAGTTTCCTTGCCATGGAGACTCAAGACAACATGGTCTCAAACTCCCTCAAGGATATTTCACCTCATCCTTTCCATGCACTTCTTCCATTAAACCATATCTTTGGCATCCAATGCTATAGGCTTCGCAATGTCTTGATCAATGAAATCCATGAGGCAAGTATATTCCAACACTACCTCCATCGTCTCCTTCTAGGCTATGTAATTCGAGTTTCCTTCCAAGGCATACTCAAGTGTCAAACCATAGAAATACATTTACTGACCTGAAGTGTGAACTGCAATTTCCAATTTCACCTGTAACCCCAAACATGAAATATCCTCTACTATACTATAACCTAGCTCTGATACCATGTAGATTTTCATGTAGATTCAACATCTCATGTAATGTACTAAAAGACAAGACAAGAATCTAGTCTACTCTCAATAGCGGAAACCAATAGAATGATGAAAACAATAAGTAACAGGAGGAAGATAATGAATGGCACATAAGAAAATATTTATCTGGGGAAAGCCACAAATCTAAAACCCTACTATCTATATTGCATTAATAAAAAAATTGAGTATAAAATACAATGCTTGTTCTCACTAGAACAATCCCTACACAAGTATGATCAAGTCTATGCTCACAAGCTAGCTCAAGCCAAACCTTAGCCTCTTCTGTTGCTCTCCAAGCCCCTATTTCCTTGCAAAATTCCTATTAGATTTAGCCCATATTTAATTGGGAAATAATTCCTCCAGAACTACGCAATCCAAACTTAGGTCCTTCTCTAATTGCACGCATGATTCGTAAAATTCGGAAAACCATACAATTGATAATACATTGTCCCTGCACTCTAGTCTCAACTTGGTCTGCCTCTGAACTGGAATGCATGAGTTTCTCATGATTGAATCTTTAGTTGGAAAAGCACTTGAGAATGTACTAGTGCATGAACTCACTACTAATCGTCTACTAGTTCCACAAATAGTTGGAACTAGTTTAACTATCTATAACTCAGTCAAATTGAGTTATGTAACTAAAACTCAAATAAACTCATCCTGGACCCCTAAAATTTAGATAGAACATATACATGAATACATAAATACTTCCAACTCAAAATTCCTAAGTTAAATAAGTCAACTTAACTTAGTTAACTATTACAAGTTGCTATGAAAAAATAATTACAATTTAATTCAAGGACAAATTAAATTGGAATTTCTAGATGTTATTTTTAACATTTCTTGTTGCTATTTTCAGCAATGATTTATTCACTAAAGCTCTAATGATTTATTTCATAAATATCTCATGATTTTCAACGCAACTTTTCTTTTTCCTTATGGAATTTTTTTTCTTATCCATAGCTTTTGTAAAACTATTCTATAGTAATTAAAAGAAACTAAGAACATTTACAATTAAGGAATTAGAATTCCTTTACAATACTGAAACATCTCTTGGAGGTTTTCTTCAAAAAGCTTGATGGCTTGGAAACTATAATGCTCCTGCATCACAACTATTGAAGCAGAGTATATTGCGAAAGCTACATGTTGTACTCAAGTACTATGAATGAAGTAAATTTTGAAGGACCTTTAGTAACATAATGAGAAACCTATTTATATCTTGTGTGATAATATAAGTGCAATCAATATTTCAAAAAAAACATTCATGAAATCAAAACAAAATAATATTCACATCACGTATCATTTTTTGTGATAAAATCTTGTAGATCAAACAATTAGATTGGTAGATATTCCGTTTAAAGAACAAATTGATGATATATTTACTAAGCAAATAGTAAGAGAAAGTTTCAAATATCTCAAAAAATGGATGTGAGTGTCCTTCACCAAGGACCTTAAATTCAATGAATTTAAAACAAATTGCATAAAAGGCATGAAATCACCATAAGTGCAACAAACATAAGGAATTAAACACATAAATAAATACCAATATGGACAGTTCCACTAGAACTTGATAGTAAAGTTTAGCCATAACGTGTGAGAAATGTCTCTAGGCTCTACTCAATTACGTAGTTGCTTGATTAGCTACTCTTCAATAAGACTCTTCTCCATTGACACAAGGAACAAACTCTCACTTGTGGAAATTTCTCACCTACAAAGAGATGTTCTCCTTCGAGAATACAAAAGGAATCAATTCTCACAAAAAAATAGCATAAAATATTATTCCTTTCTTCTACTTAAAGGGGTTGGAGTTTCACATAAAGTGGAAAATCTGTTCTCCCCTTAGAGTGGCTAATCTCTCTCATAGAAAGTGGCGTATATCCTCTTTGAAATCACTGTGTAGAGTAAAGCATATTTGCAAATACATTTTCTCCCTTTTACAAATAATGAAATGGGAAAATCAACAAAAAATGAAACTTACATTGGTTTTCATGCCAAAAAACTCCATCGGATGCTCAAAACACAACAAAAATATCATGAGCAGGTTCGATCTGTCCTTCTGTCACTTTAAACTATAAACACAACAAAGTGTTGGCATTATGACATAGATTTGGCGCTATGACACAGGTGTTGTCCTTGATGGAAACTCACTCAGATGATAGATCACAGTTCAGGATCATAGAATGAAGGAAAAATAGGTGTGCATAGGTTCCCCTTGACAAAACCGCGTATACATGCGGGGTCATAGACCAAAAGGTGCATATATGTATAAACGCACTTTCATACAAGGAAAAGCATGTACATGTTGGAAAACATAGTTTTGGTCTGTGGTATTTCGTCCATGGTATTGTGATCAATAGTATTGGTCCAAGGTATCTTTTCTAACGTGTTGATCCCAGGTATTTGGTCCAACGTATTGGTTCTAAGTGGTTTTGGACCATGGTATAGAGTAAGGCCTAAGACTATAAAAGGAGAAGGAGATCATTAGGCAAAGGCACTAAAGTATTGAATATCTAATGAAGAGAAAGATCTAGAATACTAGCCATTATAGTGCATATATGTTTCTGAATCAAGGAGGAACTTGAGCGCTTGAAGAATGATAAGTTCTATTGATTGGTCAAGATCTTAAGGCTTGAAGAGAAATATCTTTGTCTGGTTTTGATCTTTTATTGGCACATGTCATAATCTGTAAATCTGATGATCTGGGTATAACTGATGTTTGAATAGTTGTAAAGGTTAAATCATCTTTTACAGATCTGTACACAGGTTCAGTATATCAAAGGTGCGTATACACGTTAGTTCGACATTTCAAAATAGCGTATACATAGGTTTTCCTTCATTTAATAGCGTATGAATGCAGGTTCAACATAGTGAAGTAGCGTACGTCTCATAAAAATATGTTTTAACTACTTCTGTTTTTTGTTGCAGTGTTTTGGGTTGTGGATTGGGTTCTGGTTACTGTCACTCTATTCTGGATACAGCATTCACTAAAGTGATTGTTTGATTCAATTTTGGTTGGTACAAAGGATATTGGTTGATGTAGATATATTTGATGTTTTATTGATGTTATTAATGGATCCAGTCTGAAAATTTATGAAACATGGTCCCTGGAAGAAAAGAGAAGGTAGTAGCCTTCTGTAGGTCAACACCTATGTACTAGTAAACACATCAGCTAGTACAAGAGCTAAGGGGGTTGTAGCTCCCTTCCAGAAAAAGCTGGAGAATGAGAGAAGGTTGTACCCTTCTGCAGGTAGAAACCTACGTACTGGTATAATGCTGCACCAATACAAAATTTTTAAAAACAAGTTTCTTATTAAAGAAAGATAGAGATGATTGCAGTAGGTGGTTTTCACCCACATTGGGTTTCCACCTTATATCTTATGTTCATGTGTGTGATTTCCTATTCTTCTTACTGCATCTGATTATTGGTTATATGGTTCTAATACACAGATTAAAGATCAACTAACTAAATTATAAGTTTGAAAGGTATACGTTGGTAGCTCTAAACACAGTTGCGTATACACAGAAGTTTCATTAACAGAAGTAGCATATATAAATCTCTTTATGGAAATGAAATATTGTTAAATTTCTAATACAGTTTAAATCCCCCTCTCAGTATTATTTCCAACAATTGGTATTAGAGCAGGTCCTTCAGAAGAAGCTTGATCACTTGAAGGAAGATCTATCATCATGGGCAACTATGAAAGAGAGGGATCCACTAGACCACCAATCTTTGATGGGAGAAACTTCGTTTATTAGAAGGTAAGAATCACAACCTATCTTCAATCTCTTGGAATAGATGTTTGGGAAATTGTGGAAGGAGGATATACATTTCCATCAGCAATTCCTACAGATATGGCAGTTAAAAAGCAATATGAAACAAATGCCAAGGTTGTCAATACACTATTGGAGAGTCTGTCACAATCAGAATTTGTCAAGGCTATGCAGCTCAAAACCACCAAAGAAATATGGGACAAGATCGTTCTAAGCTATGAAGGAGACAATCAGGTAAAACGTGCAAAACTACAATCTCTCAGAATTCAATATGAAACTCTCAAAATGCACGATGATGAAAGTATAGCTCATTAATTCCTACGTATAGGTGATATTTTTAATCGCATGAAAAACTTGGGTGAAGAGATAAAAGAAGTTGCTTCAGTTGAAAAGGTTTTAAGATCCTTGTCTTCTAAGTTTGAATTGAAAGTTTGTTTCATATAAGAAAAGTAGGATCTTCAGAATATGTTTATGACACAGCTGCACAGAATCCTAACTTTTGTTGAAATGAGAAAAGGAGTTCCATCAGATATGAGAGAAGTTGCATTCAAGGCTTCAGGAAGACTCAATGAATGAGGACACATTTCAGAAGGAGAGGAAGAAGCAAACTTTCTCAAAAACCTTGAACGAGGTTCTGGAAGATTCAGAGGTAAACTACCTTTCAAATGCTTTGCATGTGGAAGAGTTGGTCATTATGTAGCCAAATGTCCTCATAGAGATAAGCTTGATAAAGGTAAGGAACCAGCAAAATGGAATAGAAAATAGAATGTAAGTAAGAAGAGCTACTATATCCATGAAGATAGTGATGGTTTATCAAATAGTGATGAAGATGAATATGGTAATGATTATAGACTTTTGATGGCTTTTGAAGAAGATGATTTCTTGGATGCTTTAGATGAAGATGGTCTCTATGAAGAAATTTCTAAACTTAAAATATATTTAGAAGAAAAGAGTATGATTATAGATACTCTGACATTCCAACTTGCTGAAAAGGAAAAACACAATCAAAAGTTAGAATGTGAAATTGTGGGTCTAAGAAAAGATATTGAGAAAACAAAAGCTCTCAATCTTAGATTTGCAAAAGGATCAGAAACTTTAGATGAAATTATCAAAGTGCAGCGTTCTCCTCTGATAAAGACATGTCTTGGATATACTAAAGAAGCATCTCAAGCATAGAAGCCATCAACCTCCAAAAGCTATCTTGATCTAGCAAGGAGAAGTGAACAGGTTGAAAATCGTCAGCAAAGGCATAAAGCAGATCATCAGGTAAATTGACTTCAATCTACTTCAAGGATGAACAGAAGCTATAACCAACCACAGGTAAATTAGTCTCAATTTGCTTCAAGAATAAATGTCAATGGAAACTATAATCATTAGGTTAGTAGATTTGATAATCGCAGGAATTTCTTTAATGGCCAATGTTTTTCATGTCAACTTTGGACACAAAGTTGCCCAATGTGTTGCTTACAAGACTATCATGACTCAAGAAGCATGAAATCAAAGGAATTTGATTGGGATCATGAAAAGGACCTACAATAACTTTTTTGCTCTTGAAAATGAAATAGAATGTTCTATCTGTAACAACTTCGGTCATGAAGATTCTTAATGCAAGAGTAAATTTCGGCAAACATCTCAGAAGGAGCAAGCTTCATTGTGTCCCAAAACATGGAGAAAGAAAGAACCACAAATAAAAAGATGTGGAATAGCCTTGTATGTAGAAGGACAAGAAAATCAGTGTTATATCGATAGTGGATGCTTGAAACACATGACAGGTGATAAAAAAATACTTCAGTCATATAATGCCTTAGAAATGGAAAAGAAGGTCTCATTTGGTAATGAAAATCCTGCAGTCATAAAAGGTAAAGGCTATGTTGTCTTAAAAGAAAAGGTTAAAGCTAGAAATGTTATGTATGTCGATGGTCTAAAGCATAACCTATTAAGTCTCAGTCAAATGTGTGATCAAGGAAATGAAGTAGTATTTCAATCAAATGGATGTGTTGTTCATGAGCTTGATACAGGAGAAACAATGGTGAAAGGTGTAAGAGCTCCAAACAACTTTTACATACTCAAGGGAGGAAAACAACAATGTTATCTACGCTAAAATGATGAACACTGGCTATGGCACAGAAGACTGGGGCATCTAAGCTTCCCTCAAATAAGAAAAGCATGCAGATACCAGGCGGTTCATGATCTTCTGGATATCTGCATTCCAGAAAATACAATATGTAAATCATGTCAATTTGGTAAGCAAACCAGAACACATTTCCCTAGAAAGTAAGGATCAGCTAGTAAGCCTCTTGAACTTGTTCCTACTGATTTATGTGGACCATCAAGGAAAAAGTCACCTCATGGAGAAGAATATTTTATATTGTTCATTGACGATTTTTCAAGAATGTGTTGGATAGGACTTCTAAAGCATAAAGACAAAGCAGTTGAAAAGTTCAAAGCCTTCAAAGCTTTGATTTAAAATGAATCAGATCGCAAAATCAAATGCCTCAGGTCTGATCGAGGAGGGGAATTTACCTCGAATGAATTCTTCGAATTATGTGAAGAACATGGAATAAGAAGGGAATTCTCTATCGCAAGAACTCCTCAGAAAAATGGAGTGGTAGAAAGGATGAACAGAACTATTCAACAAATGGCTCGTGGTATGCTAGATGAGTCTAGAACTCCTGCAACCTTCTGGGGTGAAGCTGCATTTGCGGTTGTCACTATTCTCAACAAAAGCAACGTCCAGGTAAATAACACTCAAACTCCACATGAACTTTGGTATGGTAAGACTCCTACTATAAAATACTTCAACGTTTTTTAAGCTAATGTTACATCAAAAGGACTGATGAAAAACTTGGCAAGTTTGAACCTAGAGCAGATGAAGGCATTCTCCTTGGTTACTCTTCCTGATGTAAAGGATATAAGTGTTATAATAAAAGACTTGGGAAAATTTTTGAAAGTATTGATGTTGTGGTTGATGAAGTAGGCAAAAATCCAAAGCAGGTAAAGACCAAAGATTATGAAGAAGATGAAGACTATCTCTCATCATTATCGACAGGATCTCTCATCATTGGGTCCCGATTGGACGAACCTTGTCAATGTGAAACTTCAGCACATCTTTCACATCGACGGCGTTGTGCTCGTACCTTGGAGCCCATTAGCCTTGTTGGGTTTCTGAAGAAGAAACTAGTGAGGCACCAGAAGAACAGATAAGGGTAGAAGAAAACACTCCATCAAGGTATTTTCAGAAGAATCATCCAGAGACTCAAATTTTGCGGCAGAAAGAGGTAGGTGTGCATACAAGAAGAACTATTACAGAAGCTTCAAGCTATCTAGCATTTCTTTCCTCCCTCGAACTGAAAAATATAAATGAAGCATGCAAAGATGAATGTTGGGTCAAGGCCATGAATGATGAACTTGAGCAGATTGAAAAGAACAATACTTGGGAATTGGTTCCTAGACCTAATGGTAAGAATGTCATAGGAACCAAATGGATATTCAAAAACAAGATAAATGAAAATGGAGAAGTTATTAGAAACAAGGCCATACTTGTTTGTAAAGGGTATGCTCAACAAGAAGGTATAGACTTTGAAGAAACTTTCGCACCTGTTGTGAGATTTGAAGCCATAAGAATGTTCCTTGCTCTTTCTAGCTTTTAAAAGTTCAAAGCATATCAAATGGATGTGAAATTTGTCTTTCTTAATGGAGACCTAGAAGAAGAAGTATATATTGAGCAACCAGACAAATTCATCCTTGGAAATGATCCAAAACTTGTATGCAGACTCAGAAAAGCTCTTTATGGTCTAAAACAAGCTCCAAGGGCCTCGTATTATCATCTTGACAAATTCCTTCATCAATAATGTTTTTCAAAAGGATCAGTTGATAGCAATCTATATATAAAAATTCACAATGATAAATTGCTAATACTTGTTGTGTATGTTGATGATATCATTTTTGGTAGCAATGAAGAAGCCATGAGTCAGAACTTTGCTTTGGTAATGCAGAAAGAATTTGAAATGTCCTTGCTTGGTGAGCTCACATATTTTCTTGTTTTACAAGTTCAACAAAATAAAGATGGTATTTTTTTATCACAAAGCAAGTACCTCAAGCAGATCTTGAATAAATATGGCATGGAAGACTCTAAACCAGTATGTACCCCTATGGTAACAGGATGTAGCCTCAGCACAAATGATGAATCAGCAGCAGTACATCAGCCAACCTATAGATCCATGATTGGTAGTCTGTTATATCTAATAGGTACCCAACTAGACATCATGCATGCAGTGGGAATAGTTGGAAGATTCCAAGCCAATCCAAAGGAAACACACCTTTAGGTAGTCAAAAGGATTTTCAAATATCTTCAAGGAACACAAAACTTTGGTTTATGGTATCCTAGAGATACAAATATTACACTTCATGCATATACAGATGCAGATTGGGCAGGAAGTATGGATGACAGAAAAAGCACTAGTGGTGGTGCATTCTATATGGGTTCCAGACTAGTGTTTTGGTTCAGCAAGAAACAAAGTTGAATTGCATTATCTACATCTGAAGCAAAATATGTGGCTACTACATCTTGCTACACACCACTCCTTTGGATGATGCAAACATTGTAAGACATTCAAATCACATGTACTCCACCCATCTCTATTCTATGTGATAATGCAAGTGCAATCAGTATTTCATAGAATCCAGTCATGCGTTCCAGGACCAAGCACATACCTATCGAATATCATTTTCGATAGGGAACAAGTGCTTGAACAAAAGGTGAAATTTGAGTATGTTACCTCCAAGGAATAGGTGGTTGATATATTCACCAAACCACTGCCCAGAGAGACATTTGAATACCTCAGATAGAAGTTGGGAGTAATTGATGCATCATCTTGCCATTGACATTTATTTGTTTCAGAGAACAGTGGTTGTGCGTGAGTTTCATGAAGCGTATCCGCGTACATACATCAGTCGTTGTGGATACAGTAGCATATATGTCAGTTTGAAGAATATCAATGGGCCAGACTTAGGATGAAAAGAGTCTGATATGGGTCTAACAGTGATCATCTGGCACAGGTTTAGGGGGTGCATATACTTCTAATAATGCATTTTTGGCATTATCTTAGAAGATCTTGGTACAATTTTATAGTTGTTTTTTATTCAGGTGGAATTGGTGCAGAGGGGGATGATGATTGTTGGTCTGGATGGTGATTGATAGATGCTACTGATGATAGTTGCTAATGACTATCATAGTCTTGTTTTAGATATTTTGTCTCTATGTTATATATCTCTTTTATTATCAAGGTCATGTAATGACCTATTTTGTTTCCCCACTATGCCTGGGATGGATGATGTAATGTTCTTGTTTTATCATGTATAAACTTTAGGTGTATCCCCACTTGGTTGAGTGGATGAGTCAATCTTGGTATATCCCCACTTGGTTGGAAGATGGATGTATGCATGAGTCTTTGTTGATAGGAAGGTCATTTATGATATATAGAGTCATGTTCTTCTTGTAGAACATATTTTTGCAGACCTTGTTACAGTCAGGGGGAGCATGAACAACACACTTCAGCATATTAGAGAATTCAGCATGTACTCAGGGGGAGCATAACTGTTTGCCCTTGATGACAAAGGGGGAGAGTGAATTGGGGTTACCATCAAGTCTAAAGGGGGAGATTTTTAGCATTATGACACAGGTTTGGTGCTATGACATAGGTGTTGTCCTTGATGGCAACTCACTCAGATGACATATCATAGTTCAGGATCACAGAATGAAGGAAAAAGAGGTATACACAGGTTCCCCTTGACGAAACCGCGTATACATGTGGGGTCATAGACCAAAAGGTGTGTATACGTATACACGTACTTTCATGCAAGGAAATGTGTGTACACGTAGGAAAACTTAGTGTTGGTCCATGGTATTTGGTCCATGGTATTATGATCAATAGTATTGGTCCAAGGTATCTTGTCCGACGTGTTGACCCCAGGTATTTGGTCCAAGATATTGGTTCTAAGTGGTTTTGGACCGTGGTATTGAGTAAGGCCTAAGACTATAAAAGGAGGAGGAGATCATTAGGCAAAGGCACTAAAGTATTGAATATCTAATGAAGAGAAAGATATAGAATACTGGTCATTGCGTTATGGTGCATAGCTGGATCTAAATCAAGGAGGAACCTACGCGCTTGAAGAAGGATAAGTTCTATTGATGGGTAAAGATCTTAAGGCTTGAAGAGAAATATGTTTGTGTGGTTTTGATCTTTTATTGGCGCATGTCATAATCTATAAATCTAATGAACTAGGTATAACTGATGTCTAAATAGTTGTAAAGGTTAAATCATCTTCTACAGATCTGTACACAGGCTTAGTATATCAAAGTCACATATACATGCTAGTTTGGCATTTCAAAACATTGTATACACAGGTTTGCCTTCATTTAACAACATATGAATGCAAGTTTGACACAGTGAAGTAGCGTATGTCTCATAAAATAAGTTTTAGCTACATTTGTTTGCTATTGCATTATTCTAGGTTCCAGATTGGGTTCTAGTTACTGTTGCTATATTCTAGTTACAACATTCAGTAAAGTGATTGTTTGATTCAGTTTTGGTTGGTACAAAGGAGATTGGTTGATGCAGATATATTTGATGTTTGATTGATGTTATTGATGGATCCAGTCTGAAAATTTATGAAACATGGTCACTGGAAGAAAAGAGAAGGTTGGAGCCTTCTATAGGTCAGCACCTACGTACTAGTAAACACATCAGCTAGTACAAGAGCTAAGGGTGTTGCAGCTCCCTTCCAGGAAAAGCTGGAGAACGAGAGAAGGTTGTAGCCTTCTATAGGTAGAAGCCTACATACTGGTATAAGGTTGCACCAGTAAAAAATTTGTAAAAAGAAGTTTCTTATTAAAGAAAGATAGAGATGATTGCAGTAGGTGGGTTTCACCCACATTGGGTTTCCACCTTATATCTTTTGTTCATGTGTGTGATTTCCTGTTCTGTTTACTGCATGTAATTATTGGTTATATGCTTCTGATACCTAGATTAAATATCAACTAACTAAATTATAAGTTTGCAAGGTATACGCTGGTTGCTCTAAACACAGTTGCGTATACACACAAGTTTCATTAACAGAAGTAGCGTATATAAATATATATATGGAAAGGAAATATTGTTAACTTGCTAATACTGATTCACCCCCCTCTCAGTATTATTTCCAACACAAAATTCTAAAAAGTGCATCTCTATCTCAAAATTCATGTAGAGAATTAATGACACATATGGGCTCCTACCATAAGCCCTCAAAGATCTTGCTTAAATATAGATTTTGTCAACATTAGTGGAATTTTCTCAAGAAATTGTGAAGAATGACTATAAACTTCATATCGTTATGCCACCTTCACTGTAGGACCCATTCAAGATCCTTTACCTCATTAGGGGAATTTTGAGGTCTAAAATAGGTCTCCTAAGAAAATTGTACAACAAAAATAAACTTTATAAAAACCAGTGGGATTCAATATGATAATGTCAACCATGGGAGATGATTCACCATTTTTGGAGTAAAAATGTAAAAATATTAAAAAATAATAAAATAATAAAACTACTTTTTCAACTCATATTTTAAACTTATCTCCCAAAGGTTTTACTAAAATTTCAAGTGGGAGTACTCATCGGACAAAAAAATTAATTCCTCATCCAAGGAGTACCCATGGTGCATACTTTTGGTGGACCCTGCTACATGAAAAATGAGAAACACACGAAAAAACGTGCTTGAAATCACGTTTTTCATGTATTTATCATTTTTCGTGTAGTAGAGTCAATTAAAAATATGCATCATGGCTACTCCTTGGATTAGGAATCAAATTCTCCATCCAACGAGTGTTTCCCCTCGAAATTTGAGTAAACCCATAAGGAGATTAGTTGAAAATATGAGTTGAAAAAATAGTTTTTTCTTTTTTCCCTCTAAAATTTAATGATGTAATCTAATCTTATTTTAATATTTCTACTATTATTTTATGATTTACTTACAAGGCCCATTTTAAACCTCAAAATTACCCTTATGTCGTAGACTATGTCATGCAGGTAATATATCCCTTGCAATATTCTCTTCCCAAAAACTTGTGCATGTACTAGGGCATGGACCACATGTGCATAGGCTTTGTCTATAGGCCCTCTCTCACTATCACTTGTTGGCTCATCCATGGGCCATGCCTCCTCTATGGTTGGGCTTGGGTCCTCCCCCATAATGGTCAAATGTCATAGGGTTAAATAATTTGGTTTAGGAAGAGTTAACAAAGGATCCACTAGATCACATGGATGTTGCATAAAAATTAGTACAATGGTGGTTGGCGCATGCCATGGTCAAACTCACAGGCCACCCAATGCAGGGTTAAAAAAAAATATTGTTTTTTTTTAATACACAAGCACACAGATATATATATATATATATATATATATATATATATATATATATATATATCGTTACAATTTTAAAGTAAACCCAATACCATATTAAACATGAACACCAATGAGCTACACTCATTCAACTAAACCCAATAGGTTAACTAGAGCCTGCCACATGGTGCCCTAGATTGGTCCACTTATATGCTGACTAGACCAACAAGATGAACCTCATGGATGGGTGTGTGCACATGACACCTTATGGATGGTGCAATGTGGCCTATTCTAGGAGTGCCATGTGGCACTTCTAGGGCCCATCTTTTTCCTATTGTGTTGCAACTTCATCAGGTAATAATTTCTTCATACGAAGTTTAGTTGTTGTTCACATGGTTAGAAATATCTCTGCTCTAAGACTTGGTGCCATTTCCACAAAGATTTGATGACTTTGAATTTTGAGCGTTTTATGAGCCTCCTAGCTTAATCCTCCCAAGAAAATGACTTTTGGTCCCCAAAATTTTTCATCCAAGGATAAAACATGTTTTTTATGATTTACAAAAAAACCCATACCCTTCGCTACTTAGCAAAGCCCTGAAATATCACTATGTTGCATTCATAAGTGATGTTATACATTTCATAAATTTTACATTTTTTTCCCATATAGGGGGTTGCAAAAGAAACATGTGATCTACAGTGGTAGCCACTCTCAACTAATTAATATGTCTACCCGTTTCTTGAGGTTTCATTTGCCCAGTTGGAAATCTGTCAGTGTGCTCTAGGACTTGGTGGAATTTCCACTAAGATTTGATGACTTTGATTTTTGAGCCTTTTTGGATCCTCCTAGATCAATCCTCCCAATAGAAGGACTTTTGGTCCCTGAAAGTTTTCATAGAATCATCAAACATGGTTTCTATGATTTATAACAAAACCCTTACCCTTCACTACTTAGAAAAGGCCTAAAATATCACTATGTTGCATTCATAAGCGATATTATATATTTCATCACTTTTATAGGTTTTTTCCCCACATATGGGGTTTTAGAAGAAACATGTGGTTTACAATGGTATCCACTCTCAACTACTTAAAAGGCTAACCATCTATTACCTAACCAGGCTCATGGGTTCTCTTCTTGTAGCTATCCTTCTTCCTGTGTGGCTTCATGGAGGGTTACAATGTGCTCCACTTTCTCATATGTTGGTTCTTACACAAGGGTTTCTTTCTTCATAGATGTTTTTATAAAATTTTGGTCCTTCTTTGGCCATAGATTTGGATGGAGATTCCAATGGATAGCTCTCTGGTGTCCATTGTTGCTGCAATAAGTGCATTGGTTTTTCAACATCCATACTTTCTTTCCCTTCTATTTCTCTTGATGTGTAGATGACTATTTATTTTGTGTTTCCTTCCTATTTGACATAACTTTCCTTCGATGGTTTTATTTGGTGAAACTCTAGTGAGGAGAACTTAACTTAGATTTTCCCTTAAAATTCTCATGTCCATTTGGAGATTACTTGAAATCATGATCATTTGAATGTTGTCATGTTCTCTTATCCTGAACTAATTCAAGCTCATTACTTGAAGATTCTCCTACTTCTATGGCATTGGAGTCTCTTTCATCATTTTTCTTGGAGAATGCTCCATCTTCCTCCTTTCCATAGCCTAATCCTACATATCGAGGTAGTTCTACCAATTTGATGGATTCACAATGTCATGGGCATTAAGACAATGCATGTAGTTTCTTTTCAAAATCACCAAAGTCATTTTCATAATGGAAAGAACATGAAACTTGGGAATTAGTAACAATGTGTACCTAGTTTGATGATTCCAGATTAGGTGAGGATGTATTCACTAATCCATCATTACAATGCTACTTTACCAAATCCTCTTTCATGGCATGCAACTAAAGCTACAATCTCTACTTCTCCTCTTTTGCTTCTCGTAGAAGTCTTCTCAACTTAACATTCTCTGCTTGAATGATATGGTGACGATGGTTTGAATGATGAGAATGATTGGAAGAAGAAGAAGAAATTGAACTTGAAGATGAATATGAAGGCTGATATCATGAGGGTCTCCTCTAAATCCCTGGTTTACATAAGAATTATATAGTGATTTTACTTTCTTCTCTTCCTAAGTTTCCAATCTCTTATCATAATTTGCAAAACAATTTCTCTACCATATCTTCCATCTAGTAGAAATCCTTGTGGAAAGGTTTGTCATTGTCTCTATGAATTTCTTTATTATCCATTTTATTCATTTGAGTTTCACATCTAATCTCAAGGATGAAGGGCTTAAGTTTCCCTTTGCCCTCTTTCAACTTGGATCTAGTAAGTGTCCATGCTCACAATTCACGTCAAACAAGACTGCTCTAATGATAACACGATCGAGGATCTTTACTTTAATGACTTTAAAATGGATTTCATACAAAGCATGAAATCACCATAAGTGCATCACACTTGATGAATGAAACACTTGAAGAAATGACAATATAGACAGATGCACCTGAACTTAATAACGAAGTTTACTCACAACGTCGGAGCTATGTCTTTAAGCTTCACATAACTACGTAGATGATACATTAGCTACTCTTCGATAAGGCTCTTCTTCATCGACACAAGGATTGAACTCTCACTCATGTGGAAATGTCTTTCCTACAAAGAGACATTCTCCTTTTATAATACAAAAGGAGTGAATTCTCACAAACATGTGACATAAAATATTCTCTCTTTCTTCAAGTTAAATGGGTTGAACTCTCACATAAAGTGGAAAAGTTGTTCTCCTATGAAGGGGGCTAAAGTCTATCACATAAAATGGCATAGATCCTCTTTGAATCTATTGCTTAGACTCAATCATAACTGCAAATATATGTTCTCATACATGTTCTCCATTTTACAAATCATGAAAGGGGAAAATTAACATTAACTGAGACTTACATTGCTTTCCATGCAAAAATTCTCCATAAGATGCACAAAACACAACAAATACAACACCAACATGTTTTCTCATCATTCTATAACTTTTGACTGTAAGAACGGCCAACTTATGAAAAGAGAAACTATGTCTTGAAATTTGTGCCAATATTTAATGACACATATCTATTTTTTTCCATGATCCATCATTTATGCTTCTTTGATAATTATGTTGTCTATACTAGTGGACTTGTCTTAGAAAATCATGAAGAACGAATATAAAATTCATATGTTTTTTCCACCTTCATCACAACACCCCTCTAAGCTCTTATGTTTCGTAGAATATGGTATGTAGGAAAAATATTCATTGGAAGATTTTGTGCCTAAAAAATAGTTCCCATATGCAATGAAAAAACAACTATAGTTGGCTTCTATCCATGGGCCCTCTCTCACTACCACCTATTGGCTCCTCCATGGGTCATGCCTCTTGTGTGGTTGGGTAGAAGCCCTCCCACACAATGGTTGAATGTCATAGGCTTAAATAATTTGGTTTGGGTAGAGTTAAAAAATGAGTCATTAGCTCACATCGTTGGTGTATTAAAATTAGTACAATGGTGATTGAGGGGTGCTAGGGTGAAATTCGTGGACCACCAATTTTGGGGTTAAAAAAATTGTTGTTTGTTTTGAATATATATATATATATATATATATATATATATATATATATATATATATGTTTATTGTTACAGTTTCTAAACAAACCCGATACCATATTAAACACAAACCCCAACAAACTACGATTTTTCAACTAACCCCAAATGGTAAACCTAGGAATGCTATGTGCTACCTAGAAGATGATATGTCACCTATTCTGGGAGTGCCACTATCTATAATTTAACCATATCATACAACTAACCAAAGAAAAACTTCAACCTCAGACCAATGTTTCTTGAATTAAAACATATAATCTTTTCTTGCGCAAGTTCGTTGATGTTCTCCTTCATGGCATGGATATTTTTATATATAATTTGATGATTGAATTTGGTGGAGACAAACATGGGTCATGCCATCAGATTAGGAATTCCATCCTTAATATTTTCACCAATATGGTCAATATGGTCAAGTCTTGATTGTCACATAGTGAATAATTGTGCTTGAGACAACTAGGGAAATTGGGTAACTATGGTTAAGGCTTGAAAGTGTATAGCCTAGGGTTTAGGTTATCTATGCTATGAATGCATCATGGGTGAGGGAAATTCATGTTCTTCCAATGAATTCCTACAATGCATCTGTGTTCTTTCTAAACCCTTTATTCCTGTAGTTTTCCTACATTAGTCACAATAAGTTGAACTAGCACATTTGACTAATCAACATGTATAAAATATCATAACAGGTTATCTCACACATAAGCATCAAAAATCATAACCAATATGTAACCATCATAAATTAGGACCATGTGTCATATGTATACTAATACTGAAACAAAATATTAATACCTATCCTTAGTTTCCACCTTTGTCTTTCCTTTGTACGCACTTTGGATCGGTTTCCACACTAGGCAATCATCTAGTGACTTATCCTCAACCATGTGCACCCACACATGGTGTGCATGACACACATACCACTATACATGTCATATATCATCTTTCACTTGATGCATACATACAATTACAGTATTTATCGTTTGTACACAGTACCACCTGTACACATGTACCCAATACTAGATCCCCATAGCATCACCTACATGACATATACTTCATCCACATGTTTTCAACCATATTAGTATTATGCCAAAAATTCCTGTAATTTTTCATTCAAACCAATTTTAGGTAAGTCCAATCAAACCATGTTTGGCTTGTTGATTGGAGAATAAGGAATTCATGGACCTATTCAACTTCTGCATAATTGAATTTTTTTTGTGTGAAAGTATTCAAGTCCTTTTATTTAGCTAATATTTTTCATGTATCTTGTGGTTGCAAGGAATTTTTAGCAAATGATAAAATAGATGCATAATATATTTTTACAAAACCCATAACATTGAGTTTTGGCATTGAATCTATCTCATAGACAAGGTTTTAATAACAGTGGAATATGACCTCCTCTTAATTATAAAGCAACTATTGACTGTGATAGTTAGTCTACTATGGAATAAAATGTTATATTTGAAGTTTAATAACCATCTTAACCTTGCCTTTAGCTTAGAAAACAATTGTTTGGTACTCAAAAGTACTCCACACATAGCCTAGTTGTGCCATCTACTTTCCTGGCTTCTCTTTTTTATCAAAAGATAATCGAAAAATTAACATGTATGTACCCACATCTATGCACAATTATAAGTGAAGGTTACAATGTTCTCCATTCCACACCCTCCAAGTTCTTAGGCGTTATGTGTACCAGGGTGTGAATATAGGTCATTTACATGTTTACACCTCACCTTAGGCATTAAATGACCACTGGAAGACAAGAGAATATAACCTCTTTATCCATTATAAAATTAGTTTATGAAATACTTGTTATGTTCTCTTTTTTAGAACCAAACAACAATATTAATGCAATATGACAGTTAAACTTATTTTGATAGGAAATATGCATCTCAAACTGTACAATTGTCAATTTATTTGAATAGATTGTTAGATATAATTTTATCAAACTAATTATATTTGCATAGCACATTCTTGTTTACCACTACCACATAGCCATCAATATTAACAAGTTGTTTAATGGTTTATTATTCAGCTGATAAGGCAAGCGAAGAGGTGACTTTTTGAAACAAAAGGGAAATAGTTGTTGATACTATGAATTTGGAAAAGAAACAACAATCCAGTGATTTTCTCTGTTAATTTCTCTTGGTGTGGTGATGATTTAAATCCACTAGTAGTAGAAACCTCTTCCTAAAGCTACCATATTCGATCGACCTTTTAGGGGCGTGCAAGTTGTTTTTTTTTAAATCGTGAGTTGAATAACAAGAAAGAAAGAAAGAAAAACATTACTTTCTTAGTTCGAACACAAGCCTTAGTACCCAGTGGTGCATGAAGTATCATGGTTGCTCTATTCTTAGCACTGATGTTGCACAACACCAAGTGAAGTTGATAGCATATCAATGCATGAGAGTCAGAACTTGTGAGTCAAAAAAAACCAAAGGCAGATTGTAATGCCTCAATTGAAACCCAAATGCTATATTTTTTTAACAATACGGGTAGTCAGCTAGTTAGTATTTGGTTTCAATCTTCTGGATACAATGATTTCATGGGCCTGCACCTTATTGAGATCGCCCAAGGGTTCCCCATAGATGCTCATATGATCTAGTGGCATGTCCACACTCATTTCTGTGATGCATATCTATGTATACATAGAAGAAGTCAAGTGGGCTACAAATGTTTGCTAACATAAGACCAGCATAAATGGAAACTTTATCATAAATATACTATAGGTAGCATTGCCTATAACATGATCATGGTCCTACTACCATAGTCAAATGTATTACTAACATGTATATCTCATGTAATATGCACAATTAGTTAAAAGAGCCTTATTGGATGCAATTTCTCTCACCCATGATGCATAATGCATGGCACAGATAACCTGAACCCTAGGCTATACACTTTCAAGCCTTAACCATAGTTATCCAATTTACGTAGCTATCTCAAGCATAATTATTCACCATCTTAAACAAAAGACGAGATAGCACAAATACTCCATAATATCCACACATTATGTTCCTTTACATATCTGAACTTGGATTGAATTTATATGTAATGGTTGTCACATGCGCCATATATAATAATCTCATACCCAAATTTAACACAAACAATTCTACTTATGCATAGCAGTCACATGCACATTATTCAATCAATTCATATGCAAGAACAACCTAAGGCATTTCTTTTAGATGCGTAGAGAATTGACAACATAGAGAGTAAGGTTTCAACATATAAAACATCCCATGTAAACCAGATTATCTGAAAGGATGTCAATTGGTAAACCGAACACCTCCACCCAACATAGAACTATCTTCCACCAGTTCACCCCCGAGATGAGAATTCTTGCCATGGATCAACTGCCTTTTGTTGATCTCTTCAATGGGTATTTAATACCCTCTTTCATGATATGGTTTCCATTAGCAGCGTCCCACTTTTATGGATCTTTTTCATCCATTTGCCTAGGCTTTTCCCAGAAAAGCTCGCCTTTATCTCCAACAAGGATTTTCCTCATAAAAGCTTGCCTTTATCTACTGCAAGGCTGTTATGATTTTTTCTTAACTTATTATCTCTCTCGAGCTAAGTAGTTTAATGGATATTTTTCTCCAAATCTATTAAGATTATCTATATTTGGATCTAGAAGTCTTATTAAGAAATAATTATCCATTCCCATTCACCAATGGGATATGGAAATAATCTCATCTCTTGGTGTCTCACTTTTCCAAGTGATTAAATTATTTTATAAAGTATTTTCTTTCATTGTTACATATCATGCCTAACTTTTCTTAGCTCAGGTCAGTAGAGTGTTACATATAATGGACGGGTGTTACATTGCTTGATATTTACAGTATGAAGGGTGATTCACATAAACAAATATATGAAGTTCCAGTGACATAGATAAAAGGGTTGAAGGTTGGAGTTTTGTAGCTAGAGGGCCATGTCACGTAGTTAGAGAGCCACAAGCTAAGATTCGTAGGCAAAGGGGTTGCATCATGTAAACAAAAAACCGAAGACTGAGCTCCATAGCCATATGGCTAAGTCATGTAAACAAAGAGTTGAAGCCTAAGCTCCGTAGCCAGAGGGTTGAGTCACATAGTTTTATAGCCAAGGTAGAATCTCCATAGTGAGAGGGCCTAGTCACATAGACATAGAGCGACGGGCTAAGCTCTATAGCTAGAGGGCCAAGTCACATAGCCAGAAAGAGGAGGCCTGATATTTGTAGCCAAAGGATTGATTGACATAGCTTGAGATCCTAGCATTGAGCTTTGTAGTCATTAAATAAGGGTGATTAGTGTAATGTTTCACTTCTCTAAATATATAACCTGTTTTGGGGGTTTGTTCCACAATTGGCACATATTACACAACCTATCTGGTTGACTATTTTAGATGTCAACATCACACATAGATGATGAGAGGAATAAGTTAGAATGTGAATGTTTGTTCACTATGAAGGTGTTTAATTCCTGCGGGGGGACAGATGACATGGTCAAGCCCCCCATTTCATTTACGGTATGATCGTGCATGATAAATCCAATTTATGATAATACTATGACAAATTGCATTGCATAGCCTAGTTGGTAGAATATTTTGATGGTATAGCCAAGGTTGTGGGTTCAAAACTTGTTTTATATGCCATAAAATGATTTTTTTAGTTTTCACACAAATATGTGTTTCGTTGAATACATAAGTTATTAGAAATGAGCATTTTGTAGAGTTGTTACCCGAAATATCTCGTTTTTTAGAAAGCACTCTAAAGGGCCTTTTTGTAGAATGATTAATTTTATTATTGATTTATATATGGTTTTTGGGGCTTTTTGGACTCATTATTGAGTTAATTTAATTCCAAAAGAAGCATGACAATCAGAGTTTGTTGATGCATTGTTATAAAGGCATGAGAATCCTTGTTGATGTATATTTTGATGACTAGATTCTCTATTTTATAGCTTAGAAGCTTATGCAAAAGCTTTAGTGATGTTATTGAAGCACATTTTGAGATGAGTTGTATATGACCATATTGATGAACAAGTTGTAATAGATCTTTGATAGGGCATAAGCAAGTTGGAATGAAGTGTGTATAGGGCATGTTGTTAACAATAATATGAAACCAACAGTTGGAAGATAATTTTTAAATGAAAAGTTGGTGGATATGGTTTGAAATATTTTTAAAATAGGTGTACAAGGAGTTGAAGAAATAGGTGGCTTCTTGGATCATCAATTATTTCAAATCCTAGATAAAATCGAAGCTCACTCATCATCGAGTTTGGTGCCTCAATCAAGTTGCAGGCTACAATGAGCGACTCCTTGTGTATTTTTGAGGTTGGTTCATTAGTAATGTCGTAGTCCGCTGCAAGTATTTTCTTGCATATCTTGGGGGATAAGGGAATCTAATAGATTGGTTCTTACAAATCTATGTAATAAATTGAGGAAAGAAGAAGAAGAATAATTTGTGGTTTTCTCCTATATCGGTTTCCACAAAAAAAGTTTATGTCCTCTTTTTTTGATGTGATGGCCTCTTTATATATTGGTGATATGTTTAATTTTTTTGTTTATTTATATTCTAAAAAAGGTTATGGCTGATTTCTATACCATTAGTTGAAAAAAAAAAAGTGAATTGCTAAAATAGTTGACACTTATCATGATAGGTACATGTGGCTCCTTGATATTCGTAATATGGTTAGTGGAAAAGGAGGATACTAAGCTTATCTTGCCATATGTTAGAATTAAACTTAATATTTTATACCATAAGTGGTTTCAAAATAAATATTTATGTACTATTTCAATTGGTATATCTTTTATAATTTCTTAAAAAGAAAGGGTTTTGGCTTATACTCATTAACTTTATTCGTACTCTTTGTAAGATATTGCATGATGTGTTTTAATTTTAATTTTAATTTTGTTTGAACTTCTATCTTTTGTTAGAACATTGAACTCTTACCCAAGTATTTTAGGTTGATTTCATAATAGGCATCTAATACCAAATCAATTCCTTCCTAATGTAAATTTTGTGCAAACAAGTCCCAACTTTGAGATTGGTCCCATTTTTTAAATCAACCTCCTACTACCTATCAAATGTTAAAAGTATTTTTTCTAAACTATATAATGTTAAAATTTATTGCTAATATATTTCTTTATTTGCAAGGTGAAATTTGTATTTCCTGTAAAAAATTGCGACTAAAAAAAGAGAAGAATTTTCCTTGCCAACCTCTCACTTGGGAGACCCAAACATAACCAAGAAAAAAATCTCCACAAAAAACACAATGTACAAAAAATAAGAGAAAAATACGAATTTCAAAATATAAAAGTGGCTCTATCAAGAGATACATTGTGTAGAAAAAGTAATAACATAAGTCACACAGAAGAAAGACATGAGAACACTACTATGAGGGGTCTGAATTTGAGACTACAATCTGAATAGGCCTCTTTGAGCCTTCTTGAGCAGTTCCCACCATAGGGGGGATACCAAAGCACTGCTCTATATAGTCCAATGTGTAGTACAACACTCTTATATGACAATGAAGGAAGTGTAATGAATTGAGGGCATCTTCTTTGTGATCCTATTTGTCCACCAACATGCCCTACAATATAAATTTAATCTTCTAGTACAAGCCGATCATTTTCATGTAATTGTTAAAATGTCCCATGATGTTCCCTTTATTAGGGATCCAATCAACCCATTTTACCAATACCTTAGTGTCTATGAGTTTGATTCTATGTGTGGATGCCTCTCCCTCAAATTTTGGAATTTATTTCTGAATAGTGCATGACATTAGTTCCTTGTATCATCCATTAATGTCCTACAAATGATGGTGAATTTAAGCATGCACCCTTAGGGATTTATTTTGATAGTATTCTTGCCCCTCCTCAAAATTGTGTCCAGAAGTGGCATTGAAGCAAGGGATAACATTTGGACAGTCTAAAAGAAGGGGAGAAGATAACAATTTATCTCTAAATTATCAAGAGCCTAGCACCCCATGAAATTATAAGTGTTGATCTATTCTAGATAGGGGATAATGCATAAACAATTCTAGCCAAGCACACTTAGTTGAGGATGGTGTCTTGATTCTGTAAACCCACTTCCTCCATAAAACATAGTACGCTCGAGAAGCCCAATTTCCATGAATTTGCGCAAGGAATAAAAATTGCACAACTATACCGGTGAGGTAAAAATGAACATAACTAGATGACCACAGGTGGTAGGGTGTGAAACAACATATCCATTAAATATGGATTCAAAATCCATCATAAATGGTAGGGTAAACAAAAATCTTTTTAAATTCTCCCAAAATCCATGCCCCAATAAGTCTCAATAAAGCATCCCTCCCTTTACCACTAAAAATATACATATAACTAAATCTAGGAGGGGGAAAACTCAAATCAGAGTTTGAATAAGTTGGCACAATAATAAGATGGGCATATCAGAGTAACCACCATTCCCTCCAATTCTTCTAGCAAACCCAAAAAGGAGTCTTACAATAATTATTCACAGAGTTAGGTCAATTCACTTTCTAGGAAAAAATCAATAAACCCAAATTCAAGTAGATGAGTAACATTTGGAAACTATAAACATAAGGAAAGAGAATCATACAAGTCCTTGGGAGTCCATTGTTCATTGTGAGTATGAAAACAATAGACGAGAGATCAAAGCCTCCTCACATCTCGAAATAATAATAATACTTTATCATTTGCTTACATGCTACATGCACTAGAATATTTGTTCGTAAAAGAACTTAATATACCAAAACTAGAATCATGAAATGATATAACTTTACCCTGAAGTTAATGCATTTCCGTACAACTCGAAGTAAAATATCACCATATAGAATAATGACACATTTGGATTTCCTCAGTAGACACAATAAATAAATGAGTATAGAAAACGAATCATCATTCCCTGCAACTCTTTTAGCAAATATTAAAGGGGGCCTTAAAATAAGTCTTCACAAAGTAAGGCCACTTCACTTTCTAAGTCAAAATCAATAAGCCAAAATTCAAGTAAACATAAAACAATTTAAAGTTATAAAAAAAAATACTAAGATGACCACAAAGATTTGAAACTTTAATGTCAGTATCAAAACAATACATTAGAGACTAGAGCCTCCTCACATCTCCCAACAAAAACAACACTATTTCCTTTGCTCACATGTTAGAGGTGATATTAGATTTTCTAATTAAAAACCATAATATACCAAACCCTAAATAAAGAAATTATAGAAGGTCACCAATAAAATGATGATTTTTCACAGCAACGTAAGTAAAATATGCCCCTCCATACTAAAGAACCCATTGGCCAACCTTTATTCCAATGTGAACCCGACAAAAATAAATGCTATTCCACCTTCAGCGGCATAAGGAATAACAAGTTAATTTCCGTCCACCACGATTAGATTCAGTAAGCTAGCAACTAACAAACCACAAGCATAAATACTTTTCATGAAGAATGCCCTGGGCTGTTGGTCTTGTATCAACTTCTTCCACATGAATAAAAAACTTAAAAAACTCGCATAATTACCATCACCACTATTCTTCTTCATGATGTTCAATGATTTTAAGACTTGTTAATGAAATGGTTTTGTAGACATCAACAATCAATAAGCATATTCGGGACGAGCTTCGACGTTGCTAACTGGTTCTTGTAGGTGTGGAGGCTATACCGCCATCCATTTATATCGAGATTGACCCCATTCGAGGATTGCTAAAATATTGTTATAGCTCAATTTCAAAATTAGTTTGGTTTTGAGATAAATACTAAATTTCATTAGGTTGCCATTTAACTTATTCTAATCGAGTGATTTATTCTAGTTTCCAAATTGAGAATATCGTCATTGATAATTGATGTGAGCGTTTCTTGTTTGATCCTAATTCTCAAATTGGCCCCTTTCACTATAAAAACCAATTTTGTAAATTACTTTGAGGATTTAATTGGATGGAATAATTGATTTATTTTCTGGAATAAGCATGCATACTGATGTCAGTTCATTAGCATGCATCATTGCATGTACATTTGAAAGAAAACAAAATCCTCCTCTCGCTAAGTGGAACATTCTTCTAAAAAGGATTTGAACGGTTAGGAAATGTATTAGAGTAATAAAGAGTGTACACTAAATAGTAAATTAAAAAAAAAAAAACCAAACAACCAATAATGGAAATTGAATTATGAATAAATAAATTATAACTTACGAAGAAACTGAAACTCACATGATAGAAAAATATAGTGGGATGGAGAAACACCACCTATCAAAGGGGAAATGAAAATCCACCCAAAGGAACAAAGTGTTGAATCTCTTTTTTTTCTAATTTAGAAATAAGCTAAATATAATAAAGATAAAGGATTTTTGTTGTTATATTTTTGGAAAAGTCGGTATGAGAAAAAACAATGAGAAATAATTATTGGTTAATCTATTTGTAACTAATTTTGATTCTATAACTTAGATGCGTTGAATTTCTTTTACTATATTATTAGCTTTGGGATTATTGTAAGATGTCTTTTTAGGATGTAAATTAGTATCTTATACATGTAATAGATTGCTCTTGTTTTTTCCTTAATTTTGTTAATATACAGAGCATAACACTAGCTTGCCATTTTTGAAAATTTTATTGTATAAATTGACTTAACTTATATTTTTATTTTTATTTACAAGGAAATTTTCTAAGGAGGATAAAGTAGTATATATGTATGGTGATATGTCTAATTCTTTTGTTTTATTGGGTTATTATGGGAATCAATCTACATTTTATATATGGGAGTAGTTGCATTTCATTTATTACATTTGAGAAAACCTTAAACTATGGATTGGGTTATGACAATTAAACCTTGAAATCGTATTAACTGATATCTAGCCAAATATGGATAACTTGTGTACACCAGATGGTAAATTTTCTAATTGGGTCTTTTCTCTAACGAAAACTCTCTTTTGAATTTCCCATCAAACCCCTCATTGAATGAAGCTCTATGGTTTCTTAACATATAGACAAAAAAATTTTATAGGTTGTCAATATTACTTTAGTTAGCTATATTAATTATTAACCCATTTAAAATTTGGGTTATAATTTGTCATCATTATCCCATTTTAATTTTACCTAATCACAATTAAAACATATTAAATTGATCATTGTACAAGATATGGAATGAATTTTATTGACGAAAAATTTGATGAATCTAGTATTGATAGCTCACAAGAAAATACTAATAGCAACTTCCAACTTGCCAAGGTCCGAGACATCTACAAACACTCCCATCAATTATCAACAATTTGGTAGTTTCACACTAGTCAGAAACTTACTATTCAAGTCTCATGAGAATAAGACAACATTAATTAATTAATCAACATGTACAATATTTATCACCTTTGGTTTTGAATCTATAAACTCCAATGGTGAAACATATGTTTGCAAATGAAATAAATTATTATTTATTTATTTTTAACCATGGAAACTCTGTAAATATTTGGAGTAATTTGGATAAGGCCCACGATTAAACCTTCCTATTGCTACTATAACACCAAGATCAAATTAAAGAACCTTTTATCTAGATATCTCAATAAATTATGACTTAACAAGAACCAAGGGGTCTTAACCCCACCAAAGTGGATTTTGTCTGTGGGGTCGTGTACTCTTCTAGCCTTATCACAAGGGGTCAATATGTCTCTTTATGGGATTTGAATTAGGTGAAGAGGATAACAAATGTCTCTTTATTTTTAACAATGGTAACAATGTAAATATTTGGAATAATCTAGACACGGCATAGGAACAAATATTATTGTAACCCTTAAAACACTAAGAGTATATCCAAGAATCTGCAATCTAGACATACTAATGATTAATGACTTAACAAGAGCCAAAAGGTCTCAACCCCACCACACTGGATTGTGTCTCATAGGGTGCTTACTTTTCTAGCCTTATCATGAGAGGCCAACACCCATGAGACTAGATCATCCATTATTACCCAACACCCAATAAGCTAGTTAGAAGAATAATTTATGACTTAGCAAGATACGAAATGTCACATGGATAGGGGTGCCTATTCTTTGAGATTCATCACAACGGGCCAAACATGTCCATTATAATTGAACTCGAGTGGATGGAAGAACAAATCATGGAACCAACCACTCAAGCTACCGACCAAACATGAAGTCCACTCTTATTTAAAAAACACCAACTTTATCAAAATTTGATAGTGCCATTAAGAAAAACAAAATAATTATTAACTCTTGATCCCTTTTAAATATAAGGTGTATTTAAATAAAATCCTTAATAAAAAATATATATTGTGAGGAACCTAGAGAAGTTTGTTCACATTGTATCAAACCACTTCATTCATAGAAAATTATATCTAAAAATTACTTGAAAAACGAAAAACTAGTTCATGTCCTAAAATAGGGTGACCATAATCTTAAAGGCTTGATCATCCATGCATTTTGTGATCTACAATTTCCCTATTTTGTGATCTCCAAAGTCTGTATCATGATTCATAAAGCTTCCTTAGACATATGATCAAATAAGCTATTTAATTTTCTGTATATGTGGTTTGTGTCATGTCATTCCTAGTTTATTGTTTCTTTCTCGATTTCCTCTATAATAGCCTCTGAGGAAGGAGCTTTCACTTCCACCTTTCCATTTCCCTTGTATAAGACTAATTTACAATATCTAAAATATTATAATTTCTTGATGTTACAGAAATTACATAAATTTAAGAGAGTTCATAGGGTTGCAAACATAGCTCTAGAGTTTGTTACTCGACTAGGAGAAAAGCATATATGTGATACAACTGATATTTATTGATCCACATGTAGGAGGTTGGCCTTAGGGGAGCCCAAAATCTTGATTTGTGTTATTTAAAATTGTTGTTTGACTGTATATATGGATTCAAGATCGTGAAAAACTCCTAGGGCACTTCTATTGTGCATGGGTTAACCATCAAACTTGTGTTTTCAATGAATTCTTACAGGATTTTAGAGAAATTAGACCGGAAAAATCCACTAGGAAAATTTCCAAAAAATCGCACTAAAAACAACTTGTAATGGGTATAGTTTATTTCTTATTTTTCGTATTAACTTTGAAAAATTTAACCCAAGAATTAGTGACCCGACTACTCTTTTAGTGGTGATAAATTTCTCCTAGAAAATAACACATTTCTCTTAGAAAATAACACAATTATGCGCACACTATCCAAAGTGTACAAAAGTTGAAAGGAAGAAATAATCCACTAATGAATGTTTATTCTTTTTGTATTTATTTATTTTTAATTTATTTTATATTTTCTTTTCTAATGAATTATGTTAAAAATGAAAAATTTTATAGATCAATTTAAATATGGAAATTTCATTTTATAGTTTAAGCCGAGTATAAAGATCCATATATTAAGAATTTTCAACAAAAGATTTAATCACAATGAAACATTATCTGGTAAGGAAAAAAGGAATCCACAAGCATGGTTTGATTTCGTCCATTTACCTTTAATTTAAATTATAACATTATGTAAAATAATGATAACATTTTTATAGTCAAAATCTTATTTTCTCTTAAATTTTTTTCCTTAATAATAATATGTTAAATAATTATGGCACACAATTTTAAATTATTTCAGAAATATTGAAATACTCAAAATGACTCATTATAAATAAAATCACCACACAAAATTAAATTTTTCACCAAATAATTGTACCCAGACTGATTAGTTCTTGCATTTTTTTACTTTAAAATGGGGTTGCCTTTACTGGGACTTTTTGGACTTTTCTTAATCTCAGTGAAAGATTTGAGGTGAAATCTTGATTTATGTTATTTAAATTGGTTTTTTGAGTGTATGTATGGATTAAGCACCCTTAAAAACCGCTATGGAACTTTGATTGTGCGAGGGTTATCCATCAAACTTGTGATTTCAATAAATAACTGCCGAATTTTAGAGAAATTAGACCGGAAAAAGACACTAGAAAAACTTCCAAAAAATCTCACTAAAAACATT
This sequence comes from Pinus tabuliformis, assembly GCA_031772625.1. Classification (NCBI taxonomy): domain Eukaryota; kingdom Viridiplantae; phylum Streptophyta; class Pinopsida; order Pinales; family Pinaceae; genus Pinus; species Pinus tabuliformis. Next base: position 519,114,486 of record CM062820.1, on the reverse strand, counting down.
TTGCTTTAAAATATACTTTTAATTTTAAATATACTTTTATTTTTTATTATTTAAATTATAATTTATTAAATTAAATAAAGTAATCAAAATTGTATATTGATAATAAAATAAACTATTAAATAAAATCCCCTAATTTTATGTTTCAAAATAATTTTATTATTATTATTATAAAAGTGAAAAAATCAAAATAAATTGTTACACTTAATATAAACCAATATTCTAACATATATCACTAATTTAAACTAATAATCCAACCCATATCACTAATTTAAGTTTTACATTTATTTATTATTATTTAATTTACACTCTACACAACCTGGGACCTTCACTCCTTTAAATTTGTTTATGGTCAAAATTAACCAAAATAAATTATTACATTTAAATAAACTAATAGAGCAACATACATCACTATTAAATTACATTTATTTATTATTATTTAATTAACACTCTACACAGCCCTGGGACCTTCACTCCTTTAAATTTATTTATGGTCCAAATTACGATCAAAATTAACAAATTCTCAGGTGACCTAAACCCCAAATACCCATAGTCATCAAACGAAACCCGTTGTTTGTTTCGTCGGTTATGCAACATCAAGACGAAATCCATTGTAACTTCACCCCATTTTAAACCTATTTATAGTCTAAATTGATCACTGCGCAGATGACCTAAACCCTAAATACCCATCAAATGAAACCCGTTGTTCGTCTCCTTTTCTAACTCACGCGTTTAAATAGAAGAGATTTCCTCAGATATCAAAACTCTCAAATCTGAGTTGCGGTTTATTCTCTGTTCTCTGGTTATTCTGTTCTTCCTTTCCGATCGCGGTAACATAGACAACGAAGCTCAGCCATTTGCAGTCCAAACAATACGAAATGGAGTACAACAGATATGGTCGTGCTGGTGAAGCTCCGACAAGAGGAAGCAGTGGAAGTTCAGGGCAGAGTCACTTCGTTGAACACCCTCTCCGTGAAGCTAGGGTTCCTCCCCACCCCCAGCTCTTGCCATCTACTCGTGCAGCTGTTCCCCTACCATATGGATCTTTTACGCGCGACAATTTTGGACGCTTGGGCATTGACATGCTTGGAACGCATTTGGTTGACGGCGGGGCAACACTGTCGCCCTATGGTTTTAGAGAGCCGATCGGAATATCCGTGAGGGAGCCTGAGCCATACAGAGAACCCATTGGCATGCCCCTCTGGAATGGAATGGGGGTTATAGAACCGAGATATCGCAGCCATGATCTGGCTGGAAGAGAAAGCACAAGCCTGCGACGGGAACCTTTTATAAGAGGAGTTCAACATCTGCCACTGCTACAGCGACAGGTTTTTATTCTCTACACTCCCTTTTATATTTTTTATCGTAACGATACTATATATAACCAAGATTGGTAAATTTCAATTTTATTTATATAAAAAATATATGGGTAATGCTTATAGATAGGTTACAAAGTTGCATATCCTTTTTAGGTTAGATAGTTTCATACACCTCTGGAATTAAGGATTGAAAAAGATTTACATTTATGATTTTCTCCACGAGATAATTAAAATTTGAAAGTTTATGAAATTTCACTTTTAACTAATATGCAATTTATAGTGCCTAACAACATAGATATACAAGTATTTGTTAATAAAAGAGGAGATTTCGTTAATTAGAGTATAATTATTTAAAATCATTTTCAGGAATTCTCAAGAATAAATTGTTGAAAAAGTTTCTCAAAAATCTTCGAGCAAAAGGAACAAGAAGTATAATGCTTAGTAAGAGAACTCCACCAAAACTACACTCCATCATTGCAAATCTCTTCTCTATTAAAGTCAATTCCTAGCACAACCACTTAAGCTGTGTGCTACACACAAATATGAGTCTTATAATTCCACTATGAGATAACCTCTACCTAACCCAATACGATTTCATAGAGTCATAATACAAACAAAATTCCTCAAATTTAGAAAATTCCTCAGATTTAGACTATGAGTGAGTCTCTACTTAAACTAATAAGATTGCATAGTCCTAATACAAAGAGAATCCCTCAGATTTCCACTATGAGTCGGTGTCTAAATAACACGATAGGAGTGCATAGAGCCCTTTAATACAAATCCTTCAGATTTCCACTATGAGTGAGTCTATACTTAACACAATAAGGGTGCATAGAGCCCTCTAATACAAAGAAAATCCCGTACTGAAAATATTGCTACCATGATGCCCCATGACAACATATGACAAGACTCCGTAAATTATTTTCCTTTAGTGAGTAAATAACCATGATGGCACCCACCATTTTTTGTCAATCTTGAATAAGATTATGCGTAACACTGTACTTTCCTTAATCAACTTAAGTCTTAAGAAACTGAGTAGTGACCAAATTAGCTTGATAATCTGCAAACTTATTCTTTTCCTACATTAAATAGAACCATCCAATCTCACAATTCTTTAACTCGACTAATTTTCTCGTAACTCTTTATGGAGACTAATTTTCTAATTCTACCAAAGATAGTTTCTAAATCATTAGCCTTGGATGTTGTTTTGTCGCTTAAAATAGGTGACTGATAAGATGATAAGAGTGTTAAAAAAGATGATAAGAAAATGTTAAGAATAAATACCAGGTAAAAGTTTTTATGATGATAATATAATGGTAATATTATATGTCTACATAAAGTGCATAAACCTTTGCATAAATTTTTATCTTGAGAACTCCTGATTGCTATATTTGTTCCTAAGTTTTGAGACTCCCCAATTGCATTATTTTTAAAATATATTTTCAAATAATTTAATAAATAAATAAAAATGAAAATGAATTAAAAAATTATTTTAAATTTCAAAAATATTTTTTATTATTTCATATTCATCCGCTGTTCGTAATATTGACTTTAGTATATATAACCATTTCTATTTTTATTATTATTAGTTTTATTCTATAGACTTTTTAACCGTTTCCTGAAACCATTTCTAATAATTTGGAGCAGATAATTGCAAGAGAAACGGAGGAAACACCTTCCTCTACTGCACGCGTGGGGAAGCGACCGGTACGAAGGATTACACCATCTTCCCAGAGAGACCCCATGCTCGCTCCACCAATGGATTCAGACACAACAGAGGGCAGTTCGTCTTCCTCCTCTACTGATGACGACAGTAATAGCTTGCCAGCCGATTAGAACCTAAACAAAATTTACAAGTTCAGCCAGAAAAAGAGGTGATTTCTATGTTAATATACTAAGGCTGATTTTTTTAAACCTGCAAACGTATCGTGCATTAAATTAATTTATTTAACGTTTTACACAGTCGAAATCAAGGTTTGATATATTCATTTTTAATTTAAATTTTAGTTTTTTTTTTTTTTTTAACTTTTCATTCCGACGGATTAAAGAAAATCAGAATGTATATCGATCTGCATTTTAAAAATATTGACGTAAACTGAGATGGGTATATATTTATGCTTTCATTTAGGGTGTATTGTTTGTATATTATTTAAAATATATAAAACAGATTATGGAGAAATTCGAAGCAAATGTTACCTTAAGAATTTTTTTAACATATAGCAATGGGTTTTATCAAAGGTATGAGTAATATTCTAATTACGGTTAGATTTAATATGGTGTTTCAGGTTTCACATCAGGAGTTAAATAAGACAAATCAGGAATCGCAGCCTAAGTTTACAGATAAATCTGAGATTAAAGTGGAAGCCAAAGAAAATTATACAGATTCCAAAAACTTTGAAAGACCTGGGTGGTGCTCACTTTGTGATATTGATTGTCACCAAAGAAGCGCTTCACAAATCTCATGCATTTGGAAAGAAACACCAGTCTATGATTAGAAAACTAGAAGAAGCCTCCAGAGATCGAAAGAAGTGGCTAGAATCAGTGGGATGGTGTTCTCTTTGTGAAGTCCATGGTAAAACCATGGAAGCTCTCCATACAGAACATAAATTGACAAAAAAACACCAGATGATGTTAGGAAAGCTGCCAAAACCACGAAAAAGGCAGGATGACCAGGTCCAAGACATTGACAGTTTTCTTGGAAAAAGAAAACAGCAAGAGGAAGAAGGAAGCATGTCATCGCCAAAGCGTCAAAAGTTGTTAGTTTCCAGTAAAGACTGCAAAATATGTAACAAAGTCTTTAGCAGTCAGATTGAACTTGAATCACATGTTGGAGGTAAGAAACATGCTTCCCAATTGAAAAAGCTTGAAAATTCTGCAGAGCTTTTAGATGTTAACAGTGGCCAGAGTAGGAAATCTGAGGTTCTAGAAGGAAGCATGTCATCCCGAAAATGTCAAAAGTTGTTAGTTTCTAGTGCAGACTGTAAGATATGTAACAAAGTGTTTAGCAGTCAGGTTGTACTTGAATCACATCTTGCAGGTAAGAAACATGCTTCCCAATTGAAAAAGCTTGAAAATTCTACAGAGCTTTTAGCGGTTAGCAGTGGTCAGAGTAAAAAATGTGAGGGAGTAGATGTGCAAGTATCTGAGAATTCTAAATTGGTGATATCAGCCAAGAACGAGCAGGAGGAAAAAGGAAGCATGTCATCCCCGAAAGCTGGAATGTTGTTAGTTTCAAGCACATACTGCAAGATATGTAACAAAGTGTTTAGCAGTCCAGCTGTACTTGAATCACATCTTGCAGGTAAGAAACATGCTTCCCAATTGAAAAAGATCGAAAATTCTACAGATAGTGGTCAAAATAAGAAGCCTGTGGGCCTGGATGTGCAAGTATCTGAGAATTCTAAGCTGGTGATATCAGTTAAGAATGTTGCAAAACGAAGTGGGAAGGATGAAGAAATTACTTTGGAGGCTAAAGATGATCCCGAAATAGTGATGAAAACTGAAAACGATGATAAGAAGGAGATTTCAGAGCCCATTGAAGATGATCAAGAATCGATGGTTAGAAGCCAAAAGCATTCCAGGAGGGAGAGCTCAAAGCTCAATGAAGTTGATGGTAAGAAAGAAGATACTCTTTGGAAGCGGAACAGAAGATGTTACAACCTCGGTTAATATCGAAGTTTGAACAAGTTAATGAAAACATTGAAATTTCAGAAGCCAGCCAGAATAATATAGTAATAAATAAAATAAAAGAAACTTGTCAGCTGATTTCCTCCTGCTTGTAGAGATTTACATACTTTTGACTTTTCTTGAGGTTTCAGGTTTGGTTTGTAGTAAGGACATTTGTAAGGTCTAGGACATCTGCCTTTGTTCTCTGGGAGATTAAGTTGATAATATGAATAGCCGTTTTTGTTTTTGTTTTGGACCACTGAACTTGAGGGAAGTGACCCATGGTCTTTGTTGACTATATTAGTTAACATGTTTGTTTAATAAAACAATGGTTTGTATTGAGCAATTTTCTTTAATGTTTAGTTAATATTTTAAAAATAAAATCGTAATATTTTTTTTTCATAATAAAAATTCAAAACTTAAAATAAAATAAAGATATAAGGAATAGCATTTTCAATGTGTGATTTGAGTTCTTTAGTATTTCATAAATTTTATGATTTCTTTTGTAATTTCATTTTATGTATTATTATTATAATTATAATGAATAATGTTAAGTTAATAGTTATATTTAATAGAATTATTATGTATTGGAATGATTTTTTATTTTTTATTTTTTTCACATTTTAATGTTGTATGTCTTATATGAAAAAAATGTGGTATAAAAGTTAGCTTTTTAAATAATAACGGAGAAATAACATATGTAATTTATCGGATTATGATAATATTGAAGAGACCCTGTTTTATGAAGTTGCCATTACTTCTAGGTTTTCTAAGGTACTAATTGCATTTAATTAAATATTGATACTTTATGATTTATTGGTCTACTATGCAAACTTTTGGATTTACTAATTTCATAGCATAACCTATTAGGAAATTATTTTGAAAATTGTCAATAATTATTTAAGAAACAGATTTCAATCTACATTAAAGAAAATATGAATTTAAATTTTTCTATGGTTCGTTGAAGTAGCTTGCATGCTTTTAGTTTAGTCTCTAAATTGGTTGGGTTGGATGAATTTCTGTACAAACTAAAGAAATTTGACTCTTGATTCAACATTCTACACATCATTTAACTTACAATAGATAGTTGTTTTTAGTATTTTCTAGAAAACTTCATTGATCGGTTATAGAAGTTTTCTTTCAAAAATCATCTAGGAATGAGATATGTAATCTATGCAATGTAGAGAAGATTGAAAAGATTGAAGAGAACTCATTTTCTCATATTAATATTTTTTTTATACAATTATGAAACAAACATCCCATGAATCTTACTTTATTAATTAAATCCTAGTTTTATTTGTATTCTCTATCACTCTCTAGATCCCAATACCATGTTGGATGAAAGGATGTTAAAGGACATCATCATCACCATGAGGATTGAGTAGTGTATAAGGAATATCTCTTCCAATGGATATGCATAGGGAAATACATGTACCATAGCATTCTAATATGATGGAACAAGGATGAATAGTTGATAGGAAGTTAAGTCAATAGTAATTAAAGTGATAACCTAATAAATCAATTAATGGTGGAAAAAAATCATGAGTAATGACATGTGGCTCTGTATTATTCTAGGTTTTGACAACCATATAGTGTTTTTATTAAAATTGGGATTACGTGCATATAATTTTGTTAACAATTAATTTTAGATTAGAGTGCTACTTGCATTGAAATGGATAACACACTTGATAGATCAATATGCGTACAACTACACATCAACAACTTCAATTTCTTAAGAAAAGTAAGTAGAATATCATCATTAATATATAGAAATTCTCACTAAACAAAATGAGTATGGCTAACTAAATCATTGGAAACTTTCAAATAGTCAACTTCTAAATAATTGGTTGTTTTGTGCATTAATTAACAATTTTAATTGTAACTCTAAAGATCAAATAATTGATTTTTTATGCATTCATTAGAAATTTAAATTGTAACTCTAACTAACTTATTAGTGGAAACATTATCAACATGCTTGTAAAAATTAAAGTCGAGAAATAAACATGATTTTATATTAAATAAAAAGGAATACAAAAAGTAGAATACCCTTAAGGTGCTTCAAATACAACTAGGCCCAATGAACGTGGAAGATTCTTCTTAATGAGTATCTATTATTTTTTTGATATTCAAAATGTTGGGGTTCAAGACCAATCCTAGTTGAGAGTGTGTCCTCTTCTTATTCTAGTGTCTATAAACATGGTTAAAAGATACATTTGTGAAGAGAGAGCATGTTTTCAATATTTTCAAAGAGGGGATGCATGGAGAAATTGTTCAACCGCCCCTATCACGCCCCTACACCTGCAGTAGTCTTTCAACCGCTTATAGCGAGGTGCGAGACTAGCAATCGTTTTCTTTTTACCAATACTTATGATTGTAGACTATGCCTAACATTCCACTTTTCCTACTTAGTTCGTGTTTCGTAACCAAGTATTATTAATGTGTTCCTTTATACAATTGAAAGCCCATAAAATTCACATAAACAACATTATACAAGAGAAATGCAAAACAGTATAAAGGGAGGGGCAACTCCCTGTAATATGAGTCTGCTCGAATCAATATATTATACAATCTTCAAGACCAATCCTAGTTGAGAGTGTGTCCTCTTCTTATTCTAGTGCCTATAAACATGGTTAAAAGATACATTTGTAAAGAGAGAGCATGTTTTCAATATTTTCAAAGAAGGGATGCATGGAGAAATTGTTCAACCGCCCCTGTCACGCCCCTACACCTACAGTAATCTTTCAACCGCTTATAGCAAGATGTGGCAATACCAACCGTTTTCTTTTCACCAATACTTACAATTGTAGACTACGCCTAACATTCCATACTTAGTTTATTTTTCATTACCAAGTATTATTCTTTTATCCTTTATAAAAGTGAAGCCCATAACATTCACATAAAAATCATTATACAAGAGAAATGCACAACATTATAAAGGGAGGGGCAACTCCCTGCAATATGAGTCTGCTTGAATCAGTATATATAATCTTCTTTTACAAGTACAAGTTAAATCATGGGAAACCGCAAATTTACACTTAGTCAATTTTCAAACTTCGGCAAACTCAGTTGCCCAACTTGTTGGCGCCTCTGCATAGTCATTGAACAACTCACCAACCCTTCGTTCACCTCGTCGCATGATCGTGTTGTTTTCCCAACTTGGGCACGCCTTGTCGTAACCAAGTCACCACACACGGGCACCTCCGCACAAGTCACACTTTGTTCACAATCTCAACACTTCACTGTTTCGTCCATTTCATCGTGCACGGTGCGCCCTACCCAAGTCGCCCGTCTGCACGATTCTTCGTTCCAACGTGCACAACGCGCCCTCGCCTGTCTACATGTCCCCACATCTACTCGTTCACCCGAGTCACCACACACCTTCACTCGAGTCGCCACACGACTTCACTCAGTTCACTCAAACGGCCTCATGTGGGTCGCCACACAACTTCGCTCGGGTCACCTGAACGACCTCACCCAGGTCGCCACACGACCTCGCCCGAACGACCTCGCCCGAGTTCTGCCTGAACTACCTACCCGAACGACCTTCCTGAATGACTTTTCTGAACGACCTTCTCGAACGACTGTCCGAACGACTTTCCCAAATGACTGTCTGAACGACTTTCCCGAACGACTGTCCGAACGATTTTCCCGAACAACTGTCCGAATGACTTTCCCAAACGATTGTCCGAACGACTTTCTCGAACGACTGTCCGAATGACTTTTCTGAACGAGTTTACACCCGAGTACTACCCGTCATGCAGGCTCATCCACGCACTACAAAACTCCTTATTCGAACTCATGTTGATCGAATGATGGTCGTTTGTCTCCAAACGACCTCCAATATATATGTGCGGGTGGCGTGTTGTGTCACCCAGCCGTCCCACACCAAACGCCAAAGTCGCCTCGTTCAACATGTGTTGTTTCGCCCAAGAGGATGGTCGGCCTGCCAAACTCATGGGACCACCCCCTCAACTCGCCCAACACCTTATAAACTCATTTCTTGGCTCATTTCATTTCATATTTTGTATGCAGTTCGCACGGTGGAGTTTCCCTGCCCGTCGCATGGACCACAGGTCCTAACATCCTCCCCCACTGGAAGTCATTTTCATCCTCGACAATATCTCATCCCGACAACCATCTGTCACCAAGATCACCATACCAAGGTATACACCCCATCAGTATGTCATACATCAAAAATCATCTCAATCCATGATCATCAACCACCCTGTCACAATCTCCACATGCTTTTCCCCATCATGGAAGGCTGGTCCCCCCATCTCAAGCTACATGCTTCCTGCAACATATCGTGTCAACCTCATCATGTGTCATCCCCATGTGAATTGCTGCCATGATACTCCAACATAATGCTAACACATCTCTGTACATGACGGCCCCCATGTCTGAACTAGTTGGGTAGCTAATCCAACTGTCACGCTCAAACCATAAGAGTGCACATCTTCATGCTACCATTATTCATTTCTCAGAACATCTCGTCACATCCTCAAATCGATCAAGAATCCATCTCCATATAAGTAAGCCATGCTCAGGTCCATGAAGTAGTCATCTCATCTGCAACATGCTGTCCATGATGCTTGGTACCAATGTGTTGCATGAAATTAGCCACATCTCCCCCAACATCATCATCCATATGTGTGCCTCCTCAATATGAAGAGACCATCTCATCAAACTCTGACTCTCGATGTGCCACATCTAGGTCCATGAAGTAACCTTCATCATATCTGCAATGTGCCATCCCTCATGTCTGCCATAGAAATAAGTATCTACTTGTCTCATCTCCCATGTGCTTCCCACGATCATAGATCAATTGGCTCCCATGTGTCAAAAGTGGTTTAGTCTCGGCTCAACCCATTCCCAAGTGTTGCCACCAAGGCATCATCATCGTTGTAACTCCAACACTTCAAAGTGTCTTATATCGATCCTCCACATCAAGTCATTCTTCCAAGCCACACCCATACATTACTTGGAAGTATGCATCCCATTCTACATCAAATTCTCTGACCTCAGCTCCTTAATGCATCAGATCCTCCAAGTCCACCATATATGAAGTCTCCCTAGAAGTCACAACCTCATGTCATGATGAGCTCCATGAGTCATCTCCAATCAACATCTCAGCAAGTATGCAAGTCTGGCCCAAAGGTCTCTGCAAGATGCCTCAACTCTCCATGTAGTAGGAATGCTCCATAGTATACTCACAACTCCATCCAAGTCCATGGCCTTGTTGTACAAGAGTGCACAACCTCTCCATCGGCTCATAAATAATAAGTCTCCATGTCACACTAACAAATCCCCCTACACAATGTCCTTGCCTTGCACTCCTCATTGGATGCCCATAAGTGACACCTCTACAAGTGCTCCTGCATAATGTCCCTACATAAGATTGCCATGCTCCATGTCTCCAACCTGATGTCCATGACTAAGTTGCCCATGTAGTCCAACCAAGTAGTCTCGTCAAAACAATTGGTCATCCTCATCCAGGCCTGCAATCTTCGGTCTAGTGAACTTGGTCACCCAACCATATCATCATCATCACGAGTCCCTTCCATCACGGCTTCCCCACTAAAGGTTCCACCAAGACTTGCTCTTGGTCTCGGCCATGAGAAGTCCACCCAAGTAACATCATACCTCAAGTTACAGGCCCTTGTACCTTCTATTATAAGATCACAAAAAACCCCAACAAGTCCTACAATAGTCAACAATCCTTGCTTCTCCATACAAGGTCTCATCGTAGTCATCCATGGTAAGATCCTCCCTAGCATCGACAAACTGATTTTGCCCTTATTTGCATCTGCTCCATCTACCAAATGCTCAAGTGAAACACAAGCATCAATAATACTTACATCATCATCATGAGGCTCCTCCATATGAGTATCCTCATCCATCCATGTCTGCAAACTGCACGATCCTGGTCCAACTTGATCAATCTCAAGTTCATCCTCCACCGTTGTCACATCTGCAACATCCTCAATCATCATGGCTTCCTCTTCCCTGTCGGCACAATCTCCAACTTCATCTTGCTCCATTTTCCAACCAAGTTGAAGAAGTTTGTCTTCAACATTTTTTTCCAAGACTTCAAGCTTCTCTCGACTCCGGGGATTCTCTTCTTTCATCCGCTTCAACCTGTATAAGGTGAGCAAGAGCTTCTCTTTGCATTCTTCCAAACCTGTCATGTCTTGTTTTTCAGCTTGGCCCAAGCATTAGGCTTCACCTCTGCTAAACCTGTTTCACCATTCACCTGAATCACCCTGATATTTCACCTGTCACCTGCAAAACTTGAGCTCCCTGCCAAGTCTTTGGTCTTTGTAGAATCAACTCCTTGATTCAGTTCACCGGCTTTGATACCACCTAACACGAAGTGCAGGTGTGTATCAGCTTTAACGCTTCAACACCAACACCAGCTCCCCGGCACTAGCTCCGATACCACCAAGCGAAGTCATGTGGCGACTTGGGTGAGGTCATTCGAGTGAACTGGGTGAAGTCATGTGGTGACTCGGGTGAAGGCGTGTGGTGACTCGGGTGAACAATGTTGGGTGTGTTAGTGCTCGAATCTACCTCAGGCTGAAGGAAGGCAGGTTCAAGGCAACATCAAACCAAGCTCACCCTCATAGCTAGCCCTACGAGGAGAGGAGAGGGCTCTCTCAAGTCAATCTCGATAAAATGAGAAATCGAGTGCGAGATGACTAAAAATGGGAACTGATTTTAGGCTAGTAAATGGATAGAAAAAGGGGAAATTCGATAAATGACTGGGTTTTCTGGGCAACATGGGATCGAGAATGGCATGAGCAGGGAAATTAAATTTGAGACATAGATCATCTCAGGAGGAAAGACATGCAATAAATTTAGCATTCAATTTTGACATTATATGGAATGAAAAGAACACTGAGAGGTTGACAAGGGCAATAGATGAATCCTTATCAAACAGAAGAAAACACAAAACATGAATACCTTCCCAAGGCAGAGCAGAAAACTGGATTCTGCCTTTCACACTTAAAAGTATTCATTTAGAGATGATTATGAAATGAAATGGAAACATAACAAGCTACATATGAAACAAAGGAAAAAACAGATGCTGAATTCACACCACATGAATCTCAGGAGTCAGAGCTGTATCTTTTCATTAAATCCCTGTCAAAAAACTGTACAGTGAAGTTTTCCTTCACAACTCTCCCACTGTTTGCCAGAACTCAGAACCTCTCACACATAATTTTTCATACAATAAATAACTTCAGGAATGGGAAAACAGATCGATGAAAATAGGGAGTTGTTACAACTAAAATCCTGAGGATATGAAATGAACCGTCCATCTGTTCTATTGACAGAACAGCGTTTCATTATTTCACTTGAAACTTTTTGATAATCAATAAAAAGATGACAGTTGTAGCTGCAGATCATAACTGAAGTGAAGAATAGGAAATCGAATCTTGTTTCTCTGCCCTGGTGGATGCCTCTGATTTAGATTTTGGCTTTTCGGTTTCTGACTTTTTGCCTTCCCTGTGCCTTTTTCACCGCTTGGTTTTCGACTTTTTCACCTTTTGTGTCATTCAAAGCCTCCTCCTTTATGCACTGCTTACAACAATACTGATGTGTTCAACGCTTTCTGTGCAAACACAAGTGCTTCAAGTAATGAGTTGCTTGCAAGCCTATTGGCACCATGAAGTCCTGTACAGGCAACTTCACCAGCTACATATAGACCCATTATAGGTGTCTCTCCATGAAGTTTAGCTTGAACCCCACCACACATATAATGTGCAGCTGGCACTACAGGTATAGGACTTTCTGTTATGTCAAGGCCATACTTCGAACACTCAGCAGCAATATTTGGGAAATGATACAATGTTTCCTCCTTGGCTCTATGACTTATATCCAATAGAACATATCTCTCATTCTATTTCTTTAATTGATCATCAATACTGTGTGCCACCACATCTCTAGGTGCAAGTTCTCCTCTGGAATCATACTGTGGCATGAACCTTTCCATAGCTTGATTGTAAAGAATACCACCAGCCCCACAAATAGCTTCACTTATTAAAAATGCATTTTCTCGTGTATGAGGTTTAATTGGTAGACCTTCATCAGCTAATGCAGTTGGATGAAATTGTACAAACTCCATATTTGAAATAACTGCAGATGCTCTATGTGCCATCGCAATACCATCACCAGTTGCAACACGAGGATTTGTGGTAGTAGGATAAATATGTCCAGCCCCACCAGATGCAAGTAAAGTTACCCTTGAAATGAAGCGGACCACCTCATTAGTGTCGGTGTTCAATGTGTCCACACCGTGACAGTAAATATTTGATCCATCCTCAAACGTAAGCAAGTCTATGGCAAAGTGATGCTCAAACATGGTGATGTTGGGGTTATTAACAACAGCCTTCAACAGAGCTCGCTCAATCTCTCTTCCTGTCATATCTGCTGCATGAACAATACGGTGATGAGAATGCCCCCCCCCCTCTAGCAAGATGTAAGCTACCATCTTCACCATGATCAAAGGATGCACCCATGGTGATCAACTCTTTAACTCTATCTGGGCCTTCTGTGCATACCACCTTTACAGTCTCTTTATCACATAAGTATGCACCAACAACAATAGTATCCCGAATGTGGTTCTCAACAGAATCTGAAGGAGCAAAAACTGCACTAACACCACCTTGTGCATAATTTGTATTACTCTCATGTGGTTCAGCTTTTGTGATGACTGCCACAGACCCATGTTTTGCAACCTCGAGGGCATATCTAAGACCAGCCACTCCACTACCAATGATAAAAAAAATCAAAATATTTAATTGAATTGGCACTTGACTTGGATACATGAACTGCCTTTGGGGATTTTCTCTCTTCATTGTCTATGGAGGCCATGCAAAGCTGAGGGCTCTGAAATCGCATATTTTCAAATATCCCCAATGTATATCTTTCAATCCTTTTCTTATAGGTGAAGTTCTTCAGCAATGTCTGGGACAGTAGTGAAAGTTGTTTTTGCATTTTATTCCTCCCTGAGTGCATTGCAATGGATAACTGGCCATTGTTTTCCAGTACATGCTTTGCATTCATCATAGATAATCTTGTGGAAGAGTTCCCTGTATTGAAGACTTGTGTCATGCTATCCTGATATGAGTGGGAATTTATTCTGCCATTTTGCTGCTGAATGTCCTTTTGTCCTTGGTAACCATAGTACTCATCGATAGGGACACCAGACTGGAACTGATGGTGTGAAGAACTACCATAGCTATGACGATGATTCTGATTGTCATTACATCTTTCACCATAACTATTGAAAGCAGATACAACATAACCCTGCTCATTACTCTGACTGCCATTGTACACTCTACTGTTATATTTTTGAGAGCTATCTGAAGGATATCCATGTTCATATCCAAGATTATCATCTCGTTTTGGATATGAATTAGGACTATAAATCATGTTGGTACCTCCCCAGTACGAGCTTCATGCTGCACACTAAGTGTTACCTCCTGTGAGCTGCTGTTCCTTAATTGTAGACTGTTGGCAATAAGACGATGAGCAGATTTTCCTAGATGAGGAGCTGAGGCAGGTCCAGTATGGTGTGGCCTTTTCTCGATCATGTGCCTTCCTCCCATTATCTTCATGCCATAGAGTTGGTGTATTTACATCATTCTCGCATACAGACTTCTTTGGTTTTATTACTCTAGTAGGAGGCCTTGTAATGTGTTTGTGTGTTGGTGGGAACTTGTAAATAACAGAAAGCACTTGATTGTTTGTGATATTTTCCATCCCCTTGATAGGCGAAGTGAAGATAGGGGGGGCATGCTTCTCCATCGCAAAGGAAAAAGAAACCATTCATCCCCCCACTAGCTCTAGGATCAATTTCTTCATTTACTCCAAGTCTTTTCTGCCCTCACAGTATTTCTGTGCATTTCCTCTTCAGCTCTAACAATGGCTATAGCAACACTACTGTGTTGCTTGCTAACCCTTGTCAGCTTTGTTGCATGAACCAGGTGATCTGCCCGGCGGATAGTCTGAGCAGCCAGCTGACTACTATTTGATTGCTCCACCTCCATTCCTTTTTTGAGCCTTCTCGCGCTTGACTCTTTCCATCTGGCGCTGATGTAGGCGAGACCGCTTTTGAAATATTTACCCTCATAGGACCCAATAGCTTTGAATAAAATGCTCCACTCGCTTCAAAATTGCCTCTCCTGAATCTGTCAAATAACCACTCATTGCCTTGAACTCTTTCTTGTACACCGCCATCAAATTTCTGGAGATGCGTTTGCCACTTTACAGAAGGGAAAAGGTCTCCAATATTTTAATGCAAAAGTCTGGGTCAAATCCGCCACATATGTTCTTTGGATCGAATGCCAAAGTATGCAGTGACTGCCACCTAAGACATAACGCCTCTTTCATTCAATTTGGATCATGAATACGCAAATGAATCATTTTACATTCAACATTTGGCAATTACATCACTGTCATTTGCTAGTATGATGACATCTTGCATGTAACGGATTAGACTGAAGAAGAAGATGAATACATGGAGATGGGTTTTCTTTCAGAGGAATAACATGGATGGGAGTCGCTTAAAAGAAGATGACGAAAGCTTTGGCTTCTTGGTGCCCCCAATCATGAACAGAGAATTCAGAAAACGTGCGACCCTCCTGCCTGGAGAGTTTGGGTGCTTGTGCTTCCTAGAATCTTTACGCCTTTTGGACTTTAACTTCATCTTAGTATGATCTGCAGGGTTGAAAGGTATCTCAGTAGTTCGAAAATATCCATCTCCAATTGATGATTTTCCATGTAAATCTCGATCGCCAACAACCCATTTCCATGCTCTGCCTTCACGACCCACATGATGAGAATTCCCTTTTGTTTTAGCAGTACAAATGGAGGAACTATATCTGTATAGAGACTGCATCTGAAGATAAATATGAGTTGCTGAAGGTGGAATCACTAGTATAATTGGAAAAACACGATGCTGCAGATGACATTGCAGACTGAAAGGATAGATGAAATTCTTTATGCTTCCCATATGTGGCTTCGGCTTCTTAATTTTCAGCATTGAAAACACCTATCTTGAGAGATCTTCCACACATGCATCTCTCATTGTTATTGATCCTTGCTGGATCTTCATTACATTGCCTTTCAATTTTGGCAACGCGTTTATAACTAGAATTCCTCATGAGTGTATTATTCTCTTATCGACTGTTACTTTTCTTCTAAGCCATCATTCCTTCCTCATCTTCAGTAGACTTAAAGATTGCATCGAGCATATCGAATGAGAATGATGGATCTCTGGTGTTATCGTTGTTTACATTTCCAGCTAATTCCCCACTGATCTTTAACAATCTACTCTTGAATATCCCAAAACGGAGCAACCCTCTCTTGCCTCAGAAAGGGTGATTAGAAACTCCAGCGCTAAGTGGTGAATTCCTTATGCAATTTGAGGGAAAAAAGGCAAAATTTAGTGCTTTCAGGCCTGTGCACCGTGCCATTCTCCATGTGCGCCACGCCAGTGTATATTTTGCACTGTATGATCGCGCCCAGTGCGTCGCGCGGCCCATGTGCGCCGCGCCATGTGCTCTACGCGCCGCGCAGGCTCATAACACAGTCTTAGTCTGAAAAAATCACCAGTTTTTCCCTCTCTCCATGATAAACCCCCAGTACTTTTCAATGAATACCAGATCTTTGAGAAGACAAGGATGTATGGAGCAATTGAGACGATCATCTCCAACTCCACATTTCAACAGGTGGACTTTTTCATATGAACTATTTCATGTATTTTTCTGAAAAGTGTCTCTTGCAGGGGTGTTGGCTTTAACATCATGGTGTAAGTTCCTAAATAGGGAAGTTCATTTAAAATATCTCCTTTATAAACATCAATAAAGTCTTCAGGTCTTGGATTTTAACAATTGACAACATGCGCTTCTTTCTCTGCTTCTTCCAGTATTTATCGTTTTTAAAATTTGTTCCACAAAATAGTGTCTGGCTATCTTCTCCTTCATCACTTCCTTAGAGACTTCACTTTTGTGATTCTTCATTTGCAAAATACAATAAAAAAAGGTTTGTCTTGCCAAATAGAGTGTGTTAAAGTATTCTTCAAAATTGTTCTGAAACTTTGTTTCAAATAACAGAATTCGCAGCCTTATATTCACTCTTATTAACAAATTCCAAATATTTGAGTTATGACTATGAGGAATGTGGCCTACATCAAGAATAAAAGGTCTTGATTCCTTCTAATGTACCTTCCTATCTGCCTGGTCTCTTCAGACATTTTTGTCATTGTCTTCATTGGAGAAAGTGTAAAACAAAGAGTAGCTCCTTATCAACACACTTTCCTTCTTATGCTACTCATGTAGCATTTTTATGCTATAAATATTATAGACCTGGCTATTGGGTGCTTTACATGACATAGACATTACAAATCCTCTAAAAGGGGACTCTCTCAAAGCCTTCACTTTTGTAACGTGCTTCAATCAGCCAAGCTCAGCAAACAACACTGTCTTGATTTCTTCTGATTCGGCAAACCAAGTTGTATAATTTGGGCATTCTGGCATTTGAATGCAAACTCCGTTTTGTATGATCTTGCTTTGTCTCTTTGTGCTGATGATGTTCTGTCTGTTTGTGCTTTTGCAGGGATAGGGGCTGCTGAACCTAGCAAGATGGGCAGGGCTGCCTGAAGAGCTGTAAAACCTTATCAACCATGTATTGAACGAACTTAATAATTTCTTCTTTAAAACAGAGTTTTGAAGAAGAACTGTCCTTCAGCATTATTAATAATGTGGATCTTGAAGTGAAACCTTATTGAAGCTCTCTTTGGCCTGCAGGCATTAGTGAACACTTCTGGAGACAAAACCCTGGACTCAAGGATTAAAATGACCCTTTTTGACCAAACTGGTATTTGATGACTGCAAATGACGAGAAATGAACCTTGGTGAATTCGACTTTGATAGAAGACTGACAAGACTGAGTCTAACAGGGTGAACGGGTAGACGTGCGGGTGGGCGGCCGGGTGAGGGCATGCCGTGCACACTGGAACGAAGAATCTTGCGGATGGGCGACCCGGGTAGGGCACGTCGTGCACCACGAAATGGAGGAAACGGTGAAGTGTTGAGATTGTGAACGAAGGTATGACTCGTGCGGGGGCGCCCGTGTGTGGCAACTTCGTTACGACGAGACGCGCCCAAGTTGGGTAAACAACACGATTGTGCGATGAGGTGAACGAAGTGTTGGTGAGTCATGTGGCGACTGTGCGGAGGCATCGACACATTGGGCAACCGAGTTTTCCGAAGTTGGAAAATTGGCTAAGTGTAAATTTGGGGTTTCCCAAGATTTGTAAAAGTGAAGATTGTATAATATATTGATTCGGGCAAACTCATATGCAGGGAGTTGCCCCTCCCTTTATAATGTTGTGCATTTCTCTTGTATAATGTTGTTTATGTGAGTTTTATGGGCTTTCACTTGTATAAAGGAACACATTAATAATACTTGGTTGCGAAACACAAACTAAGTAGGAAAAGTGGAATGTTAGGCGTAGTCTACAATCATAAGTATTGGTAAAAGAAAACGATTGGTAGTGTCGCACCTCTCTATAAGCAGTTGAAAGACTACCTTTCATCCAATTTATCACAAAAAGTGAGTCCCCATATATGTGAATATTTGTAATTATGTTTTCCTGTGCAAGGTGTAATATGAGCTTGACATCCATGAGCTCAACATAATTATTTGTTGGGTGCCCTCCCATTGGCCGATTTGTGAATTTGTGGATAGATGATGGATGTCACAAACACCCCTCAATGATGGTGAGCCTTGTGCTTCAGCATTGAATAAATCCCACTGGGAGTCAGTCGGAATAATGAGCTTAATATGGTGCATGAAAAATTGAAAACTTTGTGTGTAGACACGTGAGGGAAAAATGGCCAACCTATGAGAAACAAATTTCATGGCTAGAGCAGGCTCGGTGTAAAGTATAGATTGATTCATCTCTAGCCATATGCCATAGGATATTGAGAATGTGATTACTTTGATGTTTCTCAGTATTTAAGTGAAACCAAGTGTGAAGATAAGAGTGAATGCCAATCCCCACCCAAATGTAATTTTTATTGGTGAGGCTTTGAGTTTGAGACCAGATCTCATAATAGAAGGGTCAAAGTAAGAAGAGATGTAGTTGGATATTGAAGGTACAACTGACATATCCTATATCATTGAAAGGGGTATTTATTAATGTATGCAACATCAAAAGTTTGTCTTTTATTGGGAATTTTAATTTCTAGAGAGCTTTCCCTTCATCACATTGATCTTAACATTCTATATAGATCACTCTTTTTTAATATAAATATTTGTACATTTTGATCTACTATGTTGTGTATATGTTTCATATGTATTTTTTCTATATGTTCTCTAACAAATTATGTTTAGTGTAATTGTGGATATGTATGACAATTAATTCCATCAAGTAATAGTAAAAAAATTCAATGTTTCTTTTATCTATGCCTCTACAACACACACAGCATCCGCTTTTTTGGATTCATGTCCACAATGACCCACCATATGATAGAACATATCACTATGAATAGGTTGGTATTAATTATTATATCATATTTTTTGAGATGGATCAACCCCCTCATAGATAGAAGGAAGAAAATTCTTGGGTTGATTAATAACACCTTAAGCATGAATAACGAACTAGTATTAGATCATAAAATATGTTGAAAAGTGTAACTATATTAGTTCTTCATAATTGTACTTATGTATTCTATGTAAAAAGCAAAAAAACGAATTACTGTTGTTTGTTCTTCATGCTTATAGGATTTATTGAGTTAAAGAGTCAAAGTCCTAATTGGACTTCTTGCAAAGAAAAAGGAAAAATATTTTTTAGAAAATATAATTTGGATTAATTGACCTTAAGAAGCTAATTACAAATCCTCTGACTCAAAAAATGTGTCTTTTTTCATATGAGAACAGTTATACATTGGCATAAGTCCTCCATCAAATGGAAAGAAATTAGGTGATTCTCTATCATGAATTTTGATATAAAGTGATCCAAAGTTTCCCCGGTCTTAATAGTAAAAGTGATGAGAAGATTCATGAGGATAAAATTCTGAAATGATGCTTGTTTCTTGATGTTAAAATACTAAATCTGATGCAAATTTCCTAAGCGAGTTTTATGTGAAATAACCCATGTAAATTGATGTAGAAATTTCTAAGATGTGCTTGTGTGATTAATGTCACTTTCAAAAGATTATATTGATGGAAAATTTGGAGGGCTTGACTTGGCTACCTGGAGGGTGGATTCTATTGGAAAATCAAAGCAGTTATATTAGGGTTTGATTCTTCTTTCTTGATAAGTACTTGTTAGTGTGTTGGATTCCTTTTACTTCTTTATTAAATTATGTTTCATCAATAAATTACCATATTATGTGTGTATGAAGATCACAAAACAAGAGACAAAAGATGTAGGCACTATCCTAGGGAAAAAAACCCCTCGAGGGGAAAGTCGAGTCTTGAAAATTCTTGCTTTCAATAGCATTCTTTGAGACTCTTCACCCTAGACAAAGGTTAAATCTTCCTTCCACACCAATTCAACCTCCCAAATCTTCGACCTCTTTCAAGTAACTTCGACTAGGTGGCATCTTTTGACATTAGGAAGCTTTTGGCATTAGTGACACTTTGAAGACTTTGATCTCCCAAAATAGGGAACGAAACAGAGAGAGAGAGAGGCACCAAAAGTTTGCTTTTCTTCTTCTCCTTAGACTGCCCAAACTCACACTTCTTTTGTCTTCTGTAGACCCACTTCGTCTTACTTTGCATATGTCCAGCTACTCTTGAAATATAGAACCAACTTGAAATGTGATGCTCCAAATGACATTGACTTGCTAGTATTTATAGGCTCCATATGTGTTGAATAATGTCCTTAGTCAAACTTGATCTCATTTAGGCCGACTTGGTGTGGAAGATACATAAATCAAATTTGACTCAATACTCAACCTTTTTATATGATTCAAAAGCCCAAGAAGGGTCTATTTAAAAGTATAATGACTTTATTGACTTGGAATAAATCCTAGAATTCCTATATGGGCACTTTGAAACCCATGCTTTAATAACTCACAATAATAATAGTTTTTTTTCTTTATTCTTTTGACATGTACATTATAAGATGTCTAAAATACATTATGTGAAGACCGAATGTAGTTACAATTTCCAACTCTCCCTCGTAGCTAGGGAGGTATTCATCATACACAAATATAATAGAAGATCTCAAACTATTTGAACACTGACGAACTTTAGCCAACACAATGTGATGGACTAGATTCCTGACTAGGGAAATCTACCCATTGGTCTCTCAACAATTTTAGCATTACAGTGCCATGGATTAGATTCTTGACTAGGGAAATCTATCCAAGTTGGAATAAGGTGGACTCAAGCTTTCATACCCTCTAGGTACCATTAGGATTACTTTCTAACCATCAACCCAAGGACCTAGGTGCATATCCATTGTCAAGGCTCTATGACCCATGCCACACTCCCTATTTTGGGACGTAGACATCAACACAAAGTGTCGGCCATATGTCCTCGCAGGAAATGCTTCATTTGCAAAGCCTCAACAAATCACTTCCATTTACTTATCATCAATACATTCAACAATGTCTATCAAACCCAAGAAGTTTCTCAAATACTCAAACTTATTATTAGGAAGAGCCTTTGTTAGTATGTACGTACATATTCAATCTGTCGAGACATACTCCAAATTCATGCTCCCATCTTGTGCCAAGTTCCTAATAAGATGGAACTTATTTTTAATATTCTTCATTCTAGAATGAAACATGGGATCTCTGAACATCTTGATACAAGTTTGATTGTAACAATTAATCACAGTAGGACCCAAAGACTTCTCAAACAAATCTTTCAGAAGCTTCCTTAACCAAACAACCTCCTTTCCTACTTTACATGCAACCACATATTCTTCATTAATACTACTCAACACAATGGGATCTTGCTTCCTACTCATCCATGAGATCATAATGGCTCCCAGACGAAAACATCCTTCGATAGTGCTTCTTCCATCGGTCTCGCTACCACCCCAATCAGAGACTATGAAGCCAATATGCTTGACTTAATTAATATCATACCTACATGGCATGAGAGAAAGAATTTTTTTGGGTGGTGATTTTGGAGAGAAGATCTTAAAACTTTCGTGAAAATTTTTCAAAAACAAATTTCAGATCTAGATTCCTTGCAAAAACTACCCAAATTAAAAATAAAATTGACTAAATCAGAGTTCAGATGAGGGAGATATCGGAAATTTAAAATCAGATCGGAAGCATGGATTACCTCAAAACATGCAGCATCAAAAAGTTATTGAGCAGAGACAATTAGATAAGTAAATAGGAGACCAATTGGAGGCATCCACTCAAGCAAAGACCTCCAGTGGAGGGAAATTTTGGGCCAAGTGAGAAAAGGGAGCACATGCAGCCATACCCCCAGGTGAGAGGTGGGGTGATGTGAAGTAAAAGTCCCACGAGTGTAGAAATTTGGGCAGGGTACATTGAGAGGTTTTGTCTCATTGATCATTACCTTTCTATAGGATCCCATAGTACACAGTAGCAGGATGGATCAGTGGCAGTCGATGAAGTCATATGAAGCCATATATTAGAGGCTAGCAGGAGTTAGATACTGGAGAGCACAGAGAAAAGTTGAATATAGTGTCATTGGCACAAATGCAGAGTAAGCAGAAGCCCACATTTTTTAGTCGATAGAGGCAGAGCTAGTAGCAATAAGAGCCTCTAGTGAGAGATGCATCATATTGATTCAGTTTGGATGTTTCTTTTGTTTCAGAAGTTGCAGTAGCAACAACACTAGAGATAAGTGTTGCAAGCAGAACATTCCAAAGGTATCGTCTCTGGATAGAGTTGAATTCCTTTCTTGTTGAGAGGCAGTTTTGTAAATAGCAACAAGAAATGTTAGAAATAACATGAAGAAAATTCTAATTTAATTTTTCCTTGAATTAAATTGGGAATTAAATTGTAATTCTATTCTCATACCAGCTTGTAGTAGTTAACTAAGTTAATTTGACTTAGTTGGATCAGTAAATTTGAGTTAGTTCTTTTCTCGTAGCAGCTTGTAGTAGTTAATTAAGTTAAGTTGACTTAGTTGGCTTAGTAAATTAGAGTTGGAAGTCTATCTAGAGTCATGTAGAGTGATCCCTAAATTTTAGGGGCTTGGGTTGAGTTCTTTTGATTTGTGATTAGATAACTTAGTCTAATTGAGTTATAGTCACTTAAAATAGTTCTAATGTTGGAGGAACTAGGGGCTTCGCAGGAAGCAGAATTAGCGAAGTGTTGGCTTAAGTTGGCTTATGAGGCAAAGAGTTAGATTTTACTAGTGTAGGAATTGTTCACGTGGAAGAAGCATTATATTTTATTCTTAGATATTTTGGTTAATGAAATATAGATAGCAGGGTTTTTTAGCAATTTCTTTCTGCAGAGAAATATTTTGTTATGTATGATTGATATTCTTCCTTTTCTGATTATTGTTTTCATCGATCAATTTTGGTTTCTATTGAAAAGTAGAGTAGATTCTTTTATTATGTTTTAGAAAATCACATAAGCAGTTGAATCTACAAAAAATTGATAATTGATTTCTTCAAAACCTCTTAATGCGTATCTTCCTTGAATATAGATGGTTCGGATTCAATAAATTTCGTCATATATGCAACATAATTAGAATATATCTATGGTCTCTTTATTTCCTTGAAGGTTCCTTTCACAGCTTTGTGTACTTCAACATCTTCTAATTTAGCTTTTAACCAATTTGGAATTTTCCTTGTGGTTGGAATGACCACCAATTGAATAGGTTGACTCGGTCCTTCTTTGAGATTTGTAGTAGAGTTTTCATGATGAACTTCTTCTTCTTCAAATATGGAAACTTCTTCATCATCAAATTCAATAGGAATACCTTTTGATTTCTTGTATGCTAGATTTTCATCAATGATGACATCCTTCGTTACTTCAATATATCTTCCTTCCTTAACATAGATTTTATATGCTTTTTAAGAGATCCTATATCCAATGAATATTCCCTTGATACTTGTAAAATCCAACTTCTTTCACTTGTTTTTCAGAAAATGGATATATGCTGGACTTGCAAAAATTCACAGGTGATCCACACTTGGCTTCTTTCCAATGAATACTTCTTCGGGTGTTGTATTATCAAGACTCTTATGAGGAATTCTATTTTGAATGTATACGATTATTAGTGTTTCTTCTCCCCATAAGAATTTTGGTAGGTCTTGATCAAGGAGCATAGCTCAAATTCCTTCTTCAATTGACCTATTATTCCTTTCAGCCAATCCATTTTGTTCAGGATAATATGGAAACGTGAGCTCCCTCTTAATGCCTACCGTCTTAGAGGATGCAATAAATTCATTAGAATTTTATTCCCCACCATTGTCAAACCTCAGATTTTTTTATCTTTCTTTCAGTTAGGGTTTCCACTTTAGCCCTAAACTCCTTGAACCTATTAAATACTTCATTTTTTTTTTGAGGAGTTAGAGCCATGTCTTTCTAGAATGGTCATCAACAAATGTCACATATTAGAGATGACCTCAAAGTGATTTGTTAGACATGGGCCCACACATATCAAAATGGATGATGTTTAATATCTCTTTAGACCTAGAGTCACTATTATCAAATGGATTTCTTGTATGTTTTCCAAAATAGCATCCATTGCACACACCTTCGTGATCTAACTTCATATTCAAAATACCATGAACGAGTATACTAAGAGTAGGGAGGACCTTATATTGTAGATTACCATACCTCCTATGCCACATCTCAATGGGACTTATTTCCATACGAACTAAAGCTTGACAAGGTTGGTGTAATGAGTCTATAAAGACTCCCTTCATGAACTCCAATAACCCTAGCTTTATCAATGCTAGAGTCTTTTCACCAAACCAGTGATTTTCCATCAACAAATAGAAATAAAAAGAAAATTCTTTTTCAAACCTAGAACATATAGAATTCTATTGAGGTACAACTTCGTTCCATCATCTAGCTTCAGCGATGTTGATCCTAGGCCTGTAACATCATAGCTCTTGTTTTCACCCAATTCTGCTGCATGAGAAGATGGCTCCTTTGGTAGTGTATGAATTCGTTTACTTTCTTCTCTGATGTGTCTTGATTCTCCTCTATCAGTGATCCATGCATTGTCATCATTAAGAGAACTTGTAAGAGCATCCAAGGATCCTTGAATTTTAACCTTCTTGAATAAGTTGTAGATGACCTTGTTGATCCAGCTTCCAGCAGTTTTGATACCTACTGTTATGTAGTTCCTCAAAGAGGGAGAATCCATGGCAATAAAGTGATGTTAGACTCTTCCTCACCTTAGCTCTGATACCATGTTGGAAAATCAAATAAGCTATATTAGGGTTTGATTCTCCTTTCTTGATCATTTCTTGTCAATGTGTTATCTTATTTTTACATCTTTATTATATTATATTTCACCAAGAAATTACCATATTATGTGTGTATGAATATCACAAAAAAAAGACAGAAGATGTAGGCACTATCCAAGGGAAAAACCCCCATCGAGGGGAAACCCAGTCAAGAAAATTATTTTTATCAGAGATTCTTCAGCGTAAATCACATAAAATTTCATTTATCGACACGTTTCGAACCAACTAGTGTGGTTCGTCGTCAGGACAAGCTGAAGAAACAGATCTAGCTTAGCATGTTAAATAGCATTTTAGTAATAAAGAAAATTATTACTTCCAATAATATTCTTTGAGACTCTTCACACTATACAAAGAACAAACTTTCTCGCCACACCAGGTCAACCTCCCAGATCTTCGACCTCTTTCCAACAACTTTGAATAGGTAGTAGCTTTTAGCATTAGGAAACTTTCGACATTAGTGAAACTTGGAAGACTTTGATCTCCCAAAATAGGGCATGAAATAGAGAGAGAGAGAGGCACCAAAAGTTTGATTTTATTATTCTCCTTAGACTTCCCCAAAATCACACTTCCTTTCATTTCCTTAGACCCACTTCGTCCTACTTCGCACTTCTCCAACTACTATTTAGATATCGAACCAGCCTGGGAGGTGATGCTCCAAAGGAATTTGACTTGCATGTATTTATAAGCTCCATATGAGGTTGAATATTGTCCTTGATCTGAAAATGGGGCTCCTAGGCTTCTTGTCTAGCTTACAAGAGCCTCTCCCACTTCCAAAGCTTAGATTTTCCCAAGTCTTTAATGATTAACCAATGAAGAATTAAGAAATGCTTGAAAATATGGGTGTATGCTTGTATTTTTTTAGCTGATTATTTGCTTTAAAATCTGTTATTTGTGCTAATATGTGAATGTGATTAAACTGATATAACAATGCATAAAACAGTAAATAATGCAGCATTAAAAATAGACACATAAGACAACAAATTAATTAGGAGTTCACCCACAACTCTTGGGCTACATCTCTGTGAGCTCTAGTTAATTCAACTAGGCTCTCTAGGATTATGGTATTAGTCTTTTTTACAAGCTCTCGGCCCAACTCCTATTTTTCTACACAAAACAGTGGGTTCAGACACCATTTAATCCCCTTGGCTCTTGAAGCTCTGGCTCCTAGCTCTTGGCTCTTGGCTCTGGCTCTTTGGCTCTGGTTTTGGCTCTTGGCTCTGACTCTGGCCCTTTGGCTCTGGTTCTGGCTCTTGTCTCTAACTCTTGGCTCTTTGGCTCTTGCTCTTAGACCTTGGCTCTTCAGCTCTAGCTTCTTTCTGCCTTCAGCAACCTTCACGCTCTCTGGCTTTTCACTTGAACTTCAAGTGACCCCAAAGGCTCCCTCAGCTGCTCTTTTGCTTCTGCGTTGCCTCCTTGGCTTCTATGCTGCCCTCTTATGCTCAGCATCAGCAACTCAGCCACCATCAACAATTTAGCAACAAACAAGAACTTGGCCACTATTCAGCAACCCAGTAGCCCAAAGTCTTTGACATTCATGGCTTAACAGCCAAATCGCACCGCCTGTTGGTTTTCCCTTTTGGGCTTTGCAAGTTTCGGCCATGTCTGCTCGAATCCCTCCTTTGGCATTCAATAATCATTGAATAACACACTCAGGGGCAGCGACCACCTATTTCTACCACAAATTAGGGCAATCGATGCTTGAAATCATTAGTAATAGTCGTTCTCTGTTTACACAGAGAATGATGTGAAAACATAGAAAATCCACATAAAACACAATAAATCAGACTTCAAAAGTCTTGAAATCTACCTTATACTCCTATCTGGTCCGCTTGCATGTCACATAGCATATTGCAAATGACCTGGTTCTAAGCTTTTCCCCTTTGTGTTAAAAATACATTAAAAACATGGCAAAATCTCACTTCTCAGATTTGAATTTATATCAAATCTGGCTTACCGCCCCCATCGGGTCTGGCCATCGCATATCGCATGTCGCTAGGCCTAGTGTCCTTCCCTTTTGGGATCGCCAACAGTGATCTACCAATATCAATGATCGTAGTCGCAAGTTGCACCAGCCTGGTGCCTTTCCTTTTTGTATCGCCGACAACAATCCGCCTATATCGGCGATGTCGCAAGTCAAATCAGCCCGGGACCTTTGCTTGTATACACTGGCTGCCTCTGATCCGACCGACTGATTTGATCATTGGAGGTTGCTGATCTGGGGTGCCTTTCGCCCGAGTTTAAGCCTTGGTCTTATGTGATGTGATTTTCTTCATTAAGGCCTTAAGCGCATTTTTCAAAGAATTAGCCTCATTTTCAAAGGAACGAGGGGAGCTTCTTTTTATGATAATTTCTTCATCTGAAATCCGTATTCACCCATTCAAGTTGCATTGGATTCAGAATGAGGAGATCTCTACAATGAGATTATTTCGGAGGTAGTCTGTGATTTCCATTTTCTTCTGATTTACAAAGGATTTGTGCCATTTGGCACCTTTCATCTCTTGCATGAAGTCTTTCAGACTTAAGAGGTTTATCCAAGATCCATTTTTGGATCATGCCTTTCCGCTAAAAGAACTTTTGGTCTCCAAAAGATTGATATACTGATCTGAAAAGTAAATGAGAATGACTCACCCTCTTCTTTCAGTTGTCCTACACTTGCCTTTGCATAGTGCCTCTGAACCAAAGTTTCTGACCACTTCCCTTCTCTAGATGGGCTGGTCTTCTTGAGAAGAATTGTCTTCCTCCTTGCCCTCCTACAAAACTTCTACTAAAAAGGTCATAGAAGGTAGTTTAAGCTTCTTTTCCTTGATCATTGATCCAAGGTGGCTCAACAAATGTGAAGTACATCTACTCCACAAAACTTTCATTTGTACCTTTTTGACAAGCTACCAACAACAACTGTTAACAACAACAAACATATAGACAACAGCTAGATGGGCTAACTCTTGCGTCAACAAAAGAAACAGATTTTCACATCTTGTGAACACCTCCATGTCTTACATCTGCATACAAATTATGGACTAGACAAAAAACCCACAAAACATTCCTATAAACAGATGACCCTTAAGTCAAGCATGTAGAAAAAGACCATTAGGACTCTTTTTCAAAAGATGAAACTTTCATCATTATCCCCATTTGGAGACCAAATCAACTTCTTTCAAGTCAAAATGGCATCACATGCATGTCAAAGTAATCAACCCTGCAAGTTAATTGCACATACATGTTCAAAAACAAGGAAATCATCAACATCCTTGTGCTCATGCATGCATTTCATCCTTCAACTTTCACTTAAGCACACTGCACTTTCGAAGTTGTAATGAAGTATAATGTAGATGCATCAATAAACATGCAATCTTAATCGGATAAGAACTCTAATTGTTCCTTACCAATCCTTTTCGAAGGTACTACCTTTGCCTATGCATCAACATCAACATGTGAATCATTTTGAGACACATCATTCATGGAATCCTCACTTCCATTTATGCCATCTTCTCTTTCCACTTTCTTAAGATTTGGTAGAAGCATTGTTGGATTCAGTGTCCAACACTTTGTAGCAAGATGCCCTTGCTTATGGCAGTAAGTGCACTGCATGTGCATCCTCTTGATAGCATGATTTGCCTTGTCCAATGGACCTTTTGCTTCTTCCTTCTTTTCCTTCTTCTGCTTCTTGTATGTTGCCATTCTCTTCCAACATCTAGAAACATCATGGTTATCCAAACCACAAAAGGAACATGCAACTCTTTTCCAATACATATGTGGAAATTTATCATGCTTTGCAAATTAATCAAAAGGAATATAATTAGGACCAGATTTATACCTGACTCTTTGACCTTTATTGCCTTCATGAGGAGGTGAAGAAAATGAAGAAGTGGCTCCCTTTGGAACACCATCAAACTCTTCAAGGCTGTTAAAGCCTCCCTAAGTCTCTAGTTCAAGTGTGTGCTTCTAAAAACCTGCATCCTGCAATTGATGTTTCAATCTATTTTATTCCTCTTGGATACAACTTCTGTGGTAGATGACATGAAGTGAAACTCCTTCTTTGGACTGTTTCAAAGGATTTCATGGCAGCTTTGGAATTCTCTCCATAAGACTATCCATAGCCAAGACCCAAATATTTAGGCATTTCCTCAACCATTATTGGTTCAGCAATACCTTATGCATGCTTTCCCAATATCTTTCCTTCATAGCCCATCTTGGACATTAGCTTGGAACCTATGCCTTTAGTGTGTTTTTCAAAAGAACCAATACAAGCATTCTAAGAAGAATTTGAAGACAAACCGGAATGGCTTACCTCTTCTTCAAGCTGGTACTTGACTAAGGCTTCTTGGCTAACAAAGAGTTTTGTTTCCAACTCATGCATCCTTTTTAGGTTCATATTTGCAATATGAAGTTGCCTCTCCATTTCCTGCAATTTGTCAGCAAGAAACTGGTTCTCTTCGTTCATGGAATTCAGCTACTTTCTAAGCATACCGCTCTTCCTTCCATCCTCATACGTTTCTCTCACCATATCCATCATGGTGGAAAATTCTTGCTTCATGTCTCCATCAAGGAATCTTGTGAAGAACGCAAAATTTGAGGACCCACTTGTAAGAAGTTTTCATTATGCCAATGAACAAAAAAACTTCAACAAGATAAATAAAGAGCTTATTTAAGCAACCTTTTGCAATAAACCTCTTGTGTGTTGGATTTCCTTGAGATCCTTTGGAATAGAAGAATGCCTTTAGCTCTTCTTCCTTCTGCAAACTCAGTAATTAGTCAGTCCGTAAACAATCATACAATCAATCTCTTGCTATTCAAACACCTTTCAGACAAGCAGTCTTTGCTCTGTCAATCAAGCATTCTAATATAATCCTTCTTTGAAGGTGGGGTTAATCAAACTTAAGCTCTGATACCACCTGATCTGAAAATGGGTCTCTTAGGCTTCTTGTCTAGCTTACAAGAACCTCTCCCACTTCCAAAGCTTGAATTTTCCGAAGTCTTTAATGATTAACCAATGCGGAATTAAGAAATGCTTGAAAATATGGGTGTATGCTTGTATTTGTTTTTAGCTAATTATTTGCTTTAAAATCTGTTGTTTGTGCTGATATGTGAATGTGCTTAAACTAATATAATAATGCATATAATAATAAATAATGCAGCAGTAAAAACAGACACATAAGACAACAAATTAGTTAGGAGTTCACCCAAACTCTTGGGCTACATCTCCGTGAGCTCTAGTTAATTCAACTAGGCTCTCTAGGATTATGGTATTAGTCTTTTTTACAAGCTCTTGGCCCAACTCCTGCTGTTCTAGACAAAAACAATAGGTTTAGATACCATTTAATTCCCTTGGATCTTGAAGCTCTAGCTCTTGGCTCTTGGCTCTTGGGTCTAGCTCTTTGCCTCTAGTTTTGGGTCTTGGCTCTAACTCTGGCTCTTTGGCTCTAGTTGTAGCTCTTAGCTCTGACTCTCAGCTCTTTGGCTCTTGCTCTTGGCTCTTGGCTCTTCGGCTTTGGCTTCTTTCTGCCTTCCTTAACCTTCACGCTCTCTGGATTTTCACTTGAACTTCAAGTGACCCCAAACTCTCCCTCAGCTAATCTTTTACTTTTGCGCTAGTTCCTTGGCTACTATGCTACCCGCTTATGCTCAGCTTTTGAAACTTGGCCACCATCAACAATTTAGCAGCAAACAAGAACTTGGCCACCTTTCAACAGCCCAATAACCCATAGTCTTTGACATTCACAGCTTAAAAACCAAATTGCGTTGTCTGTTGGTTTTCCCTTTCGGTCTGTAAAAGTTCGGCCTTGTAATAATCATTATATAATGCACACAGGGAAGAAACCACCTGTTTCTGCCACAAATGAGGGCAATCGGCGCATGAAATCAATAGTAACAGTCGTTCTCTATTTACACAGAGAACATTGTGAAAACATGGGAAATCCACATAAAACACAATATATTGGACTTCAAAAGTCCTGAAATCCACCTTATTCTCCTATCGGGTCTACTTGCAAGTCACATCAAATACTGAAATTGGCCTGGTTCCAAGGTTTTCCCCTTTGTATCAAAAATACATTAAAAACATGGCAAAATCCCACTTCTCAGATTTGAAATTATATCAAATCTGGCTTATTGCCCCCATCGGGTCTGGCCATCTCATATTGTATGTCACTAAGCCTAGGGTCCTTCCCTTTTGGGATCACAAACAGGGATCTGCCAATATCTGTGATCACAGTCGCAAGTCGCACTAGCCTGGGACCTTTCCTTTTGGGATTTCCAACATCGATCCGCCGATATCAGCGATTGTAGTTGCAAGTCGCATCGGCTCGGGACCTTTGTTTGTATACATTGTCTGCCTCTGATCCGACCCAGTGATTCGATCATCACAGGTTGCGGATCAGGGGTGCCTTCCACCCAACATTAAGCCTTGGCCTTATGTGACGTGATTTTCTTCATTAAGGCCTTAAGCCCATTTTTCAAAGAATTTGCCTCATTTTCAAAGGAATAAGGGGAGAATCTTTTCATCATAACTTCTTCATTTGAAATCTGTTTTTGCCCATTCAAGTTGTGTTGGATTCAGACTGAGGAGATCTCTGCAATGATATTATTTCTGAGGGCAACCTGCGATTTTCATTTTCCTCTGATTTACAAAGGATTTTTTCCATTTGGCACCTTTCACCTCTTGCATGAAGTCTTCTAGACATAAGAGGTTTATCCAGGATCCGTTTTTGGATCAGTCCTTAGGCTGACTTGATCTCTTCTATGCTGATTTGGTGTGGAGGATACATAAGTCATATTTGAATCCATACTTAACCTTTTTACATGATTTAGAAGCCTATCAAGGGCCTCTTTAAAAGTACAATGGCTCTATTAACTCAAAATATATGATAGAAGTCCCGATGGGGACATTGACCTAAAAAATGGTGACCCAATCATGAAACACATACTTTAATAAGTCATAATAATAATAATAATAATAATAATAATAATAATAATTTTCTTTATTCTTTTGACAAGTACATTAAGAGATGACTCAAATACATTAAATGAAGACCGAACCTAGTTACACTTTCTAACAGATTCTTGTTTGAGGGCCTTGGATGTCTTAGTTTGATCTCATTCTATAAGAAAGAGGAATTTTTGTGGGCTTCCCCTCTTATGGGGTTTTCGACCTAGCTTAGAGGGCCTACACCTTGTGTTCCTTATCTATTATGATTATAATATGTTTTGGTAATTTGTTGATGGAAAGAACATATTAAAAGAAATAATAGGCCAACAAATTTCACAAGCAATTATCAAATGACATAAATTTACCTAATATAAAAAAATTCTAATTTCTCAACAAAATCTTCGATAAAATATAATTGTTTATTCTTAAAAATTTCTTGTTGATTAGAAATGATTTGATTAGATCTAAGCATTGATAGCTTAGATTTTTGAATAAATAATGTTTCCAAAAACATTGTTCTGTGGTCGATTTCTTGGAGGCATAATGTAAGATATTTATCTTATAGGACATATGCATGACAATGGAAACAAGTGAATTCATACATGTAAGTGCATAAGTTCATAGTATATCATACCCCACCAAGATGAATTTATTCCCTCAACACCGACAAATATGCAATAAGAAAATCCAGATGGCTCAACTACATTCAATGTTAGTGCTATGAGAAATATGATCAAAAAGCTCTTTAAAACTAGTCCCAAAATATCTTGAACCAATTCACAGTAGTTTTTAAGAGGAAAATATATTAGATGTCATGCCATATATTTAGAAATATATTAGTTGTTTTGGTAGAAAAAAACCCCTCTTGTAAAAGTAGTATTCAACTATATGAAGGAAAAAGTATTGTTATAAGCCCTTGATGAGAAAGTTAGTTCCATATAAACATATCTTGATGTAGAATATATTAATGATGTAGAACAAAATAATTCTGAAAACCAATAGAATGTCATTAAATTAAAAATACTGGTGGGAAGCTCGCAACCAATTAGGTGAGAAACATGGTGACGTGGGAGCCACGTAGGAGGACATACTAAAAGTGATTATATCTTAACAATCAAGTTGATAATAACCACTGTAACTGATTCTGATATTGATTATCATACCAATGGATTTTATTTGAGAAAAAACATGAAATGGGACCTTCATGATTTTGTATAATCAATTGGAATTAATGACCAGGTTCTCTTTACTAATAACTAACTTAGAAGCAACTAGATTGAAAATATAGAAATAACGAGGTTGAAAATATAGATTCAAGTAGTATATATAATGAATATTATTTCATTGGAAATGGGATTAGCTTAAACAATTCTAATATTAAGGAGAACCATTGGAAGTGCGATGAAAAAAACATAATCAACTCTTCTAGATGTAATGAATGAAGGGATCCGTGTAACATGAGGAGCATCCACAAACCAAGAATTGAATGTAGGGGGAAGGGTTTTAGTCTATAATCAAAATAATTAAGCTTTGAGAAAATAAATGTTCTCAAAAAAGGTTTATGGTTTTCCATTGCCCCCAAAAAACATTTCAATGGAAAGCATCATTTATAACAGAAAAAAGGATATTCAAAACCTTTGTTTGGACGAAAAAGATGGAATAAGAGAAGAATGTGCTCTCTTAATGGAAAAATCTAAACCACTAAATGACAATTTAAATAAGGAAGAACAAACAACTTTCAGATACCTTAGCAACAACGAAAAAATTTTGGTCCTAAAGGCAAACAAAGGTGGTGCTGCTAGTTGTTATGGAAAAGGTAGACTACATTCTTAGGATGAATTAAAATATTAAATGTGGTAGACATAGGAAACACAACACCAACCACATCTCAAAATTGATAGATGAAGTTATGAAGGAAATTAATGAATCCAAGCTTGATGAGGTTGAATAAGAAGCTAACACCTTCTTGCATAATGGGCTCCAAAATATTCAGAAGGAGGGTATCCCTCTTAGGCCAATAGTCAATATCATTACCTCCTACAAGTGTAAATTAGACAAATATTTTGTGAAGATATTAAAACCCCTTGTTGGAAACATTAACTCTTTTATTAAAGATTCCAATGATTTTGTAAAAATTATAAAAAAAAGAGAGAGTGGATATGAATAACATCCTTGTAAGTTTTGATATGGTGTGTGCATGTTTATCAAAATTATTTACACGAATCCATTAAAGTTATTAAGAATGTTTGTGATGCTAAAATAGTGAATCTAGTTGAGATTTGTGTGCATTTCACTTTTTTCAGTTTCCAAGGAAATTATTATCAGAAGATATCTTGATTTCCAATGGGATTGCCACTCTCACCGATCGTTGCAAACTTATACATGGAAAATTTTGAACATAAAGCACTAGAGTCCTACCCTTTGAAACAAACTTGCGAGAATAAATTTGTTGATGACATGATCATAAAATACCCGCATGGTAGCCTCAAGGGATAGCTCAATCTGTCAAGTTCCTGTTGCTAATTACCTTGCCAATTGGGAGGTGTTGAGGCCTTGAAAATTTCTGCGTCAACATGGGGAAACCACCCAGTGCCCACCTTAAGGCAACTCCTTTTCCAGTGAGGTAGTGGCTCCGACTAGGGATAATGGGACTAGTTTCCCAACAAAAGGTGATTGAATGAATGTGTAAGGCTTATAGTGGAGTGAAATAGATGGATTTGCATCAATGAATCAAATGGAAAACATGTGCATTAATCTACTCTATAATCTGGGATGTTTAACCTTTATCTAGATGTGATCTATAATGATTCTCCTTAGTAAATGACAATATAAATTGCTCAAACACCAATGGAAATGAAAATATTTCAATATTTTTTTCTTGATTAAATAGTTAATCAAATAATGTGTATAACTCATATCGCATTTAGAAAATCAAATCAAATTGCTTAACATGTATTTAAAAATATAAATGGAAACATGATCTGAAATGAATACATGTAACATTGTTCTTTAAATACCATGTAATAAGGAAACTGAAAAGATAAATTCATTATTTAATTATGAACAAAACATAGGTACAAAGATAGAAATACCAGATGCATGTTGCTCATCTCATAAAAGAAATAGTAGCTGTTTAGTCCTTCTCACAAAGATGATTTCGAGAATACAAAAATGCAACTTCCAAAAATTCCTTATGAAAATTCTTAAAGCAGTGTTCCAGTCGTTCTATTAAAAAAAATGAAAGTACAATAGTGTAAGCTTTGTAAGTGTTTATTCATAAAATTCAGGTGCTTAATTTCATAGAACAAGTAAGTTTAAATAGCACAAAAAGAATTGAATGTATTGTGAAGAGCGTTGAGGGAATTCAAAGAGATCCCTTCAATAACACTTAAAGAAAAACATTTTTTTCGTAGAAATTTATGAATGTGATTTGTTGTCTTCATAGGCTTTGTTTGTTCCATCATATTATCTAGATGTTTGTCCATCTGTTGGAACTGAACTACCACTTATTAGCACAATTATCTTCTTCTGTCATGATCCTGGACACGAAAAATAGGTATCGATAAGTAAAAATTAAATGAGAGTGATAAGCAAGTTTTATTTGAAAAAAATCACGTTTTGCAGGAAATCAGGAAAAATGTAGAGCATAATAAATGCCGAAAACAATGATCATGGAGAGGAATGTAGAGTGAGGTCTGTGATAAGAGGGGCACACTTTATAGTCTTATCACAAATTGCAAAACAAAGAGATATCACAATCGCAGTTATGGAGTGGAAGATTATAAGAAGTGGTTGAAAGACTTGCGCTTTGGGATATGTGGGATAATGTGATGGTGAAATCACTATGATGTGGCAGATCCATGTGGAAAGATGACATGGAAGATGATATGGCAGTGGAAGGGGTCTTATCACAAATTGCAAAACAGACACTGATGAAAGGTGACGCTTACAGTTGTTTCAGAGGGGGTTCAAAGTGGTGAGTAGTTTGTGAAGAGGGGAGTCCGAAAGAATAAAGAAGTGACACATAGATATAGGGCTAGACAGAAAAACCATTTTTCGGATCCCCCTTTGAGAAAATTAAAATTGAGCATCGCGGGGGGGGGGGGGGGCAAGATCTTCTCTGTCGCAGATCCAGGAAGATTAGATCTTATCCATTTTGACCAAATTGCAAGAAACACCAAATCACAATTGCTTTTAGACTGGGGATAGAAGTCAGAATAATCACAATCACATTTTAGGACGAGAGTACTCCATAAAAAGTCGAAATGGGGCATTCTCAAACCATATCGCAATCGACGTTCAGAGCGGAGGAAGAATGGATTAAGTTCCGTGGCTTTTGCGATTGCACATACATGGGGGATGTATGAAATGAAAATTGTAATCCTATTGAGTCTGGGCTAATCGCATATCACAATTGGCATGAGGGAGGAGTATGGACTTAAGCCTTTTTAGATTTTTTTTTTTTATTGCCATGGACAGGGGGAATTTATGAATTGTAGTGGATACTCCCATCGAGTCTAAGGCTTTATCACATATGACAATTGGCATGAGGTAGGAGTATTGACTTATGAATTTTGGGAATTTTTGCGATAGCTGCAGACACAGGGAATTTATGAATTGTAGTGCATAATCCCCTTGGGTCCAGGGCTTTATCACATATCACAGTCAATGGCATGGTCGTCAAGTTTATGGAACTTGTGATTTCATGGATGCAGGGTTTTAGCAACTGGAGTGTATTCCGTCGGGTTCAGGTTATCACATTCTAATAATAGATTGGTAATGAGACTTGGGAAATGGTTCTTGTGATTTTGCAGACACAAGATTTTAATGAAGTGAAGCTTATGATCTCGTCGGGTTCGATATCATATCGCAATCGCAAGGGAATTAATGTAGGGGTCTCGACTTAGTGTATTGTTTACTTTCAATGTGGGGCAGAGGTAAAGAAAAAAACTTAGATTATTGTGATTCTTTTGTTTAAATAACCTATGTTTTAATACTTAGGGCTTTAAAAGCTTAAGTGTGATCTAGGTCTCGGGAGCTATTTAAAATTTGGGTTTTTATAATCAAGGATTAATACTTTGGTTTAGTTCAAAAATCCTAAATATTAAACTTTTATTATAGGGTTTTATTAACATTTTTTATGTTTATTTTCCATTTTTTGTTATTTTCTTTTTTAAAGAAATAAAATCACAAGCTTTTTAAAACTAAGGGGTCCCTATTTTAATATAATAAATTTCATAGGAAATTTATAATATATTAAAGTGGGGTTTGTTGAACAGTACAACAATTGGCAATTCACTAAAAGAACCAGTTATCTCTGATAAATGATGAATTTCTTCCAAGATTCTGTAAAGATAATTTAGGAAGTGGAAACTAGTTTTCAAAACATTGAGGTAAATAAAATTACTTTGACTATAAAACTCATTGAATTTTAATTTTTTTGAAAACCTTTAATGAATGAAAAACATCTATTTACTTGCATCTATCATTAATCAATTTATAAAAATAAAGTAGGGGTACTTTTACGATTTAGTTTGTAATGTACTTGTTTGTCATAAGTAGAGCCACAACTCCCATCAAGTGTTTTTAGCCTCCTCAGTTTTACATTTTAACCAACAACAATCCAGTGTCCCATCCATTTAATAGCGCAATAATTAGAGGTAATTTATTTATTTATTTTTATGCTAAAAAGTCATTGTCCTAGTTTGGTGGCCAGATAACGACAATTGCATTCATCGGTAATAATTAAAACTGAACAAGCTAGCTCATGATAAGACCCCTTGTCTTACAATTAAAAATCATAAGCCATTACCTCAATTTGGTGTTGAGTGTGGTAATGTTAGTTTAATTGGTTCCCTATGATCATGGTAAGTAGGCTCATGATGAGACCTCTTATCTTGTTAGATTTATAATATTTTAGAATTGCACTCTAAAAAATCCATTTTCAATGGATGGGCAGGATCATTGACTCCTTAAGAGTTTTGGATGAAAAATCCAAGTTGGAAGTGCTTAGTCGTAAGAAAGTCTTTACTTTTTATGGATAACCCTTTTCACTGAAAGTAGAGTAAAAGGATATAAGCTTTTGAGCTTTTTTAAAGATTTTACCACTTAGTGGAAAAAATTTGAGAGTTATAATTTTATATAGTTTTCAATTTTGGTAACAACTTCTTAAAAAAATTTCCTACCTTCAAATTGAAAAATAAAAAAATATCAAGAGATGTTTGAAATCAATAGAGTACTATTTAAATTTTTATTAACAAAATCTGTAAAAGGAAAATAATTGTAGCAGGATATACAATGGAAATGATCTTTTACAATATATATATATATATATATATATATATATATATATATATATATATATATATATATATATATATATATATATATATATATAGATAAGAAAATAATTTCTTTCAGATGAGCCCATTTACAAGAAGAGAATCTCTATTTTCTAATAAATCTTGAAGTATAAATGTAGATGGGCTTATCTGTTCCACAATTTGAAATGGACCAAGCCATACTTTTTGAAATTTGGTATGTTTCCCTTTTTCTTCATGTGCTTTGTCCCACTTGAGAACTAGACCTCCAACGTGGAAAGATATTTGTGTGACTAAACTTGCATCAAAAGAGGCTTTCACCATCTGTTGATGTCTGGTGTGTGTGGGTTTTTCCTTTTCCCTTTCTTCTTCTTGTTTTAGGGTTTGTGAATTTCTTAGTTGCAAGGAAGAGGAAGGTGTTTCTTCAATAAATTGAACTAGGAATAATGAAGGAAGAGCTAAATGTGATGGAATGATGGCTTCCTTCCCATATACAAGTTGAATGGAGAAGTGCCTATAGAGGCATTCTGAGTTATCCCATCAGCCCATAGAGAAAATATTTAAGCTTTGTGCTAGTTTCTTTGATTTTGATCAAAAATTCTTTTGATTATTCTAAGGAAATTTTTATTAGTGGTTTCTACCAAGCCGTTTCCCTGGAGATAGTAATTAGCAGAATATTTGAGTTTAAAACCTCTCCTAATTTAAAATTCAGCCATACTAGTACCCAAAAAATAAGATGGATTATTAAATATAAGTGCAAAAGGAAAACCAAATCTTGTAATGATAAATTGATCAATAAATTCAATAATAGATTCAGAATTGACCACCTTTAGCAGAATTGCTTCCACCCACTTAGTGAAGTTATATGTAGCATTCAAAATATATCTATGTTGTTTAGAAGAATGAGGAATGATCACACCTATGATATCCAGTCTCCATTGTTAGAAAGATTGTTCGATGTTAACTGGCTGCAGAGGGAAGTCTGGTTTCCATTGTCTTCCAAAAGAAGTTTGGCATGTTTTGCATTTCCTTACATATGAATGGGTATATTTCAATAGAGTGGGTTAGTAGTATCCAACATGTAAGATTTTGTGTGCAGTAGTATCTCCTCCAAAGTGTCCACCTGCTGGTCGATCGTGAAGTTCGTGCAAAACTATTTGTGCTTTAGACTTTTCAATGCATATTAACAATATGGAATCACAATTTCTCCTAAATAACACATTATCAAAAATATCATAATCACTTGCTTTTAATCGTAAATCTCTTTTTCTTTTATGATTGAGTTCGGGAGGAGCATA
This sequence comes from Pinus tabuliformis, assembly GCA_031772625.1. Lineage (NCBI taxonomy): Eukaryota > Viridiplantae > Streptophyta > Pinopsida > Pinales > Pinaceae > Pinus > Pinus tabuliformis. The sequence goes on along the minus strand of CM062820.1, from coordinate 519,074,518 downwards.
TCCATTTTTCCAATAAAAAATTAAATCAGTGTATTGGGACTTAGAATCAATTGCACTTACGTCATAAATGTGTCCATTGTTTCCTATGTCCCCTTCATTTGGTATGTTGGATTCTCCTATAAGAATATTGCAGAAACCTTACCCTCTGACAATTTTGGCTAGTTTAATTTCAATATCGTACGCCTGCAGTGCTGTTACCCAATTATCTCTCTTTTATCATAATTATTTCTGCACTAGTAATTGCCTCACTGGTAGGAATGGACTATTAATTTTGTGTGTGTTGTTAAAATAAAAGGTCTAAAATTCTTTACAAATTTATATACAGCAAATTCATGTTTTTCTACCTCTGAATAGTTCAATTCAGCACCCTGAAAGTTTGAACTGAAAAAATAAACGGGTGCTTCAATTTTCTGATTATTAATCCGTGTCAAAACAATGACATAAGAAATTGAGGAAGTAATGGTATATAATATGAAATCATTAGAGAAATTTAGTGTTTTTAAATAATGAGCATTGATAATTATGTGTTTGATTAAAATGGATGCTTTCTTTTCATGATGAACCCATTTAAAAATTGTGTCTTCCTAATCATTTGTTGTAATGGAAAAATAATTTGTGAGAAATCAAGGACAAACCTTTTGACAAAATTGATCTATCCAAAAAATGAATGCATTATTTTTTTGTTATATGGTGGAAAATTGATGAAATTTATTTTATTATATCAGGTTCATTGTAAATTCCATTTTTTGACACAATGAATCCTAAAATTTTCCCTTCACTAAGAGCGAAAAGAGACTTTTTTGAATTTAATGAAATCCCATATTTTCTACAACGTTCAAAAATTTGTCTTAAGTCTTGCAAATGATTATTCATGTTCTTTGAATAAATAGTAATGTCATCTAGATAAACAACAATTGTTTTGTTTAATAGACCTTTGAAAGTTATATCCATGGCTAGTTGGAAATTGGCCACTACATTTGTTAAACCAAATGGCATTTTTTGGTAGGCATAAGTTCCCCATTTAGTTCTCAAAGTAGTCTTTATCCTACCATTTGGGTGGACCATGATTTGATTATATCCTGAGAAACCATCAAGCAAAGACATAAATTCGGAACCAACAACTCATCGTAAAATCTGTTCCATAGGGGGTAGTGAGAAATTGGCCTCTTGTCTAGCCTTATTGAGATTCCTAAAATCTATACAAATGTGGATATAACCATTTTTCTTCCTAACAAGTACCAAGTTGGAAACCCCTCTTGAATTCCTAATAGGAAAAATCATTTTAGCTTTTAAGGAGTTTATTCAATTCCATTTTGATTTGATCTTCTAAGTTCGAATGAATTTTCCTTAATTTTTGTTGGACAAGTTTATCATTTGATAACATCAGGATTGTATGATGAATGATGGAAGTGTCCAATGTTTTCAGATCTACATAACTCCAAGAAAAGTCATCCTTATATTTTTTAAACAAATGAACGAAGGATAATCTAGGTGCATTCGTTTTTCAACATCCATACTTTCTTTCCCTTCTATTTCTCTTGATGTGTAGATGATTATTTATGTTGTGTTTCCTTCCTAGTTGACATAACTTTCCTTCAATGGTTTTATTTGGTGAAACTCTGGTGAGGAGAACTTAACATAGATTTTCCCCAAAAATTCTCACCTCCATTTGGAGATTACTTGCAATCATGGTCAATTGAATGGTGTCATGTTCTCTTATCCTAAACTGATTCAAGCTTGTTACTTGAATATTCTCCTACTTCTGTGGCATTGGAGTCACATTCATCATTGTTCTTGGAGAATGCTCCATCTTCCTCCTTTCCATAACCTAATCCTACATATCGATGCAGTTCTGCCAATTCCATAAGATTCATAATGTCATGGCCATTAACTCTATGGCCTTTTCCTTCATATCTCATTTCTTGATTAGCATCAAGACAAAGCATGTAGTTTTGTTTTGAAAATCACCAAAGTAATTTTTATAATGAAAAGAACATAAAACTTGGGAATTAGTAACAATTTGTACCTACTTTGATGATTCCAGATTAGGTGAGGATGTCTTCACCAAGCCTTCATTATAGTTCTACTTTACGAAATCCTTTTTCATGGCATGCAACTAAAGTTGCAATCTGTACTTCTCCTCTTATGCTTCTTGTATATGTCATCTCAATTCAACATTATCTGCATGAATGCTATGGTGATGATTATTTGAATAATGAAAATGAGAGGAAGAAGAAGAAGAAATCGAACTTGAAGACGAATCCCTTGTTCACATAAGAATTATCCACTGATTTGTCTTTCTTCTTTTCCTCAGTTTCCAATCTCTTCTCATAACTTGCAAACAAATTTTCTACCATATCTTCCATCTGGTAGAAATCCTTGTAGAAAGCTTTGTCATTGTCTCTATGAATTTCTTCATTCTCCATTTTATTCATTCGATTTGCACATCTAATCTCAAGGTTGAAGACTTATGTTTCCCGTCACCCTCTTTCAACTTGGATCTAGTAAACTTGTCCATGCTCACAATTCATGTCAAAAAAGAGTGCTCTAATGCTAATGCGATCGAGGATCATTACTTTAATGACTTTAAAATCGATTTCATAAAGAGCACGAAAACACCATAATTGAGTCACACTTGATGAATCAAACACATCAATAAGTGAAAATATGGATAGATGCACCTGAGCTTAATAATGAAGTTGACTCACAACGTCTGACCTATGTTTTTAAGCTTCGCATAACTATGTAAATGCTTCATGAGCTACTCTTAAATAAGGCTCTTCTTCATCGACTCAAGGGTTGAACTCTCATTCATGTGGAAATGTGTATCCTACAAAGAGACATTCTCCTTCTACAATACAAAAGGAATGAATTCTCACAAACATGTGGCATAAACTATTCTCTCTTTCTTCAACTTAAAGGGGTTGGAATCTCACATAAAGTGGAAAAAATGTTCTCCTATGAAAGGGGCTAAAGTCTATCATATAAAATGGCTTAGATCCTCTTTGAACGTATTGCTTAGACTCAATCATAATTACAAATATATGTTCTCATACATGTTCTCACTTTTACAAATCATGAAAGGGGAAAATTAACATCAACTGAGACTTACATTGCCTTCCATGAAAAAATGCTCCATAAGATGCTCAAAACACCATAAATACAACACCAACAGGTTTTCCCATTATTCTGTAACTTTTGATTGTAGACATGGCCAACTTCTGAAAATCACACCTCTATCTTGAAAAATGTGACAATATTTAATGACACATATCTATTTATTTCCATGATCCCTAATATATGCTTCTTAGATAAATATGTCGCCTAGACCAGTGGACTTGTCTCAAAAAATCATGAAGAATGAATATAAACTTCATATGTTCCTTCCACCTTCATTGCAACAGCCCTCTGAGATCCTATGCTTTGTAGACTATGGCATCTAGGAAAAATATTGATTGGAAGATTCTCTGCCTAACAAATAGTTCCCATGCCCGGGCCCTCTCTCACTACCACATATTGGCTCCTCCATGGGTATTTACTCTTGTGTGGTTGGGAGCAATCCCTCCCACACAATGGTTGAATGTCATAGGCTTAAATAATTTGGTTTGGGTAGAGTTAAAAAATGATTCATTAGCTCACATGGTTGGTGTATTAGAATTAGTACAATGGTGATTGTGGGGTGATAGGGTGAAATCTGTGGGCCACCCATTTTGGGGTTAAAAGATCTGTTGTTTGTTTTGAATATATATATCTATATATATATATATATATATATATAGATATATATATATTGTTATAGTTTTTAAACAACCCCAATACCATATTAAAAACAAACCCCAACAATCTACGGTTATTCAACTAACCCCAAATCGTTAACATAAGGCTGCTATGTGTTGCCTAGATGATGATATGTTACCTATTCTGGGAGTACCACTATCCATAATTTAACCATATCCTACAACCAACCAAAGCAAAACTTCGACCTCAGACCAATAGTTCTTGAATTCAAACATATAATCTTTTCTTTCATGAGTTTGTCGATGTTATCCTTCATGGCATGGATATTTTTATATATAATTTGATGATTGAATCTAGTGGATACAAACATGGGCCATGCGATCAAATTAGGAATTCCCTCCTTAATATTTTCACCAATATGGTCAATATGGTCAAGTTGTGGATAATGGCATGGTCAAGTTCTTGATTGTCACATACCCCTATCACACAATGCCACCAACTACCTACTACGCTCCACTGGATCCACGATGTGGATTCTTAGGTTCAATAAGTGGAAAATTAATACAAGCATCCAAATAAACCCTTATGAATGTATTACAATTAGGAGGAATAATCAATCATGGGAATTCAATAGGAAAAGACAGTGCATAAAGGCTTCCTTTTTTTTCTAACTCAACACTAGCATAAATGGAAACATTATCATTAACATATTAATGCTAGCATTTCCTATAACATGATCATGGTCCTACTGCCATAGTTGAATGTAATGCTAACATGTATACCTTATGTAATATTCACAATTAGTTAAAATAGCCTTATTGTATGTAATTTCCCTCACCCATGATGCATAATTCACAACATAGATAACCTGAACCCTAGGCTATACACTTTCAAGCCTTAACCATAGTTACCCATTTCCCCTAGTTGTCTCAAGCACAATTATTCACTATCTTAAACAAAAGATGGGATAACACCAATACTACATAAGATCAACACATTATGTTCCTTTACTAATATGAAATTGGAATGAATTTATAATATGCAATGGCTATGACATATGAACATATATAATCATCTCATACCTAAAGTTAACACAGGAAATTCTACTTATGCATAGCGGTCACATGCACATTATTCAATCAATTCATATGCAAGAACAAGCTAAGTAATTTCTCTTGGATTATTATAGAATTGACAACATAGAGAGTAAGGAGTCAAAATACAAAAAAACCCATGCAAACTAGATTATCTGAAAGGATGTCACTTGGAAAACCGAGCACCACCACCCAACCTAGAACTGTCTTCCTCCAGTTCACCCCTAAGCTGAGAGTTCTTGCCATGGATTAACTACATCCTATTGATCTCTTCAATGGGTATTTAATACCCTCTTTCATGATATGGTTTCCATTAGCAACTTCCGGCTTTTCTAGATTTTTTTTATCCATTTTCCTAGAATTTTCCCAAAAAAGGTCACCTTTATCTCGCGTGAGGCTTTTTCTCATAAAATATTGCCTTTATCTCCTGCCAGTCTTATATGTTTCTTTTCTTAATTTAGCATATTTCTCTAGCTAGGTATCTTAATTGATATTTATCTCCAAATCCATTAAGCTTATCTAGATTTGGATGTAGAAGTCTTATCATGAAAGAATTATCCATTCTCATTCACCAATGGGATTTAGCAAGAATCTCATCTCTTAAGTATTTACTTTCATTGTTACATATCAGACCTCACTTTTCTTAGCTTAGGTCAATAGAGTCTTACATACAACGAAGAGGTGTTACATACTCCCCCCCTTAAATTTACATTGTCCTCGGTGTATTACTGCATCACAAAAATTTTTTATCATTCAAAGGTAGCTATTTTCTGAATTTACAAGCTCCCATGGCCTTGACATCTGAATCAGATCTTCTGATATATATTGGTTACAAAGGAGTTCTATGATGAAATCTCCTTCCATTGCTACCTGTAACATTTTTTCAATCAATTTTCAGAGAGATTTTAGATGCAAATACTCAACTTTGCTTACGAGAGCTACTATCATAACTTGATATAGAGTACTATTATTTGAGTGACTATGGGTTATGTTTCCCGCCATGAAATAAATTCATGTTCTTCCAATGCATTTATGTTCTTTCCAAACACTTGCTTCTTGCAGTTTTCTTGCATTAGCCACAACAAGTTAAACTAACACATTTGACTAATCAACATGTATAAAATATCATAAAAGGTTATCTCACACATAACCATAAAAACTAATAACCCATATGTAACCATAATAAATCAGGATCATGTGTCATATGCATACTAAGACTGAAACAAAATATTCATACTTATCCTTAGTTTCCACCTTTGTCTTTCCTTTGCATGCACTTTGGATCGGTTTCCACACTAGGAAATCATCGAGTGATTTGTCCTCAACCATGCACACCTACACATGGTGTGCATGACACACATATCGCTATAAACTTCACATATGATCCTTCACGTCATGCATACATACTGATACCATATGTATCGTTTATACACAGTACCACCTGTACACGTGTATCCAATACCAAAATCCCATAGCATCACCTGCATAACATATACTTCATCCACATGTTTTCAATCATGTTAGTATTATGCCAAAAATTTATGTAATTTTTCATTCACAATACTTTTAGGTAAGTCCAATCAGACCATGTTTGGTTTGTTGATTGGAGAATAAGGAATTTATGGACCTGTTCGATTTCCGCATAACTGAATTTTTATATGTAAAAGTATTCAAGTGCTTTATTTAGATAATATTTTTCATGCATCTTGTGGTTGCAGGGAAATTCAACAAATGATAACATAGTGCATAATACAAATTTACAAAACCCATAACTTTGAGTTTTGGCATTGAATATATCCCATTGACAAGGTTTTAATAACAGTGGAATATGACCTCCTCTTAGTTGTAAAGCAACTATTGACCATGACAGGGTTGGGCATCAGGTCCCCCACAACAGGTTTTGGGTCTCAAAGCCCAAGTTTTGGTTAAAGATGTTGTAAAACTCTGAAAATTGCAAGCGTGGAGCGTGAAGTAGGGGCTAAATCAAAATGTTGTCCAGCCTAAAGTAATGTAATGAATGTGAACTCATGTTGGCCTACCCATGGTCTGCAGACAATGGGATTGTATAAATAGAGCAAAGGCTCTAAGTTGTAAAGAGAGTTGAGATGATAGAGAGTAGCGAAAGAATAGTTCGAGCTTAGAGTAGAATTCTAAGTGTCTTGGGTTGTAGTAGTAGGAAGAGGCTCTCCAGCTGAGTGTGCAAAGGCCTAGTAGAGTCTGCAACTCAATGCATGGACCCCTGTGGCTGAGTGTGTAGGGTGGAGTTGAGTCTGTAATCAGGATAGAAAGCTAATAAAGAGAAGTTATTCTAATTCTGTGTAATTGTTGTGCATTATCTTCTTTATGTTTATTTTCATTTATGTATCGCACACACTGATATGAATGCTAAATATGTTGTAATAACCATAAATGTTGCACACACAAGTTAAGTAATCAGTTAATTTGTGAGGAACTAGGGTAATATATGGGTTGCGCCCTGAGTAGGGCTATGCGGAAGCCTCACCACAACTTGCGAAGGGATCGCAAGTGCGCACAGTGACAAGTCAAACTGTGGACCTATAGAAGCCCATCAAACATCCCAAGGGTGCGAAAACTTGGTTCTATCACCCTCCCATACTACTTTGGGTGAGACCTCAGTCCACGCTCCACGGACTGTTGCCGAAAGGGCCAGTAGTACCAGGATTTTCTTGGCTAAATCACCTATGAACCTGGGTCAGGCCCCACTAAGCCAACAAATGGTTATGTTGCCAGGACCGGGATTTGCATAAAGGATGTCTGATGTTGTGCCATTGGAACCCTACAAAGAAAGAAATTAAAGAGTGGATGGACAAGAAGATTCATGAGTTGCGATGGAGGAAATTGGAAATCCATGAGTATCTAAGGAACAGTGGTTGGATTTCTACTTGTACACTCAAATCCATGAAATTCCCTTTGCATCCTTTCCTTCTAAGCTGTATGAGTGGACCACGAAGTTAGCGGACAGCCACGGAAGGTGTAGGCTCGACAAACTAATAGTGTGGACTCTGGAACTAGTGTGCAAACACGAAGCCTCAAAAGATAAGATAGTGCAAGTTGTTGACCACTAGCTCGACCGAATAATAAGAGGATTTATTACTATTCGTGGTAGACATGATCGTCCGCTACAACGAGGCAGAGTGACATTTTCTCAAGGGACCGCAACATAAGTATATTAAATCTTTGAACACTTGGATTAAGATGTTGTTGTCTGAAAAGTGGGTTATACGAATAAATTAATGTTTGGGACTCTGTGGAGCAGAACGATCTACACAACCGGAAGTAGGGAAGAATTAGAAAAAATTCCCTTAATTTTTCCCTCACGGTAGAGTGAGGACGAGCTTGTGAATGTTTCTCCGAGAAGTGCAGTATGTTTGATAAGGCAACGAATTCCACATCTACCGCCCCCACCCACACCACCACCCACTTCACGCCCCTCACCTCCATCTCCACCCACTCCTCCTCTGCCACCTCCACAGTTTAGTATGGCAAGCGCGATCAAACTACTAGTATTCAGAAGAGTAGGGAATGAAGATCCGGACGAATTCTAGTTTGTGGTAAGAGCAATATGGGAAGCATAGGGTGTCGTGGATGATAATATTAAAAAGACTACACTTGTGAGCACACTACAGGATCTTGCATTAACGTGGTATATCAAGCATTCTAATGACCACTCGAATGCAGGAATTGTAGAGATCCAGACCATGTTGAACAGGGAATTTAGTAGGCCAAAATCAGAGATGCAATCAATCATCACGTTTAAAGAGATTGCGATGCTCCCGAGCGACACTTAAGGATGGCACTGTCACAACAAAAATATTCTACACAGGCCAAAGCATCGGAGATGGCAATGAGACTACATGAGACCCCTATACAAGAGCCCAGGTTGTGAATCAAAAAAATCCACGCGCAACTGCAAAATCTTTGTTTGGAGATGCAGAGTTTGAAACACGATAGGGCATGTCAGCCAAAGGCGCATGAGGAAGTATGGTGCATAAAATGCAAAGGCCAGGGCCATGACAAAGATCATTTTCCAGTGTTCGCGAGTTACATGGTAGGAGGAGGGCCAATGCCATTGAGACTGAAGGCACAGGTGGGGCTGAGTGTGGCATCTGCATTATGGTGCACAATCTTCCAAATAGGAGGAAAACATACCATGGATAATTTTCATCTATTTCAAAAATATACACAAACGTCCCAACAATTGTTTTGTAATTTTTGCAGGTCAGTAGGCCATGACGAACGCACTTGCCGAAGCTATGAACTAATGATGGATTAGACTCGTGCCTACAAGGTGCAAGCTAAAATGTGAGCCCTCGACCCAAATGCAGGGATGGCATGTGCTGGGTTCCAGGGGCGCGGTTGGGGTTGAGGTGGAATGGGACGAGGAAGGGGTCACAACCAAATAATTTCTTACAATTTCGGAGGGCTAAGGAATTATGCTTGTGACGGTACAAACCCAAATAGGATATCATGTTAGTACCGTAATCAGTTTGATCATGAGGCAGAATATTTCCCTTCATTAATAGCGAAGATGCGCGAAAAAGGGGTACTCCAGCCCCCTCCAACCCATGCGAAGAAGACCCAAATGTAAACATGATGCTTAGGAGCAATATGACAATGGGATATGATAAAGGGAAGTAGCCAGAAGAAAGCACATGGGTTTGCAAGGCTCCTACAAAGGAACCCAAGCTTGATATAGAATGCACGAAGGAGACATTCGTGGAAGCTAAGAAGAGCTTCATGGTGACCTCCACTTCAAGTAGTAAGGATCAAATAGAACCAGGGATGGATCGTTCCATGCTCACTACTTTACTGGATACATGCATGAAATTGTTGTGTAACAGCAAGGCAGGCAAAGGGCTACAAGAACTTATCACTAGGTGCGCGGGTTCAGGAGAACCGTGTGTGGTTCGAAAACTGGGAAAGTATGCATTGCGCATATTAAGGGAGAAGAGGTTGACTGCGCAAATAGACAAGTATGAAATGGATTAGGTAATCTTGGATCTAGGCTCGGACGTGAATGTACTACCAAAGCAAACATAGGAACGCATGGGCAATCCCGCATTACAATGGTCCCCTATGTAGTTACGAATGGTGAACCAATAGAAGATTTTGCCCATGGGAAGATTGCAAGGGGTGACAGTTGATATTGAAGGCGCAAGCGCGCAAGCAATTCTGAAGTGATAGAGATTATCGATGACAACAATCCCTATCCCACGCTACTAGGAATAGACTTGGCTACCAATATGAATGGAGTCATAAATTTGAAGAAGCACAAAATGACCTTTGAGAAAAAGTCACTATGCGTAGTAGTACCACTAGACCAAGCCGAGGGAATGCGATACATTGAACCAGTGCACAATGATGATAGTGATGATGATCTCAAATGTATCTATAAGATAACTACACAAGGAGAGGATTGGGTGAATCTGACTACGGATGGAAGGATTTTGTGGGAGCGTGAGAGGTCCTGCACTTTTGGATTTAGATGAAGAGATAGATCGATGGGAGAATTGGCTACACAAAGTAACAACACTGAACTGCAACATGATGATCAGGTCATTGCGTTGCGTAAAAGCAGAGGCAAGGGAGCTGGTGACATATGATGGATTGTCAGTGGTGGATGACTTTCTGAGAAAATTCGAAAGTGCATTACCAGAGGAGCAGTAGTTCGATGCACTAAAGTGGCCACTGCACGCAACATCTGCACGATGGTGGGGTACACATCAAGGAACTTTTGAATACTGGCACGGATGTAGAAGGATGATGCACCTATGTTTTGGAAAACCCCAACTTCGAATGAAATCCAATCAGCTGGGGCAGAAAAAATTGCGTGCCAACCTTTCCCAATGGGTACAGGCATATGCTTTACAGTCTGCACAAGCACACCGCCTAGAGAATCAGAACAAACCATGCAGGAAGGGCGACGTGCATTACCAATTCTCCATGATGAGGCAATTGATAGGGTGCCTAGAGTACTGAACAAGGATTACCAGAGGAGATGAACTGATTGGGACTTGTGCATGCGAGCGGTTCGATGGGCCTATAGGACCATGTGCAAAAACCTCAGCGCGGAGATTATTCCAAAGTTATGAAATAGAGTATAACTTGAGATTTCTGAAGGGAATACCAAAATGAATCCACACGTAATAGCCCCCACAGTTATGACAGTGCACGAGGACCAGGACGAAGGAATCACACAGCTACGCGAGGCAAAGGAGGAAGCAATGAGGGTACAGATGGACCTCAATCTTCAGATTGCCGAGCTACAATTAAAGGTGCAATCCTCTACACCCTCAGAATTTAGGTAACAATGTGCTAGCACTATTAAAAAATGACTAGAGAAAATAAGCCAAGTAGTACAAAACTACATTGCTATGTTAGAAGAATCCTTCGTGGTCCTCACTTCATTACACGAGGATCCCGATATATAGCACTTGGAAATGAAGGTGTGGGAGCTTCAAGTGCAGTATGACAGTGTGTGCGGAACAGTGCAGATAGTTTTCTTGACCCAACAGATTGCGAAGCTACAGCAGGAAAAGGCATTGAAGGAATAGGTGGATGTCACGCGGTAGAAAGAGGCAATCCTTAAAATGTGCGTTCAGCCTTGGATTTATGAGGCCTTCCTCATCACTGTAGACATCAAAGGAAAGCTCGCATATATGAAGTCGATGCATGCCTTAAGATAGGGATTTTCCCCTGAAAACGAGAATTCAGCCGAGAGAATCGAACCGATATAGCAGACTGCAGAACACTGCGTTGTGGACTTCCGGACAACACAAGATCATTTGGCGGGGCTTTGTGCCAAGATTGCCACACTAGTAGAGTGACTCAAGATGAGTCACGATGATTGTGTTGGGCACTTGTTAGGCATCGAGTCCCCCAAAATAGGTTTTGGGGCTCAAAGCCTAAGTTTTGGCCAAAGATGTTGTAAAACTCTATGAATTGCGGGTGTGAAGTGTGAAGTAGGGGTTAAGTCATAGGGTTGTCTGCCCTAAAGTAATGTAATGAATGTAAAGTCATGTCAGCCTACTTGTGGTCTGCGGATCATGGGATTGTATAAATAGAGTGAGGCTATAAGTTGTAAAAAGAATTGAGATGATAGAGAGTAGCGAAAGAATGGTTCGAGCTTAGAGTAGAGTTCTAAGTGTCTTTGGTTGTAGTAGTAGAAAGAGGCTCTGTAGCTGAGTGTGCAGAGGCCTAGTAGAGTCCACAGCTAAGTGCGCGAACCCCTGCAGCTGAGTATGCAGGGCAGAGTTGAGTCTGTAGTCGGGACATAAAGATAATAAAGATAAGTTATTCTATTTCTGTGTAATTGTTGTGCATTATCTTCTTTATGTTTATTTTTGTTTCTGTATCATGCGCACTGATATGAATGTTGAATATGCTATAATAACCATAAATCTTGCACACACAAGTTAAGTAATCAGTTAATTAGCGAAGAACTTAGGTAATATATGGGTTGTGCCCCAAGTAGGGTTGCACGGAAGCCACACTATAGGTCGCAAAGGGATCACAAGTGCGCACAGCGACAGGTCAGACTACGAAACTCCAAAAGTCCATCAGACATCCCAAGGGTGCGGAAACCTGGTTCTAGAACCCTCCGATACTATTTCAGGTGAGACCTCAGTCCGCACTTTGTGGACTGTTGCCAAAAGGGCAAGTAGTACTGAGATTTGCTTGGCTAAATCACCTCTGAACTTGGGTCAGGCCCCACTAAGCCAATAGATAGTTAGTCTACTATGGAATCCAATGTTATATTTGAAGTTTAATAACCATATTAACCTTATCTTTAGCGTAGAATACAATTATTTGGTACTCAAAAGTACTCCATACATAGCCTAGTTATGCCATCTGCTTTCTTGGTTTCTCTTTTCTACCCAAATCTAATCGAACAATTAGCATGTATGTACCCACACCTATGCACAAATCATAAGTGAAGGTTACAATGTTTTCCATTCCACACCATCTAAGTTTTTAGGCGTTATGTGTACCAGGGTGTGAACCTAGGTCATTTACATGTTTACACCTCACTTTAGGCATTAAATGAACCTTGTAAGACAAGAGATTATAACCTTTTTATCCATTATCAAATTAGTTTATGGAATACTTGTTATGTTGTCATTTTCAGAACTAGACAACACTATTAATGCAATCTAACAGTTAAACTTCACTTAATAGGAAATATGCATCTCAAATTCTACAATTGTCAATTGATTTAAATAGGTTGCTACATATAATATTATCAAACAAACTATCTTTGTACACCACATTGTTGTTTAAAAGTACCACTTAGCCATTGAATATTAACAACAAGTTGTTGCACGGATTATTATTCAGCTCATAAGTCAAGCGAAGAGGTGGCGTTTTGAAACAAAAGGGAAATAGCCATTGATACTACGGATTTGGAAAAGGAAACATTAGTCCAGTGATTTTCTCTGTTAATTCCTTCTCGTGTAGTGATACTTTAAATCTACCAGTAATAGAAACTAATTCCTAAAGCTAACATATTTTATCGAGCTTTTAGGGGCGTGTGAGTTTTTTTGTTTGTAAAATCATGAGTTGCATAACAAGCAAGAAAGAAAAAAACATTACTTTCTTAGTTCGAAGACAAGCCTTGGTACCCATTGGCGCATGAAGTATAATGGTTGCACGATTCTTAGATTTGATGTTGGCCAACACCAAGTGAAATTGATAGCATATCAATGCCTCAGAGTCAGAACTTGTGAGTCAAAAACACCGAAAGGTAGATTGTAATGTCTCAATCGAAACTAAAATGCTATATTTTTTTAACTATATGGGTATTCAGCTAGTTAGTATCTGGTTGCAATCTTCTGGATATAATGATTTCATAGGCCCGCACCTTATTGCCACCACCCAAGGTTTCCCCATAGATTCTCATATGATCTAATGGCATGCCTACACTCCTTTCTGTGATGAATATCTGTGTATGCATAGAAGCAGTCAAGTTGGCTACAAACATTTGCTATCTCAACACCAACATAAATGGAAACTTTATCATAAATATACTATAGCTAGCATTGCCTATAACATGATCATGGTCCTACTACCATAGTCGAATGTATTACTAACATGTATATCTTATGTAATATGCACAATTAGTTAAAAGAGCCTTATAGGATGCAATTTCCCTCACCCATGATGCATAATGCATAGCATAGGTAACCCGAACCCTAGGCTATACACTTTCAAGCCTTAACCATAGTTACCCAATTTACCTAGTTGTCTCAAGCATAATTATTCACTATCTTAAGCAAAAGATGGGATAGCAGCATTAATCCATAATACCCACACATTATGTTCCTTTGGTAATTTGAACTTGGATTGAATTTATATGCAATGGTTGTCGCATGCACACATATATAATAATGTCATACCCAAAGTTGACACAAACAATTCTACTTATGCATAGCAGTCACGTGCACATTATTCAATCAATTCTTATGCAAGAACAACCTAAGCCATTTATTTTAGATGCTTACAGAATTGAGAACATAGAGAGTAAGGATTCAACATACAAAACATCCTATGCAAACGCGATTGTCTAAGAGGATTTCAATTGGAAAGCCGAGCACCTGCACCCAACCTAGAACTGTTTTTCACTAGTTCAACCCCGAGCTAAGAGTTCTTGCATTGGATCAACTGTATGCTATTGATCTCTTCAATGGGTATTTAATACCCTCTTTCATGATATGGTTTCCATTAGCAACGTCCCAATTTTATGGATATTTTTTTATCCATTTTCCTAGGCTTTTCCCAGAAAAGCTCACCTTTATCTCCTGCAAGGCTTTTCCTCATTAAAGCTTGGCTTTATCTCCTACACGCCTTTTATGTTTTTTCTTAACTTAGCATCTTTCTCCAGCTAAGTAGCTTAATGGATATTTATCTCCAAATCCATTAAGATTATCTAGATTTGGATCTTGAAGTCCTATAATGAAAGAATTATCCATTCCCATTCACCAATGGGATTTGGCAAGAACCTCATCTCTTGGTGCCTCTCTCTTCCAAGTGATTAAATTATTTTATAAAGTATTTACTTTCATTGTTACATATGAGACCTAGCTTTTCTTAGCTTAGGTCAATAGAGTGTTACATACAATGGAGGAGTGTTACATTGTTGAGGGCTGAGATTTACAGTATGAAGGGTGATTCACATAAACAAAGAGAAGAAGTTTGAGTGACATAGATAAATATTTGAGGGTTGAAGTTTTGCAGTTAGAGGGCCAGGTCACGTAGCGAGAGAGCCACAAGCTAAGCTTCATAAGCAAAGGGGATTCATGATGTAAACAGAAAGCCAAAGACTAAGCTACATAGCCATAGCTTTGAGTCATGTAAATAGACAGTCGAAGCGTGAGTTCCATAGCCAGAGGGTTGAGTCACATAGTTTTAGAGCCAAGGTCAAATATCCATAGCGACTATATAAGGAGTCAACATTACACATAGATGATGAGAGAAATAAGTCAGAATGTGAATGTTTGATCACTATGAAGGTTTTTATTCTCGCGCAGGACCAATGACATTGTCAAGCCCACCCCATTTCATTAAAGGTATCATCATGCATTATAAATCCAATTTATGAGAATACTATGACAAACTGCATTACATAGCTTAGCTGGTAGAATATGTGGATGGTATAGCCAAGTTTGTCAGTTAAAAACTTGTTCTACACGTCATAAAATGATGTTTTTATGTTTCACACAACTCTACATTTCATTGAATATGTAAGTTACTAGAAATAAGCGTTTCGTAGAGTTGTTACCCGAAATATGTCGTTTTGTAGAATGCACTGTAAAGGACTTTTTTGTAGGATGATTAATTTGATTATTGATTTTATATGGTTTTTGGGGCTTTTTGGACTCATTCTTGAGTTAAATTAAATTCCAGAGAAGCATGACAGTCAAAATTTGGAGGTGCAATGTTATAAAGGCATGAGAATCCTTCTTGATGTATATTTTGATGACTAGATTCTCTGTTGTATAGCTTAGAAGCTTATGCGAAGGTTGTAGTGATGTTATTGAAGCACATTTTGGTATGAGTTGTATATGAAAATATTGATGAACAAGTTGTAATAGAGCTTCAATAGGGCATAAGAAAGTTGGAATGAAGTTTGTATAGGACATGTTGTTAACAATAATATGAAATGAAGAGTTGGAAGATCATTATTAGATGAAAAGTTGGTGGATATAGTTTGAAATATTTTTAAAATAGGTCTACAATAAGTTGAAGTAGGTGGGTTCCCCCACTAAGGTTGGATCATCAAATAGTTCAAATACTAGAGAAAATCGAAGCTCGCTCGTCATCGAGGATGGTGCCTCAATCAAGTTGTAGGCTACAATGAGCGACTACTTGCATATTTTTGAGGTTGGTTCATTAGTAAAGTTGTAGCCTGCTGCAAGTAGTTTCTTGCATATCTTGGCGGATAAGGGAATCTAATAGATTGGTACTTACAAATCTATGCAATAAATAGAAGAAAGAAGAAGAATAATAATTTGTGGTTATCTCATGTATGGGTTTCCACAAAAAAAGGTTTATGTCCTCTTGTGTTGATATGATGGCCTCTTTATATATAGTTGATATGTTTCATTATTTTTTTTATTGATATTCTGCAAAGGGTTATGGCTGATTTCTATACCATTATTTGAAAAAGAAAATATGAATTGCTAAAATAGTTGACAATTATCATGATAGGTATGTGTGGCTCCTTGATATTCATAATATGGTTGTTGGCAAAGGAGGAGACTAAGCTTAGCTTACCATATGTTAGACTTAATCTTAATATTTTAGACCATACTCGGTTTCAAAAGAAATATTTATGTATTATTTCAATTTGTATATCTTTTATAATTGCTTAAAAAGAAAGGGCTTTCGCTCATACTCATTAACTTTAACCCTACTCTTTGTAAGATATTGCATGATATGTTGTAATTTTGTTTGAACTTCTATATTTTGTTAGAACATTGAACTCTTACCAAAGTATTTTTGGTTAACTTCATAATAGACATCTAATACCAATTCAATTCATTCCTAATGTAAATTTTGTGCAGACAAGTTCCAACTTTGAGATCGGTCCCAATTTTTAAATCGACCTCCTACTACCTATCAAATATTGAAAATATTTTTTTCTAAACTATATAATGTTAGGATTTTTTTGCTAATATATTTCTTTACTTGTAAGGTGAAATTTTTATTGCATGTAAAATATTGCGATTAAAAATAGAGAAGCATTTTCCTTGCCAAGCTGTCACTTGAGAGACTGAAACATAACCAAGAAAACAATCTCCACAAAAAACACAATGTAACAAAAGTAAGAGGAAAATATTAATTTCAAAATATAAAAGTGGCTCTATCGAGAGATACATTGTGTAGAAAGAGTAATAACATAAGTCACACAGAAGAAGGACATGAGAGCACTACAATGAGGGGTATGAATTTGAGACTACAATCTGAATAGGCTCCTTTGAGCCTTCTTGAGAAGTTCCTACCATAGGGGGGATACCAAGGTACTGATCTATACTGTCCAAAGTGTAGTACAACACTCTTATGGGATAATGAAGGAAGTTTAATGAATTGAGGACATCCTCTTTGTGATCCTATTTGTCCACCAACATGCACCACAATAGAAATTTAATCTTCTCATACAAGCCGATCATTTTCATGTAATGGTTAAAACGTCCCGTGATGTTCCCTTTATTAGGAATCCATTCAACCCAATTTACCAATACCTTAGTGTCTATGAGTTTGGTTCTATGTGTGAATACCTCTCCCTCAAATTTTAGAATTTATTTCTAAAAAGCACATGACATTAGTTTCTAGTATCATCCATTAAAGTCCTACAAATTATGGTGAATTTAAATGTGCCCCCTTTGGGATTTCTTTTGATAGTATTCTTCCCCCTCCTCAGAATTGTGTCCACTGAAGTGGCAATGAGGCAAAGGATAGATTTTCGACAGTCTGAAAGAAGGGGAGAAGATAACAATTTGTCTCTAAATTATCAAGAGGCTAGCACCCCATCAAAATATCAGTGTTGATCTATTCTACATAGGGGATAATGCATATTGGATTCTAGCCAAGCACACTTAGTTGAGGATGGTGTCCTGATTCTCTAAACCCACTTCCTCCAGAAAACATAGTACCCTCGAGAAGCACACTTGCCATGAATCCCCCCTAGGAATAAAGATTTCATAATTACACGAGTGAGGTAAAAATGAACATAACTAGATGACCACAGGTGGTAGGGGATGCAACAACATATCCATTAACTATGGATTGACAATTCATCATAAAATGTGGGGCAAACAAAGGTGTTTTTGAATTCTCGAAAAAGCCATGCCCCAATACTTCTCAATAAAACATCCCTCCCTTTACCACTAAAATTATACATACAACTAAATCCAGGAGGAGGAAAACTCAAATGAGAGTTTGAATAAGTTGGCACAATAATAAAATGGACATATCAGAGTAACCACCATTCCCTCCAATTCTTCTAGCAAACCCAAAAAGGAGTCTTACAATAATTATACAGAGAGTGGGGTCAATTCACTTTCTAGGAAAAAATCAATATACCCAAATTCAAGTAGATGAGTAACATTTGGAAACTGTAAACATAAGGATAAGATTCCTACAAGGGTTTGAGACTTAACTGTTTATTGTGAGTATCAAAACAATAGACCATAGATCAAAACCTCCTCACATCTCGAAATAATAATAATAATACTATATCATTTTCTTACATGTTGCATGCGCTAGAAGACTTACTAGTGAAAAACCACAATATACCAAAACTAGAATCATGTACTGATAGAATTTTACCCAGAATTTAATGCTTTTCCAAACAACTGGAAGTAAACTATCACCATGTAGAATAATGGCACACTTGGATTTCCTCAATCGACACAATAATTAAATGATTATTGAAAACAAATCATCGTTCCCTCCAACTCTTCTGAGAAGTCATAAACGGGGCCTTACAATAAGTCTTCACAAAGTAAGGCCACTACACTTTCTAAGTCAAAATTCAAATAGCCATAAAGAAATTTGAAGTTATAAACAAAAGGAGTGAGATGACCACAAAGATTTGGAACTTCAATATCAGTATCAAGATTAGAAACTACAACCTCCTCATATCTCCCAACAAAAACAACACTATTTCCTTTGCTCACATGTTATAGGTGATATTAGACTTTCTAATTAAAAACCATAATATACCAAACCCTACCAATAAAATAATGCTTTCCACACCAATGCAAGTAAAATCTACCCCTCTATACTAAAGAACCATTGGCCAACCTTTATCCTAATGTGAACGTGACACAAAGAAATGTTATTCCACCTTCGCTGCATAAGGAAGAATAAGTTCATTTCCTCCCACCATCACTAGATTCAGTAAGCTAGCAACTCACAATCAACTTCTTCCGTATGAATAGAAAACTCAACGAGCTTCCGTGGGAACGAGCTTTACCCCACCTTCTTCTACGTGTGGAGGCTATATCCCTCACCTTCTCCACACATTTATATCGAGTTTCACCCCATTCGAGGATTGCTAAAATATTGTTATAGCTCAATTTCGAAATTAGTTTGGTTCTGAGATAGATATTAAATCTCATTAGCTTACCATTTAACTTATTCTAATCCAGTGATTTATTCTAGTTTCCAAATTGGGAAAATCCTCATTGATAGTTGATGTGAGTGTTTCTTGTTTGATCCTAATTCTCAAATTGGCCCTTTTCACTATGAAAACCAATTTTGTAAATTACGTAGGGATTTAATTTGATGGAATGCTTGATTTACTTTCTGGAATAAGCATGCATGCTAATGTCAGTTAATTAGAATGTATGTGCATTGAAAGATGTGCAAGGACGAAGAAAAAATCCCCCTTTGGCTAAGTGGAATATTCTTCTTAAAAAAGATCTGAACGGTTAGGAAATGTATTAAAATATTAAACAGAGGACTTTAAATAGTAAATAAAAAGAAACCAAACAACCAATAATGGAAATTGAATTATGAATAAATAAATTATAACGTACGAAGAAATTGAACCTCATATGATAGAAAAATATAGTGGGATGGAGAAACACAAAACCTATCAAAAGGGAAATGAATATCCACCAAAAGGAACCAAAGTGTTGAATCTCCTCTATTTCTAATTTAGAAACAAGCTAAATATAATAAATAAAATGGATTTTTGTTGCTAAATTTTTGGTAACATACGAAATAAAAATAACAATGAGAAGTAATTATTGCTCAATCTATTTGCAACAAATTTGCAACAAATTTTGATTCTATAACCTATTGCTCAATTTATTTGTAACAAATTTTGATTCTATAACTTAGATGTGTTGAATTTATTTTACTATATTATTAGCTTCGGGACTATTATAAGGATGTCTTTTTAGGAGGTAGACTACTATCATATACATGTAATGCATCTTGCTCTTGTTTTTTCCTTAATTTTTTTTTATAGACAAAGTATAACACTAGTTTGTCATTTTTGAAAATTTTATTGTATGAATTGGTTTAACTTACATTTTTATATTTATTTAGAAGGAAGTTTTCTAGTGAGGATAAAGTAGTGATATACATGGTGATATGTCTATTTCTTTTGTTGTATTGGCTTATTAAGGGAATAAATCTACATTTTACATATGAGAGTAGTTTTATTTCATTTATTACATCTCATAAAACCTTAAAATATGGATTGGGTTATGACAAGTAAATCTTGAAATTGTATTAATCGGTATCTTGTCAAATATGGATGATTTCTGTATACCAAATGGTTAAAATTCTAATTGGGTCTTCTCTCCAAGGAAAAATCTTTTGAACTTGCCATTAAACTCGTCATTGAATGAAGCTCTATGGTTTCTTAACATACTTACAAAAAAATATTATACTTTCTCATTATTATTTTAACTAGCTATATTAATTATTAACCAATTTTAAATTTAAGTTATATTTTATCATCATTATCGTATTTTAATTTTACCTAATCATAATTAAAACATATTAAATGGATCATTGTACAAGAAATGGAATGAATTTTACTCACAAAAATTTGATGAATCTAGTATTGATAGCTTACAAGACAACACTAATAGCAACTTCCAGCTTGCCAAGGTCCGAGACATCTACAAACACTCCCATCAATTATCAATAATTTGGTAGTTTCATACTAGTCGGAAACTTACTATTCAAGTCTCATCAAAATAAGAAAACATCAATTAATTAATCAACATGTACAATATTTATCACCTTTGGTTTTGAACTTATAAACTGCAATGCGGAAACATATTTTCTTCACCACTAGTTTGCATAATGTTTTCACATGAAATAAATTATTATTTATTTATTTTTAACCACGGAAACTTTGTAAATATTTGGAGTAATTTGGGCAAGGCCCACGATCAAACCTTCCTATTTCTACTATAACACCAAGATCATATTAGAGAACCTTTTATCTATATATCTCAATAAATTATGATTTAACAAGAACCAAGGGATCTTAACCCAACTGAAGTTGATTTTGTCTACACAGTTGTGTACTTTTCTAGCCTTATAACAAGGGACCAATATGTCTCTTTATGGGATTTGAATTAGGTGGAGACGACAACAAATGTCTCTTTATTTTTAACAATGGTAACATTGTAAATATTTGGAATAATATGGACACGACATAGGAACAAATCTTACTGTCACCCCTATAACCCTAAGATTCTATCCAAGAATCTGTAATCTAGACATACTAATAACTAATGACTTAACAAGAGCCAAAAGGTCCCAACCCCACCAAATTAGATTCTGTCTCATAGGGTGCCTACTTTTCTAGCCTTATCATGACAGGCCAACACCCATGAGACTAGATCATCCATTATTACCCCAAACCCCATAACCTAGTTATGACAATAATTTATGACTTAGAAAGATACAAAATTTCACATGGATAGAGGTGCCTATTCTTTGAGCTTCATCACAAGGGGCAAACATGTCCAGTATAATTGAACTCGAATGGATGGAATAACAAATCATGGAACCAACCACAGATCATCCATTATTACCCGAGACCCCATAACCTACTTATGACAATAATTCATGACTTAGCAAGATACGAAATGTCACATGGATAGGGGTGCCTATTCTTTGAGCTTCATCACAAGGGGCCAAACATGTCCAGTGTAATTGAACTCGAGTGGATGGAAGAACAAATCATGGAACCAACCACTCAAGCTACCGACCAAACATGAAGTCCACTCTTATTTAAGAAACACTAACTTTCTCAAAATTTCATAGTGTCATCAAGGAAAAAAAATAATTATTAACTCTTGATCCCTTCTAAATTTAATGTGTATTTATTTTTTCGTACAAAAGAATATCCTTAATAAAAAATCTAAATTGTGAGGAATCTAGAGAAGTCTGTCCACATTGTACCAATCCACTTCAATGATTGAAAATTATATCTAAAAGTTACTTGCGAAAAATGAAAAACTAGTTCATGTCCTAAAATAGGGTGACCATAATCTTAAAGGCTTCATCATTCATGCATTTTGTGATCTCCAAAGTCCCTATCATGACTCATAAAGCTTCCTTAGAGATATGATCAAATAAGCTATTTAGTTTTTTGTATATGTGATTTGTGTCATGCCATTCCCACTTTGTTGTTTCTTTCTGGATTTCCTTTATAATAGCCTCTAAGGAAGGAGCTGCCACTTCTACCTTTGCATTTGTCTAGTCTAAGACTAATTTACAATCTCCAAAATATTACAATTTCTTGATGTTATAGAAATTACATAAATGTAAGAGAGTTCATAGGGTTGCAAACATAGCTCTAGAGTTTGTTCCTCTACTAGGAGCAAAACATATATATATGATAAAAGTGATATTTATTGATGTAAAGTGTAGCTCCAACACCACATGTAGGAGGTTGGCCTGTGGTGGCACCATCACAGAAACCCAATGGAACTTCATCCATTAATTGTTGCATAATGGGTAGGAATTGTCTTTAGTGCGACCTTTTGGAGTTCCGGTGGGAGAATTTAAGGAAAATATTTTTGGTGAAATCTTGATTTCCATTATTTAAACTTGTTTTTTGACTACATATATGGATTCAACACCCTCAAAAGCCCCTAGGACATTTCTATTGTGTACGGGTTAACCATCAATCTTGTGATTTCAATGAATTCCTACTAGATTTTAGAGAAACTAGACCGGAAAAATCCAATAGAAAAACTTCCAAAAAATCTCATTAAAGACAACTCGTAATGGGTATAGTTTGTTTCTTACTTTTTGTATTAACGTTGAAAAATTTAACCCAGGAATCAGTGACCCCACTACTATTTTAGTCGTGATGAATTTCTCCTAAAAAATAAGACATTTCTCCTAAAAAATAGCGCAATTATGTGCCCACTATACAAATTGTACAAAAGTTGAAAGGAAGACATAATCCACTAATGAATGCTTATTCCTTTTGTATTTATTTATTTTTACTTGATTTTATATTTCCTTTTTAAATGAATTAGGTCAAAAATGAGAAATTTTATAGAAATTTTGATTTATAGAAAATTTAAATATGGAAATTTCATTTTTATAGTTTAAACAAAGTATAAAGATAGATATGTTAAGGATTTTCAACAAAAGAATCAAAATCCTATTTTCTCTTAAAAATATATTGTTTTTTTTCAATAATAATACATTAAATAATTATGGCACACAATTCTAAATTATTTAAGAAATATTGAAATACTCAAAATGACTCATTATAAATAAAATCACCACACAATTAAATTTTTGACCAATTAATTGTACCCAAACTCACTAGTTCTTGCATTTTTTTACTTTAAAACAGAGTTGTTTTAGTGGGACTTTTCAGACTTTGAGGAATCTGGTTAAAAAATTTGAGGTGAAATACTGATTTATGTTATTGAAACCGGTTTTTTTGAGTGTATATATGGATTCAACATGGTGAAAAACCACTAAGGAACTTCGATTGTGCTATGGTTACTTATGAAACTTGTGATTTCAAATAAACTCCTCTCGGATTTTAGAGAAATTAGACCAAAAAACCCACTAGACAAACTTCCAAAAAATCGCACTAAAACAACTAACTTAAAAATATACTTTCAATTATAAATTTACTTTTATTATTTGAATTATAATTTATTAAATCAAATAAAATAATCAAAATTGTATATTAATAATAAAATTAACTTTTAAATAAAATCCCCTTAATTTTATGTTTTAAAATATTTTAATTATTATTATTATAAAAACTGAAGAAATCAAAATAAATTATTACACTAAAACTAATAATGCAAGATATGTCACTATTAAAATTTAAATTGCATTTATTTATTATTATTTAACTAACACTCTATACAACCTTTGTAACTTCACTCCTTTAACTTTATTTATGGTCCAAATTAAAGTCAAAATTAACAAATTCTCACGTGACTTAAACCCCAAATACCCATACCCATCAAACGAAACCCATTGTGAACATCTAAGACTAAATCCATTGTACCTTCACCCTATTTAAAACCTATTTATAGTCTAAATTGATCACTGCGCAGACGACCTAAACCCTAAATACCCATCAAATGAAACCCGTTGTTCGTTTCCTTTTCTAACTCACGCGTTTAAATAGAAGAGAATTCCTCAGATATCAAAACTCTCAAATCTGAGTTACGGTTTATTCTCTGTTCTCTGGTTATTCTGTTCTTCCTTTCCGATCGCGGTAACATAGACAACGAAATGGAGTACAACAGATATGGCAGAGTCACTTCGTTGAACACCCACCCCCAGCTCTTGCTATCTACTCGTGCAGCTGTTCCCTTACCATATGGTTCTTTTACGCGCAACAATTTTGGACGCTTGGGCATTGACATGCTTGGAACGCATTTGGTTGACTGCGGGGTGACCATATAGATAACCATATAGAGAATATCCGTGAGGGAGCCTGAACCATATAGAGAACCCATTGGCATGCCCCTCTGGAATGGAATGGGGTTATAGAACCGAGATATCGCAGCGGTGATTTGGCCAGAAGAGAAAGCACAGGCCTGGGACGGGGAACTTTTGTAAGAGGAGGTCAACATTTGCCACTGCTACAACAACAGGATTTTATTGTCTACACTCCCTTTTATATTTTGTATTGTAATGATACTATATATAACCAAGATTGGTAAATTTAAATTTTATCTATATAAAAAATATATGGGTAATGCTTATAGGGAGGTTACAAAGTTGCATTTGCATATCCTTCTTAGGGTAGATAGTTTTATACACCTCTGGAATTAAGGATTGAAAAATATTACGATTTTCTCCACAAGATAACTAAAATTTTGAAGTTTATGAAATTTCACTTTTAATTAAGATACAATTTATAGTGCCTAACAACATAGATATAAAAGTATTTGTTAATAAAAGAGGAAATTTCATTAATTAGAGTCTAATTATTTAAAAACATTTTCAAGAATTCTCAAGAGTAAATTGTTAAAGAGAAGTTTCTCAAAAATCTCAAAGCAAAAAGAACAAGAGGTATAATGCTTAGTAGGATGACTCCACCAAAACTACACTCCATCATTGTAAACCTCTTCTCTATTGAAGCCAATTCCCAGCACAACCACTTAAGTTGTGTGCTACACAGAACTATGAGTCCCATAATTCCACTATGAGATAATCTCTACCTAACCCAATAGGATTTCATAGAGTCTTAATTGAAGGAAAATTCCTAAGATTTAGAAAATTCCTCAGATTTAGCCTATGAGTGAGTCTCTACCTAACCTAATAGGATTGCATAGTCCTAATACAAAGAGAATCCCTCAGATTTGACTATGAGTCAGTGTCTACCTAACACAATAGTAGTGGATAGAGCCCTTTAATACAAATCCCTGAGATTTCCACTATGAGTCAGTCTATACCTAACACAATAAAGTTGCATAGAGCCCTCTAATACAAAGAAAATCCCCTAATGAAAACATTGCTACCATGGTGCCCCATGACAACATGTGACAAGACTCCATAAATTATTTCCCTTTAGTGTGTAAATAACCATGATGGCACGCACATTTTTTGTCAACTTTGAATGAGATTATAGTTAGCACTGTGCTTTCCTAATCAACTTGAGTCTTAAGAAACTAGGTAAGTCATAAATTCCCATTGGTTAACAACAAATTTTTTTTGTCTTAATTTAGTGACCAAATTAACTTGATAATCTGCAAACTTATTCCTTTCCTACATTACATAGAATCATTCAATCTCACAATTCTTTAACTCCATTAATTTTCTCATAAAGAATAATTTTCTAATTCTACCCAAGATAGCTTCCAAATCATTAGCCTTAGATCCTGTTTTCGTGTGTTTTATGTTGATGTATAAGTCGCTTAAAATAGGTGACTGATAAGATGATAAGAGAATGTTAAGAAAGATGATAAGAAAATGTTAAGAATAAATACCATGTAAAAGTTCTTATGATGATAATATAATGGTAATATTATATGTTTAGGTAAAGTGCATAAACCTTTGCATAAATTTATATCTAAGAACTCCTGAATGCTACATTTGTTTCTAAGTTTTGAGACTCCCCAATTGCGTTATTTTTAAATGGTATTTTCAAATAATTTAATAAATAAATTAAAATAACATTGAATTAAAAATATTATTTTAAATTTCAAAATTATTTTTTATTATTTCATTTTTATCCATGAAAACTGTTCGTAATATTGACTTTATATATATAACTATTTCTATTTTTTTTATTATTAGTTTTATTCTATAGACTTTTTAACCGTTTCTTGAAACCATTTCTTATAATTTGGAGCAGATAATTGCAAGAGAAATGCAGGAAACACCTTCCTCTACTGCACGCAGGAAGCGACCGGTACGAAGGATTACACCATCTTCCCAGAGAGACCCCAAGCTCACTCCACCAATGGATTCAGACGCAACAGAGGGCAGTTCGTCTTCCTCCTCTACTGATGACGACAGTAATAGCTTGCCAGCCGATTCAGAACCTAAACAAAATTTACAACTTCAGCCAGGTGATTTCTATGTTAATATACTAAGGCAGATTTTTTTAAACCTGCAAACGTATCGTTCATTAAAATAATTTATTTAATGTTTTAAACGTTCGAAATCAAGGTTTGATATAATCGTTTTTAATTTAAATTTTAGATTTATTTTTTTAAATTTTTTTTTTTTTAACTTTTCGTTCCGACAGATTAAAGAAAATCAAAATGTATATCGATCTGCATTTTAAAAATATTGACGTACACAGAGATGGGTATATATTCATGCTTTCATTTAGGGTGTACTGTTGGTATATTATTTTTAAAATATATATAAAATAGATTATGAAGAAATTCGAATCAAATGTTACCTTAAGAATTTTTTTAACATATGGCAATGGGTTTTTATCAAAGGTATGAGTAATATTCTAATTACTGTTAGATTTAATACGGTGTTTCAGGTTTCACATCAGGAGTTAAATAAGACAAATCAGGAATCGCAGCCTAAGTTTACAGAGAAATCTGAGATTAAAGTGGAAGCCAAAGAAAATTATACAGATTTAAATAACGTTGAAAGACCTGGGTGGTGCTCACCAAAGAAGTGCTTCACAAATCTCATGCATTTGGATGGTGGCTAGAGTCAGTGGGATGGTGTTCTCTTTGTGAAGTCCATTGTAAAACCATGGAAGCTCTCCATACAGAACATAAATTGACAGAAAAACACCAGATGATGTTACGAAAGCAGCCAAAACCACAAAAAAGGCAGGATGACCAGGTCCAAGACATTGACAGTTGTATTGGAAAAAGAAAACAGCATGTCATCGCCAAAGCGTCAAAAGTTGTTAGTTTCCAGTAAAGACTGCAAAATATGTAACAAAGTCTTTAGCAGTCAGATTGAACTTGAATCACATGTTGGAGGTAAGAAACATGCTTCCCAATTGAAAAGGCTTGAAAATTCTGCAGAGCTTTTAGATGTTAACAGTGGCCAGAGTAAGAAATCTGAGGGTCTAGAAGGAAGCATGTCACCCCGAAAATGTCAAAAGTTGTTAGTTTCTAGTACAGACTGTACTGTAAGATATGTAACAAAGCGTTTAGCAGTCAGGTTGTACTTGAATCACATCTTGCAGGTAAGAATCTCAATTGAAAAAGCTTGAAAATTCTGCAGAGCTTTTAGCTGTTAACGGTGGCCAGAGTAAAAAATCTGAGGGAGTAGATGTGCAAGTATCTGAGAATTCTAAATTGGTGATATCAGCCAAGAATGGGCAGGAGGAAAAACGAACCATGTCATCCCCGAAATCTGGAATGTGGTTAGTTTCAAGCACATACTGCAAGATATGTAACAAAGTGTCTAGCAGTCAAGCTGTACTTGAATAACATCTTGCAGGTAAGAAACATGCTTCCCAATCGAAAAAGATTGAAAATTCTGCAGACAGTGGTCAAAATAAGAAACCTGTGGGCCTAGATGTGCAAGTATCTGATAATTCTAAATTGGTGATATCAGATACTTACTTTGGAGGCTAAAGATGATCCCGAAATAGTGATGAAAATTGAAAACGATGATAAAAAGGAGATTTCAGAGCCCATTGAAGATGATCAAGAATCAATGGTTAGAAGTCAAAAGCATGCCAGGAGGGAGAGCTCAAAGCCCAATGAAGTTGATGGTAAGAAAGAAGATACTCTTGGAAGCGGAACAGAAGATTGAACAAGTTAATGACAACATTGAAATTTCACAAGCCCGCCAGAATAATACAATAATAAATAAAATAAAAGAAACTTGTAAGCTGATTTCCTCATGCGTGTAGAGATTTACATACCTTTGACTTTTCTTGAGGTTTCAGGTTTGGTTTGTAGTAAGGACATTTGTAATGTCTAGGATATCTGCGTTTGTTCTCTCGGAGATTAAGTTGATAATATGAATAGCCGTTTTTGTTTTTGTTTTGGACCACTGAACCTTGAGGTAAGTGATCCATGGTCTTTGTTGACTATATTAGTAAACATTTTTGTTTAATAAAAAATTTGTTTTTATTGAGCAATTTTCTTTATTCTTTAGTTAATATTTTAAAAAGTAAAATCGTATTTTTTTTTGTTTATAAAAATTCAAAACTTAAAATAAAATAAATATACAAGGAAGGGCATTTTCAATGTTTGATTTGAGTTTTTTAGTATTTCATAAATTATATGATTTTCTATAATTTGATTTTATGTATTATTATTATAATTATAATGAATAATTTTAAATTAATAGTTATACTTAATAGAATTGTTATGTATTGGAAATGATTTTTTTTGGATGAAATTTATTTTCATTATTTTGATTTAGAGTGAATTTTTTTTTTTTTTCACAATTTAATGTTATATGTCTTATATGGAAAAAATTTGTTATAAAAGTTAGCATTTTAAATGATAATGGAAAAATAAAATATGTAATTTATTGGATTCAATAATATTAAAGAGAATTTTTTTTAATGAAGATGCCATTGTTTCTAGGTTTTCTATGTTACTAATTTCATTTAATTAAATATTAATACTATACGTTTTATTGGTCTACTATGCAAACTTTTGGATTTACTAATTTCATAGCATAAACTAGTAGGAAATTATTTTGAAAATTGTCATTAATTATTTAAGAAACAGGTTTCAATCTACATTAAAGAAAATATGAATTTAAATTTTACCATGGTTCACTGAAGTAGCTTGCATGCTTGTAGTTTAGTTTCTAAATTGGTTGGGTTGGATGAATTTTTGTACAAACTAAAGAAATTGGTCTCCTGATTCAACATTCTACACATCATTTAATTTGCAATAGATAGTTGTTGTTTTTAGTATTTTCTAGAAAACTTCATTGATTGGTTATAGAAGTTTTCTTCTCAAAAATCACCTAGGAATGAGATATGTAATCTATGCAATGTAGAGAAGATTGAAAAGATTGAAGACAACTCATTTTCTCATAATAATATTTTTTTTATTACAATTATGAAATAAACATCCCATGAATCTACTTTATTAATTAAATCCTAGTTTTATTTGTATTCTCTATCACTCTCTAGATCCCAATACCATGTTGGATTAAAGGATGTTAAAGGACATCATCATCACCATGAGGATTGAGTAGTGTATAAGGAATATCTTTTTCAATGGATATGCATAGGGAAATACATGTACCATTACATTCTAGTATGATTTAACAAGGATGAATAGTTGACAAGAAGTTAAGGCACTAGTAATTAAAGTGATAACATAAGCAATAAATTAATGGTGGAAACAAAGCATGAGTAGTGACATGTGGCTTTGTATTATTCTAGGTTTTGACAACCATATAGTGTTTTTATTGAAATTTGGATTACTTGCATATAATTTTGTTAATAGTTAATTTTACATTAGAGCGCTAGTTGCATTGAAATAGATGACACACTTGATAGATCAATATGCATACAACCACACATCAACAACTTCAAGTTCTTAGTAAGAGTAAGTAGAATATCATCATTAATATATAGACATTCTCTCCAATCAAGATGATTATGGCTAACTAAATCATTGGAGATTTTGAAATAATCAACTTGGAAATAATTGGTTGTTTTGTGCATTGATTAACAATTTAAATTGTAAATCTAACTAACTTATTAGTGGAAACATTATCAACATACTTGTAAAAAATAAAATCGAGAAATAAACATGATTTTATATTAAATAAAAAGAAGTGCAAAAAGTAGAACACCCTTCAGGTGCTTCAAATACAACTAGGCCCAATGAACGTGGAAGATTCTTCTTAATGAGTATCTATTATTTTTTTGACATTCAAATTGTTGGGGTTCAAGACCAATCCTAGTTGAGAGAAAGCATGTTTTCAATATTTTCAAAGAGGCGATGCACGAAGAAATTGTTCATCATGTATAGACCATTCATCCAGTTATATGTGAAGATTTGTAATTATGCTTTCCTGTGCAAGGTGTAATATGACCTTGATATCCATGAGCTCAACATAATTGTTTGTTGGGTGTCATGCCCTTGACCAAAATGAGATTTGTGTATTTGTGGATAGATGAAAGATGCCACCAACACCCCCCAATGATGGTGAGCCTTGTTCTTCTCCATTAAATAAATCCCACTAGGAGTCAATTTGAATAATGAGCTTAATATGGTGCATGCAAAATTGAAAACTTTGTATGTAGACACCTGAGGGAAAAATGGCCAACCTATGAGAAACAAATTTCATGGCTAGGGGAGGCTTGGTGTAAAGTATAGATGGATTCATCTCTAGCCATAAGCCATAGGATATTGAGAATGTGATTACTTTGATGTTTCTCACTATTTGAGTGCAACCAAGTGTGAAGATAAGAGTGAATGTCAATCCCCACCCAAATGTAATTTTGATTGGTGAGGCTTCGAGTTTGAGACTAGATCTCATAATAGAAGGGTCAAAGTAAGAAGAGATGTAGTTGGAAATTGAAGGTACAACTCACATATGCTATATCATTGAAAGGGGCATTTATTAATGTATGCAACATCAAAAGTTTGTCTTCTACTAGGAATTTTAATTTCTAGGGAGTTTTCCCTTCATCACATTGAACTTACCATTCTACATAGATCACTCTTTTTTAATATAAATATCTATACATTTTGATTTACTATGTTGTGTGTGTGTTTCATATGTATTTTGTCTATATCTTCTCTAACAAATTGTGTTTAGTGTAATTATCAATATGTATTACAATTAATTTCATCAAGTAATAATAAAAAAATTCAATGTTTCTTTTTATCTATTCCTCTACAACAGACACAACTTCCACTTTTTTGGATTCATGTCCACAATGACCCACCATATGATAGAAAATATCACTATCAATAGCTTGGATTTAATTATTATATCATATTTTTTGAGATGGATCAACCTCCCATAGATAGAATGAAGAAAATTCTTGGGTTGATTAATAAAAAGCAAAAAACGAATTACTATTATATGTTCTTCATGCTTATAGGATTTATTGAGTCAAAGAGTCAAAGTGCTAATTGGACTTCCCGCAAAGAAAAACGAAAAATATTTTTTAGAAAATATAATTTGGATTAATTGACCTTAAGAAGCTAATTACAAATCCTCTCACTCAAAAAATGTGTCCTTTTACATATGAGAACAGTTGAACATTGGTATAAGTCCTCCATCAAATGGAAAGAAATTAGGTGTTTCTCTATCATGAATTTTGATATAAAGTGATCCAAAGTTTCCTTGGTCTTAGTAGTAAAAGTGATGAGAAGATTCATGAAGATAAAGTTCTGAATTGATGCGAGTTTCTTGATGTTAAAATAGTAAATTTGATGCAAATTTCCTCAGTGAGTTTTACGTGAAACAACCCATGTAAATTGATGTAGAAATTTCTAAGATGTGCTTGTGTGATTAATGCCACTTTCAAAAGATTATATTGATGGAAAATTTGGAGGGCTTGACTTGGCTACTTGGAGGGATGTAGGAACTATCCGAGGGAAAAAAAACCCCTCAAGAGGAAAGCCGAGTCATGAAAATTCTTGCTTTCAATAGCATTCTTTGAGACTCTTCACCCTAGACAAAGGTACAAGCTTCCCTCCACACCAATTCAACCTCCAAAATCTTCGACCTCTTTCCAGTAACATCAACTAGGTGGCATCTTTTGGCATCAAGAAGATTCTGACATTAGTGACACTTTGAAGACTTTGATCTCCCAAACTAGGGAACGAAACAGAGAGAGAGAGAGAGGCACGAAAAGTTTGATTTTCTTCTTCTCCTTAGACTTCCCAAACTTGCACTTCCTTCATCTTCTGTAGACCCACTTCATCTTACTTCACACTTGTCCACGTACTCTTGAGATATAGAACCAACTTGAGATGTGATGCTCCAAATGACATTGACTTGCTAGTATTTATAGGCTCCATGTGTGTTGAATAATGTCCTTAGTCCAACTTGATCTCTTTTAGGCTAACTTGGTGTGGAAGATACATAAATCATATTTGACTCAATACTGAGCCTTTCTATATGATTCAAAAGCCCAAGAAGGGTCTATTTAAAAATATAATGACTTTATTGACTCAGAATAAATCCTAGAATTCCTATATGGGAACTTTGAAACCCATTCTTTAATAAGTCACAATAATAACAATATTTTCTTTTCTTTATTCTTTTGACATGTACATTATAAGACGACTAAAATACATTAAGTGAAGACTGAATGTAGTTACAATTTCCAACACTCCCTCTTAACTAGGGAGGTATTCATCATATACAAATGTAACAGAAGATCTCAAACTATTTGAACATTGACGAACTTTAGGCAACACGATGTGATGGAATAGACTCCTGACTAGGGAAATCTACCTATTGGTCTCTCAACAATTTCGGCACCACAATGCCATGGATTATATTCCTGACTAGGGAAATCTATCCAAGTTGGAATAAGGAGGACTCAAGATTTCATACCCTGTAGGTACCATTAAGATTACTTTCTAACCATCAACCCAAGGACCTAGGTGCATATCCATTGTCAAGGCTCTACAACCCACACTACACTCCCTATTTGGGGATGTAGACATCAACACAAAGTGTCCGCCATATGTCCTCCCAAGAAATGCTTCACTTACAAAGCCTCAACAAATCTCTTCCATTTCCTTATCATCAATACATTTAACAATGTCTATCAAACCCAGGAAGTTTCTCAAATACTCAAACTTATTATTAGGAAGAGCCTTTGTTAGTATGTATGCTACATGTTCATCTATCTAGACATACTCCAAATTCACACTTCCATCTTGTACCAGATTCTGTTGTGGTCACCAACAACCCCCCTCTTTGTTTGATATTAGTAATAACA
The DNA here is from genome assembly GCA_031772625.1 of Pinus tabuliformis. Taxonomy (NCBI): domain Eukaryota; kingdom Viridiplantae; phylum Streptophyta; class Pinopsida; order Pinales; family Pinaceae; genus Pinus; species Pinus tabuliformis. The sequence continues at coordinate 519,040,819 of CM062820.1, read as the reverse complement.
TCAAGCAAAGGGGGACCCTTAACCAAAAAACCAAAAAATATTTTGTTTAAAAAATCTTTTGTATTAACTCCCTAAGAGCTATATCGCGTTGCAAAGGTAGAGAGAAGCGTTTTCCAAAAGCACATAAATAACTGAAAAAGAGCGACGCGAGAACCCATCGCATCGCGTGCATTAAAAGCGCTCAAAAAGGGAAAACCTAAGGAATCACCGACGGCCGATATGCGACGTCGCACGTCACAATGTCGCATAAGCAGCACAGAGTGATAAAGCGAAAATCTTGCGATCTTGCGATCTGCGATCATACAAAACTGCGATACTGCGATTCCAATCGCAGAAAGGACTCATCGCAGGAATTCTCCGACATAAACGGTAAACCCAAAATTGAGTGCGCACCTTAAGGGAAATTAATGATCGCATGCTCCAGTATCCAAGAATGATTGTATCGCGTTTTTCGAAGAGTCAAATCATGATGAGTGTCAGAATTACGCATTCATTAGAACTTAATGCTTTCATGTCAATCTTTTCGTCATTTCTCTTCTTCTTTGCGTAAACTACAAGACATGTAACTGATATAAATCTATATGCAGGAAACGTCTAATGAAAAGAGGAAAGCGCCAATGGGGTAACAGAGAGAAGATGCCTCCGCAAATGGATGCCGCATGTAGCAGGACCGCGGATTCTAGAGTATCACCCAACAGGCGCTGATGAAAATAGACTATCTAAGACTCAGAGTCAAAGGCACACAAAAGCAGCGTGTTTGCAAAAGATCTTGAAGCTCAGAGTGGGTAAAGCAAAAAGAGAAACGCAAAAGAAGGAGGACGCTCCAGAAAAGCCTGGAACAAAGAACGGAAGAAATTCTCGATACAGGGGGTTGTCCATACAGAGCGACTCCTAACTCATTGAGTCATTCGCACGACCGAAAACCGAAATAGCAACAGCAAAATCAGTTCGAAAGGAACCTGGGTTGTACTAAGTGTACGCACAGCGAATACACCCAGCTAGAGAAAGGTTTTCGAAAATATCTTCTAGTCTGTCAGAAAGAGGTGCTAGCTCTTGTTGGTCCTAATTATCATGATCGAACAAAAGGAAAGGGCAACCAACCGACTCTTTCACGGCGAACAGCGCATTGCTTACAGCACTAAGGAGCAGATACAGAAACGGTTAGAAATTAGATTTGATTTTTAGAAATAAATTTGCTTTTAGTAAAAGGGCGGTCATTTGAAGCCGTTCCCTAAATTTGTGTAATTAAGATTAATTAGTTAGTAGTATTTAACCCTTCTCATGGCATTTGGAGAAGGGTCCGAAAATCTGTCAAAAAACTTGTCCTTAGAACATGCACTTTTGCACCCTCGGAGGGGGTTTTTGATGAATGGATGGATCAAGATTTATTTATGTTTGCATTTTAATGTCTGTTACTGATGTTGCACTTCTGTACTCTTAGTAGATATTAGAACAAGTAGAAATAAATCATTATTGCTTGAAGTTTATTAGTGAAATCAGTCATAAATGGTACTTTTATCTCTTGACTAATTTATGCTTATATTCCTAAAGTGATATGCAGCTGAGTTCTTTATATGTTAATGTATGAATGTGTGTATTACCATTTGGCACTTCTGTATGGTGGAGTCATTTATTTGTGCTTGACATATGAATAACTAATTATGCGATATGCTGTTCACAACTGTTTTGCCTAACTTTTTATGCAGAATGGTTTATCTTAATAGATTTCTATTCTTATGATAACTTAATGATCTTTATTACCAGCTATTGTTCGAAATCTTTTTAGATCGCATAATAGAAGAAAAATACCCCGGGTTAGCGTAGATTAGATGTATTGTTTTTCATTAGATTACAATAGCATAGAGTTAGTTTAGAAGTTAGCATTAAATTAACTTAAAATACCCCTAGATCAATACCATCAAACTCTACACACACACACACCCCTCATATTGGGAAACTGGTCCCATTACCCCCAGTCGGACCCGCTACACCAAACGGGCAGGGAGCCGCCAACCAGGTTCCCGACCGGGTGGGTATCCCCCTTGTTGTTGACCCAATTTCGGGGCCCTCAACATATTTGGCGCTAGAAGGAGGGCACGAGCTATGAATGGCGCATAAATCAAAATCCAAATACCATTCTGAGAGCAAATCACCCTCACAAACTCCCCCGACTTCTCCGGTACGATTAAACTCGGAGCTAGAAGTCGCTCGGGCATTCACTGCTGCTACACACCCTAATATATCAGACCAACTTATCATTGATCCCCCTGAACTTCAAACTTTGATTCATAAGCTCCAGGGATTCTCTATTTTTACTCAGAGGTCTGATAAATCTAAAGGCAGCGTGACTTCGCAGTACAATCTTGCTCATCCCCTGACCAGATTGAAGAGTGAAAAGTTTGGCATCCAGCCAACTGAAATCCCTCCCCCCACTAGGAAAAGAGCAAGGAAAGCACTTCCAAAGTCTGACAGAGAGACTCTTTCATCTACCTCATCCATTTCAACTCCCTCACCGCGAAGTCAGCCACCCACATCTTCACCTCAGATCACTCATCCATCTTCTGCAACCCTTCCTCCGCGATCATCGAAGATCATAATATCTCCATCTTCTCAGCATCAGAGATCATCCTCTGCACTTCCATTGACTAGCAGCTCAACGATGGCCCAGTCTCCATGGAACAACCCTGGGGCGGTCTTAATGCCTCCACCCCTGAGCCCTATACCGGCCCATCCTGAGAAATGGTTGCCTAAATTCAATCCAGAAGCGGGCATGCTAGCCGAAGAACATATCAATAATTTCATGCTTTCTGTTAATCTCAACGGAGTTACTAACGAAGACGCTGTTGTCCGGCTTTTCCCTTATACGATGCAAGGAACAGCCGGGTCGTGGTACTTTTCGTTACCTTCCGGATCCATCACAAGCTGGGACATTTTTCAAAGTCAGTTCCTCACCAAGTTTGGTGATGACAGATCCACGGCGACATTAATCAATGACCTATCTAATCTTAAGGCTGAGGCTAGAGAACCCATTAAAGACTTTAACTTACGGTTCAATAATATCCTCAACAAAATCCCCGCTACTTCACAACCCAGCGAGGAAGTAAGATGTGAATGGTACATCACGACCTTACCATCTAACTTGGCTATCTTCGTAGATAGGGAAAGCAAGACAACCTTAGTTGAAAACTTAACAGAGGCGTTAGCAGTTGAAAAACGCGTAGTAGCCCTTGAAAAGAGATCTGCAATCGAAGAACGTAAATCTAAGAAGATCTCTTTCAAAGAAGACACCAAGAAGAAGCAAACGAAAGATCCTTTTGATATGGAAGGATTAAAAAAAGTATTAAAGGCCATGTCCAATGAGATGATTGATATAAGGAAACAAGTAGCAGAAACATCTTCAAGAAGGTCTTTCAGGACTTTTAAAAGAAACCCTCCCATGGAGACGAAGCCACCCAACGCTGTCTCAAACGTTGAATCTGAAGAAGAAGAAGAAGAGAATACCATCGAAGCACAGACCGACGATGAAGAAGTGGTGGAACTACAAGGAATGTGGGATTTCATCCTCCCACAAGAAGAGGATCAAGAAGCATTTCCGGTTAGCACGAGAAGAAAAAATCAACTTGATCCTCCCCAAACTACCCCAAAACAAAAGGGCGCAAGCCCTGCAACAAAAGATAAGGTCGCAACAAAAAAGACAACTACTAAAGCGACCCAGTTTAGCCCAGTCCAATCTGATCAAGCACCTCCATCAAGAACACTGATAGTGTCGGATGAAATGGAGTATAACATCATTGATGACATGAAGAAGACTAGGGCTAACATCACTCTTTATGAATTGAGTAAATTGAAACACCAGCAGAAAATAATGATGAAAGAATTACATGCTGTGCCTACTACATCTTTACCTACAACTGTAGCTTCCCACAATCTGGGAAGGCCTCCAACCAACACGATCAATAAGATTGATCCAAATGACATCGCCTTGATTGGAGGAAGATCAAGATCTCATACTCCTCCTTTTCTCCTCACATATGAAATCTTCAATAAAAACGTGCACAATTGCTTGGTCGATTCTGGTGCTTCAACGAATATTTTACCCAGGTCAATATTTGCCAAATTGAATGTGAAACCTCAAAAATCCACAGTACGTATAGTTCAACTTGATCGATCCCAAGTCGAAGTGATTGGTTAACTTAATCAGGTGACGATAAGATTGTCGTCTAACCCAAAAGTGTGTCAGGTTATCGACATTCTAGTAGCTAATATCCCTGAGTTCTATGGTTTGATTCTTAGCAGGGATTGGTCGGAGAAACTCCACGGATATTTCTCAACCGACTGGTCGCACATGTGGTTACCATACAATGGTAAACCAAATCAGATAAAGGTTGAACGAGAGTTGCACCAAAAATACATAGTCACAGAACTGGAAGGAGAAAATGAAGCCATAACATACAATAGCAGCATTGTAGGCAATTACGCAGTAGATTCTTTCCTTGGCAATTTCAATGCTCATATTTCACCTTACTTAGAGAATTTAGTTTTATCCCAAGTTGAAAATTTCTCCCAAACTGATGACTCAAAATGTTTTAGTTTTTTAGATAATTCTATAAATACATCTTTATTTTGGAAATTATATTTTGACGGGTCTAAATCCAACGAGGGAGCAGGAGCAGGATGCGTTCTGATTAGCCCGGACGGGAACAAGATTATGCTCACGTGTAGACTTGAGTTCGATTGCACGAACAACACAGTGCAGTACGAAGCCTTGGTTCAAGGCCTATACAAAGCAATCGGATTGAACGTTAAGTATCTTCAAATCTTTGGAGATTCTGAGATCGTCATAAAACAGGTACGTAACACCATACATTGCATGTCAAGTCATTTAAAGCACTATCAATCGTTAGTTCAAGATCTCACTGCACATTTCATAGCATTCAACATCTCGTCAATTCCAAGAATTCAAAACACGAGCGCAGACCTGTTAGCTAACGTAGCCTCTAGACTTATTCCTGCCGAAGATTTTAGTCCTAATAGGTTTTCAATAGAATTAATCTTTAAACCATCCATCCCTGACAACATCACCAATTGGAGATTATTCAACGACGATCCTGACATCGTAAATTTCCTTACTTCTGAAGGATCCTACTCAAACCAGATAATCGACGAAGACTGTCATGATCACCAAATACAACAAAGTAGCACTGACAATGCTATACCAAAATCAGTGGTCAAGTTAGAAGATTTATATGATTTGAAAAGTCGGTTTAAAAGGTCCACCAATGCTAAACTTTACAGTTCTACCCTGAACTATGAATTAGTAAACCTAGGGACCGATCAGAAGCCACAAAACGTTAACCTAGGCCACGGCCTAGCCCCTGAAGAGAAGTCAGCATATATCCGTCTTTTGAGACAGTACAAAAACGTTTTTTCCTGGAATTACGATGAGCTGAAGACTTACAACACTTCTATCATTTAGCACACTATCCCTATGATTAACAATGAAAAACCTGTCCAGCAGAAGCTCAGAAAAATACACCCTAACTTAGAAAATCAGATAAAAACTGAGCTTAATAAGTTGTTGAGAGCCAGAATAATTTTCCCGATCAGACATTCCAAATGGGCATCCAATATGGTACCCGTTAGGAAGAAAAACGGAGACATTAGAATCTGTATCAATTTCCGAAATCTCAACAAAGCCTGTCAGAAAGATAACTTTCCCCTCCCACCTATGGAACAAATATTACAGGCAGTAGCAGGCTCAGAATTAATGTCTTTCCTGGATGGATTTTCAGGATACAATCAAGTACTGGTGCATCCCGATGATCAGTTAAAGACTACGTTCCAAACCAAATGGGGCACTTATGCAAATCAGAAGATGCCATTTGGTCTGATCAATGCCAGAGCTACCTTTCAGAGAGCCATGGACATCGCATTTAAAGGGCTAGTCAATAAATCGGTAGTGATTTACCTCGACGATATAACAGTGTACTCCAAGAATCGACGCGACCACCTCAAAGATTTGAAGCAAATCTTTCAAAGATGTTTAAGGTATGGGATCTCACTTAACCCGAAGAAATCTTTTTTCACATTAAGTGAAGGGAAATTGCTAGGATTCATAGTGTCAAAATATGGTATTCACATTGAACCTGACAGAATCAAAGAAATTTCCAAGATATCCATGCCCCATAACAAAAAGACCATGCAATCCTTCCTTGGACAGATCAATTTTGTCAAAAGATTTGTCCCGGATTTTTCACGTATTATTTCTCCCTTACAAAATATGATAAAAAAGAATTCAAATTTCAAATGGGGTCTAGATGAGCATGAAGCATTCAACTTAATCAAACAAGCTATCATCAAAGCTCCATCTTTAGCAACCCCAAATTTTTCAGAACCTTTTAGCTTATACACGTTTGCCTCAGAGAAATCTTATGCTGCGATTTTAACTCAAGCGAATCAAGAAAGGGCAGAAGCTCCAATCGCATTCTTTAGCTCAATCTTACAAGGTGCTGAACTTAATTACTCAGACGTAGAGAAACAGGCATATGCCGTTTTCAAAGCAATCAAATATTTCAGAACTTTCTTGCTAAAAGCCCATACCAAAGTCATAGTACCGTTCCCAGTGGTAAGAAACCTCCTGTTACAGAAAGACGTGGGCGAAAAGAGAGCGAATTGGATCACCGCCTTACAAGAGTACGATCTTGAGATCAAGCCAGCACACATCGTGAGAGGTCAAGGCTTCTGCAAGATGTTAGCTGGAGCATCGCAAATTCCCGAGAACTCGTTTGAAGAGGTACACACGTATGAGGTAAGCCTAAACGACGCAGAATCATTATATGCTGACACCATTTATTTTCTTAAGAACGGGTATGCTCCATTTCACCTAGATCAGACCAAGAAGAAAGCCCTGAGATTGAAAGATAAACAATACCAGCTCATAAATGATGTTTTGTTTAAAAGAAATTACGATTCTGTGCTTCTTAGATGTCTTGAGAAAACTAAAGCCGAAAAGGTTTTGCAGGAACTTCACGATGGACCAGAAGGTGGACACTATGCTGGAGAAGCCACCACCCATAAAATCTTGCGTGTAGGATATTACTGGCCCACGCTGTTCAAAGACGCATACAATTACGTAAGGAAATGTCAAGTCTGCTAGACTGCTGCAGGGAAACAAAAGAAGTCATCCATGCCAATGCAGCCGGTTAACATTGAGCAACCGTTCAGTCAATGGGGCCTGGACATAATAGGTGAGATCGTTCCTCACTCCTCTAAACAGCATAGGTATATCCTCACGGCAACTGACTATTTTACCAAATGGGTAGAAGCAGTTCCTCTCAAGACAGCTAATTCTGAAAACATTATTGAATTCATAGATCAGTTTATCATCACTAGGTTTGGATTGCCAATGGCCTTAATGTTTGATAATGGATCATATTTTTCTGGAAATGCAATGACTGAGTTTGCGCTCAAAAGAGGGTTCAAACTGAAGTATTCTGCCAACTACTATCCGCAAGGTAACGGGTTGGCCGAATCAACAAACAAGAACCTAATCAGGATTATTAAAAAGACAGTCGACCAAAACCAAAAGAATTGGCACAAAGCGCTGGTAAATGCCTTATGGGCAGATAGAATTACAAAGAAAGCTTCTATCGGCACTTCTCCCTTTAATTTAGTTTATGGGAGAGAAGCGGTTCTTCCTGCTCACTTAGTCATCCCCTCTTTGTCCTTAGTTCAACACATCGATGAAGTACCTACTTCTTCCTTACAATTAAGACAAATGGAAATAACTAAACTAGAAGAACAATGAGAACAAGCTAGGAAAACCCATGCTCATCACCAAGCGCTAATAAAATCCTCTTTTGACTCAAATATAATGACCAGAAAAAACTTTCAGATGGGAGATTTAGTTTTAAAATGGGATAAGGCTCATGAAGAAAAGGGCAAACATACGAAATTCCAGAAGCTGTAGCTTGGTCCTTTTCAGATTGTAGAGGTCATAGGCCCATCGACTTTTGTGTTGCAGGATTTAACAGGCAGGAGAGATTCTCTGCCTGTGAATGGACAAATTCTCAAAATGTATTTTCCATAGAAGAGAATTCTTCTAATTTTTGTAGGATAGATTTAAATTTTAGTTTTTATTTTGTTCTGTTTTTCTCTTTTTTATGAATAAAACCGGTTGTAAATGATCATTTAAAAGGATTCATGAAAGAGCACGCCAATTCTCTATCAGATTTTGATTTCGCTTGTACAAATAGAATTTTTTTTGAAAAATCTGAATTTTATTATTGACAAATAGAGTTAACTTCACCCTGATTACGATATTAGTTTCAACCTCAAAAAACTTTGACGAAAGCAACCTTTGGTAAAGAATTGTTTTGTATTAGCACAATGAAAAGTATCATCAATAATAAAATAAGTATTCTCTGCAAAACTGTTGTTTTCAAAAAACTCTATTATTGTCGTCCAGAGCTTTCTTAAGGAAAAACAATGACTTCCTCCTTGCTAAAAGGAAATTGCAGCATTCAGAGAAACAATCCAAGGAAAACACTATATCTCAAAGAATAAGAGGTCTCATCACGAGCCGGCTTATCATGATCACAGATATTATAACTTGCTGACTTTGCCGATACTGTCTATCAAAACAGGGCAACGACTTAAGATTGTTGCAATCAAAAGATAAGAGGTCTCATCACGAGCCGGCTTGTTCAGCAAAAGTGTAAATCAAGTGAATGACTATGTCATAATTTGGCCACTAAACCAAGACATTGTTCTTTAGAGAATTAAAAAAAAAGGAAAAGTGTGTCAAAAAAGGATTTTTCTGGAATGTTGCGAGTAACCTCAAGCAGGAAAAAGGATCATTGCTGGATAACATGGTAACCCTGTCGAGGCTATGGACGCTTGCGGGCAACAGAGGCTGTACCTACGACAAATGAGCATACTTTTAAGCCAGTACGCAGAGAAGACCTTATTTTATCTTTAATCAAGACCAAGTAATGTCTGGTGCGGATGCAAGAAAAAACCTGAGGAAGCAAGCAATTGGGATATAAAAAAGGTTGAGACAAAATATCGTTGACGAGGTGAGGGGTAATCTACTCTATCTACCCATAAAAAAATTTAGACATATAAAAATTTTGCTATTTCGGAAGTGAATGGTCAATAGAAAAGCAGAGATAACTAGTTCTTCACAGTGAATCTCCATTGTTGTGGTCACCAAAAACCCCCCTCTTTGTTTGATATTAGTAATAACATCAAGCAAAGGGGGACCCTTAACCAAAAAACCAAAAAATATTTTGTTTAAAAAATCTTTTGTATTAACTCCCTAAGAGCTATATCGCGTCGCAAAGGTAGAGAGAAGCGTTTTCCCAAAGCACATAAATAACTGAAAAAGAGCGACGCGAGAACCCATCGCATCGCGTGCATTAAAAGCGCTCAAAAATGGAAAACCTAAGGAATTTTCGACGGCCGGTATGCGACGTCGCACATCGCAATGTCGCATAAGCAGCACAGAGTGATAAAGCGAAAATCTTGCGATCTTGCGATCTTGCGATCTTGCGATCTGCGATCTGCGATCATACAAAATGGCGATACTGCGATTCCAATCATAGAAAGGACTCATCGCAGGAATTCTCCGACATAAACGGTAAACCCAAAATTGAGTGCGCACCTTAAGGGAAATTAATGATCGCATGCTCCAGTATCCAAGAATGATTGTATCGCGTTTTTCGAAGAGCCAAATCATGATGAGTGTCAGAATTACGCATTCATTAGAACTTAATGCTTTCATGTCAATCTTTTCGTCATTTCTCTTCTTCTTTGCGTAAACTGCAAGACATGTAACTGATATAAATCTATATGCAGGAAACATCTAATGAAAAGAGGAAAGCGCCAATGGGGTAACAGAGAGAAGATGCCTCCGCAAATGGATGCCGCATGCAGCAGGACCGCGGATTCCAGAGTATCACCCAACAGGCGCTAATGAAAATAGACTATCTAAGACTAAGAGTCAAAGGCACACAAAAGCAGCGTGTTTGCAAAAGATCTTGAAGCTCAGACTGGGTAAAGCAAAAAGAGAAACGCAAAAGAAGGAGGACGCTCCAGGAAAGCCTGGAACAAAGAACGGAAGCAATTCTCAATACAGGGGGTTGTCCATACAGCGCGACTCCTAACTCATTGAGTCATTCGCATGATCGAAAACCGAAATAGCAACAACAAAATCAGTTCGAAACGAACCTGGGTTGTACTAAGTGTACGCATAGCGAATACACCCAGCTAGAGAAAGGTTTTCGAAAATATCTTCTAGTCTGTCAGAAAGAGGTGTCAGCTCTTGTTGTTCCTAATTATCAAGCTCGAACAAAAGGAAAGGACAACCAGCCGACTCTTTCACGGTGAACAGCGCATTGCTTACAGCACTAAGGAGCAGATACAGAAACGGTTAGAAATTAGATTTGATTTTTAGAAATAAATTTGCTTTTAGTAAAAGGGTGGTCATTTGAAGCCGTTTCCTAAATTTGTGTAATTAAGATTAATTAGTTAGTAGTATTTAACCCTTCTCATGGCATTTGGAGAAGGGTCCGGAAATCTGTCAAAAAACGTGTCCTCAGAACATGCACTTTTGCACCCTCGGAGGGGGTTTTTGATGAATGGATGGATCGAGATTTATTTATGTTTGCATTTTAATGTCTGTTACTGATGTTGCACTTATGTACTCTTAGCAGATATTAGAACAAGTAGAAATAAATCGTTATTGCTTGAAGTTTATTAGTGAAACCAGTCATAAATGGTACTTTTATCTCTTGACTAATTTCTGCTTATATTCCTAAAGTGATATGCAGCTGAGTTCTTTATATGTTAATGTATGAATGTGTGTATTACCATTTGGCACTTCTGTACGGTGGAGTCATTTATTTGTGCTTGACATATGAATAACTAATTATGCGATATGCTGTTCACAACTGTTTTGCCTAACTTTTTATGGAGAATGGTTTATCTTAATGGATTTCTATTCTTATGATAACTGAATGATCTTTATTACCAGCTATTGTTCGAAATCTTTTTAGATCGCATAATAGAAGAAAAATACCCCGGGTTAGCATAGATTAGATGTATTGTTTTTCATTAGATTACAATAGCATAGAGTTAGTTTAGAAGTTAGCATTAAATTAGCTTAAAATACCCCTAGATCAATACCATCAAACTCTACACACACACACACCCCTCACATTGGGAAACTGGTCCCATTACCCCCAGTCGGACCCGCTACACCAAATGGGCACGGAGCCGCCAACCAGGTTCCCGACCGGGTGGGTATCCCCCTTGTTGTTGACCCGATTTCAGGGCCCTCAACAGGTTCCTAATAACATGGAACTTATTTTTAATATGCTTCATTCTAGAATGAAACATGGTATCTCCAAACATCTTTATAAAAGTTTGATTGTAACAATTAATCACAGTAGGACCTAGAGACTTCTCGAACAAATCTTTCAGAATCTTCCTTAACCAAACAACCTCCTTTCCTACTTTACATGCAACCACATATTCTGCCTTGATACTACTCAAAACAATGGGATACTGCTTCCTACTCGTCCAGGTGAGAGGTGGGGCGATGTGAAATAATAGTCCCACGAGTGTAGAAATTTGGGCAGGGTACATTGAGAGGTTTTATCTCATGGATCATTACCTTTCTACAAGATCCCATAGTACGTAGTAGCAAGATGGATCAGTGGAAATCGATGAAGTCAGATATTAGAGTGACGGAGGTAGAGGCTAGCAAGAGTAAGATACTAAAGAGCACAGAGCAAAGGCAAAGCTAGTACAAATTAGAGCCTCTGGTGAGAGATGCATCATATTGATTCAGTTTGTATGTTTCTTTTGTTTCAGAAGTTGCAATAGCAACAACACTGGAGATAAGTGTTGCAAGCAGAACATTCCACATGTATACTCTCTGGATAGAGTTGAATTCCTTTCTTGTTGAGAGGCAGTTTTGTAAATAGCGACAAGAAATGTTAGAAATAACATGAAGAAAATTCTAATTTAATTTTTCCTTGAATTAAATTGGGAACTAATTTGTAATTCTATTCTCATATCAACTTGTAGTAGTTAACTAAGTTATGTTGACTTAGATGGCTTAGTAAATTAGAGTTGGAACTCTACCTAGAGTCATGTAGAGTGATCCCTAAATTTTAGGGGTCTGGGTTGAGTTATTTTGAGTTGTAATTAGATAACTTAGTCTAACTGAGTTATAGTCACTTAAACTAGTTCTAATGTTGGAGGAACTAGGGGCTTCGCAGGAAGTAGAATTAGCGAAGTGTTGGCTTAAGCCGTCTTGTGAAGCAAAGAGTTACATTTTACTAGTGTAGGAATTTTTCACGTGGAATAAGCATTATATTTTATTCTTAGATATTTTGGTTAATGAAATATAAATAGTGGGGTTTTTTAGCAGTTTCTTTCTGTAGAGAAATATTTTGTTATGTATGATTGATATTCTTCCTTTTCTTCTTATTGTTTTCATTGATCAATTTTGGTTTCCATTGAAAAGTAGAGTAGATTCTTTTCTTGTGTTTTAGCAAATCACATAAGCAGTTGAATCTACAAAAAACTACAATTGCTTTCTTCAAAACCTCTTGATGCGTATCTTCCTTGAATATAGATGGTTCGGATTCAATAAATTTTGTCATATATGGAGCATAACTAGAATATATCTCTGGTCTCTTTCTTTCCTTGAAGGTTCCTTTCACAGCTTTATGTACTTCAACATCTTCTAATTTAGCTTTTAACCAAATTGGAATTTTCCTTGTGGTTGGAATGACCACTGATTGAATAGATTGACTTAGTCCTTCTTTGAGATTTGTAGTAGAGTTTTCATGATGAACTTCTTCTTCTTCAAATATAGGAACTTCTTCATCATCAAAATCAATAGGAATACCTTTTGATTTCTTGTATGTTTGATTGTCATCAATTATGAAATCCTTGCTTACTTCAATATATCTTCCTTCCTTAACGTAGTTTCTAAATGCTTTTTAAGACAGCCTATATCCAATGAATATTCCCTTGATACTTGTAAAATCCAACGTCTTTCACTTGTTTTTCGGAAAATGGATATATGTTGGACTTCCAAAAATTCATAAGTGATCCACACTCAGCTTCTTTCCAGTGAATACTTCTTCAAGTGTTGTATTATCAAGACTATTATGAGGAATTCTATTTTGAATGTGTACGACTGTTAGTGTTGCTTCTCCCCATAAGAATTTTGGTAGGCCTTGAGCAAGGATAATAGTTTGAATTCCTTCTTCAATTGACCTATTATTCCTTTCATCCAGTCCATTTTGTTTGGGATAATAGGGAAACATGAGCTCCCTCTTAATACCAACTTTCTTAGAGGATGCAATCAATTCATTAGAATTTTATTCCCCACCATTTTCAAACCTCATATTTTTTTATCTTTCTTTCAATTAGGGTTTCCACTTTAGCCCTAAACTCCTTGAACTTATTAAATACTTCATCTTTGTTTTTGAGGAGTTAGAGCCATGTCTTTCTAGAATGGTCATCAATGAATGTCACATATTAGAGATGAACTCCAAGTGATTTGTTAGACATGGGTCCACACATATCAAAATGGATGAGGTTTAATATCTCTTTAGACCTAGAGTCATTATTATCAAATGGATTTCTTGGACATTTTCCAAAAGAGCATCCATTGCATAGACCTTCATGATCCAACTTCATATTAGGAATACCATGAACGAGTTGACTAAGAGTAGGGATGACCTTATATTGCAGATTGCCATACCTCCTATGCCACATCTGAATGGGACCTATTTCCATACGAACTAAATCTTGACGAGGTTGGTGTAATGAGTCTATAAAGACTCCCTTCACGAACTCCAATAACCCTAGCTTTATCAATGCTAGAGTCTTTTCACCAAACCAGTGACTTTCCATCAACAAATAGAAATAAAAAGAAAATTCTTTTTCAAACCTAGAACATATAGAATGCTATTGAAGTGCAACTTCGATCCATCATCTAGCTTCAGCGATGTTGATCCTAGGAGCCAAAACCACAAAAAAAGCAGGATGACCAGGTCCAAGACATTGACAGTTGTATTGGAAATAGAAAACAACAAGAGGAAGAAGGAAGCATGTTATCGCCAAAGCATCAAAAGTTTTTAGTTTCCAGTAAAGACTGCAAAACATGTAACAAAGTCTTTAGCAGTCAGATTGAACTTGAATCACATCTTGGAGGTAAGAGACATGCTTCCCAATTGAAAAAGCTTAAAAATTTTGCAGAGCTTTTAGATGTTAACAGTGGCCAGAGTAAGAAATTTGTGGGTCTATAAGGAAGCATTTCATCCCGAAAATGTCAAAAGTTGTTAGTTTCTAGTACAGACTGTAAGATATGTAAAAAAGCGTTTAGCAGTCAGGTTGTACTTGAATCACATCTTGCACATAAGAAACATGCTTCCCAAATGAAAAAGATTGAAAATTCTGCAGAGCTTTTAGCTGTTAACACTGGCTAGAGTAAAAATTGTGAGGGAGTAGATGTGCAAGTATCTGAGAATTCTAAATTGGTGATATCAACCAAGAATGGGTAGGAGGAAAAAGGAAGCATGTCATGCCCGAAATCTGGAATGTTGTTAGTTTCAAGCACATAATGCAAGATATGTAACAAAGTGTTTAGCAGTCAAGCTGTACTTGATTCACATCTTGCAGGTAAGAAACATGCTTACCAATTGAAAAAGATTGAAAATTTTGGAGACAGTGGTCAAATAAGAAACTTGTGGGCCTAGATGTGCAAGTATCTGATAATTCTAAATTGGTGATATCAATTAAGAATGTTGCAAAACCAAGTGGGAAGGATGAAGAAATTACTTTGGAGGCTAAAGATGATCCCAAAATAGTGATGAAAATTGAAAATGATGATAAGAAGGAGATTTCAGAGCCCATTGAAGAGGATCAAGAATCAATGGTTTGAATTCAAAAGCATGCTAGGAGGGAGAGCTCAAAGCCCAATGAAGTTGATGGTAAGAAAGAAGATACTCTTGGAAGCGGAACAAAAGATGTTACAACCTCTATGAATATTGAAGTTTGAACAAGTTAATGACAACATTGAAATTTCACAAGCCCGCCATAATAATACAGTAATAAATAAAATAAAAGAAACTTGTAAGCTGATTTCCTCATGCGTGTAGAGATTTATATACTTTTGACTTTTCTTGAGGTTTCAGGTTTGGCTTGTAGTAAGGACATTTGTAATGTCTAGGATATCTGCTTTTGTTCTCTAGGAGATTAAGTTGATAATATGAATAGCCGTTTTTGTTTTTGTTTTTGACCACCGAACCTTGAGGTAAGTGATCCATGGTCTTTGTTGACTATATTAGTAAACATGTTTGTTTAATAAAAAATTGTTTTTATTAAGCAATTTTTTTTAATGTTTAGTTAATATTTTAAAAAGTAAAATCGTATTTTTTTTTTCATAATAAAAATTCAAAACATAAAATAAAATAAATATACAAGGAAGAGCATTTTCAATGTTTGGTTTGAGTTCTTTAGTATTTTATAAATTACATGATTTTTTTTTTAATTTGATTTTTTGTATTATTATTATAATTATAATGAATAATTTTAAATTAATAGTTATATTTAATAGAATTGTTATGTATTGGAAATGATTTTTTTTAGGATGAAAATTATTTTCATTATTTTGATTTGGAGTGAAATTTTTTTTTTTTCACAATTTAATGTTATATGTCTTATATGGAAAAAATTTGTTATAAAAGTTAGCTTTGTAAATGATAATGAAGAATAAAATATGTAATTTATTGGATTCAATAATATTGAAGATACCTTTTCTTAATGAAGATGCCATTACTTCTGGGTTTTCTATGGTACTAATTGCATTTAATTAAATATTAATACTGTATGTTTTATTGGTCTACTATGCAAACTTTTGGATTTACTAATTTCATAGCATAAACTAGTAGGAAATTATTTTGAAAATTGTCATTAATTATTTAAGAAACAGGTTTCAATCTACATTAAAGAAAATATGAATTTAAATTTTACCATGGTTCGCTGAAGTCGCTTGCATGTTTTTAGTTTAGTTTCTAAATTGGTTGGGTTAGATGAATTTTTGTACAAACTAAAGAAATTGGACTCTTGATTCAACATTCTACACATCATTTAATTTGCAATAGATAGTTGTTGTTTTTAGTATTTTCTAGAAAACTTCATTGACTGGTTATAGAAGTTTTCTTCTCAAAAATCACCTAGGAATGAGATATGTAATCTATGCAATGTAGAGAAGATTGAAAAGATTGAAGACAACTCATTTTCTCATAATAATATTTTTTTTATATAATTATGAAACAAACATCCCATGAATCTACTTTATTAATTAAATCCTAGTTTTATTTGTATTCTCTATCACTTCTAGATCCCAATACCATGTGGGATTAAAGGATGTTAAAGGACATCATCATCACCATGAGGATTGAGTAGTGTATAAGGAATATCTCTTTCAATGGATATGCATAGGGAAATACATGTACCATAACATTCTAGTATGATTTAACAAGGATGAATAGTTGACAAGAAGTGAAGGCACTGGTAATTAAAGTGATAACATAAGCAATCAATTAATTGTGGAAACAAAGC
Source organism: Pinus tabuliformis (assembly GCA_031772625.1). Taxonomy (NCBI): domain Eukaryota; kingdom Viridiplantae; phylum Streptophyta; class Pinopsida; order Pinales; family Pinaceae; genus Pinus; species Pinus tabuliformis. The sequence continues at coordinate 519,024,169 of CM062820.1, read as the reverse complement.
ATGAGTAGTGACATGTGGCTTTGTACTATTCTAGGTTTTGACAACCATATAGTGTTTTTATTGAAATTTGGATTACTTGCATATAATTTTGTTAATAGTTAATTTTACATTAGAGCGCTAGCTACATTGAAATGGATGACACACTTGATAGATCAATATGCATACAACCACACATCAACAACTTCAAGTTCTTAGTAAGAGTAAGTAGAATATCATCATTAATATATAGACATTCTCTCCAATCAAGATGATTATGGCTAACTAAATCATTGGAGATTTTCAAATAATCAACTTCTAAATAATTGGTTGTTTTGTGCATTGATTAACAATTTAAATTGTAACTCTAACTAACTTATTAGTGGAAACATTATCAACATACTTGTAAAAAATAAAATCGAGAAATAAACATGATTTTATATTAAATAAAAAGGAGTACAAAAAGTAGAACACCCTTCAGGTGCTTCAAATACAACTAGGCCAGATGAACGTGGAAGATTCTTCTTAATGAGTATCTATTTTTTTTGATAGTCAAAATGTTGGGGTTCAAGACCAATCCTAGTTGAGAGAGAGCATGTTTTCAATATTTTCAAAGAGGGGATGCACAGAGAAATTGTTCATCATGTATACACCATTCATCCAGTTCATCATGAGAAGTGAGTCCCCATATATGTGAAGATTTTTAATTATGCTTTCCTGTGCAAGGTGTAATATGAGCTTGATATCCATGAGCTCAACATAATTGTTTGTTGGGTGTCGTGCCCTTGACCAAAATGAGATTTGTGAATTTGTGAATAGATGAAAGATGCCACCAACACCTCCCAATGATGGTGAGCCTTGTGCTTCTCCATTGAATAAATCCCACTAGGAGTCAATTTGAATAATGAGCTTAATATGGTGCATGAAAAATTGAAAACTTTGTATGTAGACACCTGATGGAAAAATGGCCAACCTATGAGAAACAAATTTCATGGCTAGGGGAGGTTTGGTGTAAAGTATAGATTGATTCATCTCTAGCCATAAGCCATAGGATATTGAGAATGTGATTACTTTGATGTTTCTCAGTATTTGAGTGCAACCAAGTGTGAAGATAAGAGTGAATGTCAATCCCCACCCAAATGTAATTTTGATTGGTGAGGCTTCTAGTTTGAGACTAGATGTCATAATAGAAGGGTCAAAGTAAGAAGAGATGTAGTTGGATATCGAAGGTACAACTGACATATGCTATATCATTGGAAGGGGCATTTATTAATGTATGCAACATCAAAAGTTTGTCTTCTATTGGGAACTTTAATTTCTAGGAAGTTTTCCCTTCATCACATTGATCTTACCATTCTACATAGATCACTCTGTTTTAATATAAATATCTGTACATTTTGATTTATTATGTTGTGTATGTGTTTCATATGTATTTTGTCTATATCTTCTCTAACAAATTGTGTTTAGTGTAATTATCAATATGTATTACAATTAATTCCATCAAGTAATAATAAAAAAGTTCAATGTTTCTTTTTATCTATGCCTCTAAAACATACACAACTTCCAATTTTTTGGATTCATGTCCACAATGACCCACCATATGATAGAACATATCACTATCAATATGTTGGCTTTAATTATTATATCATATTTTTTGAGATGGATCAACCCCCCATAGATAGAAGGAAGAAAATTCTTGGGTTGATTAATAAAACCTTAAGCACGAATAACGAACTAGTATTAGATCATAAAATATGTTGAAAAGTGTGACTATATTAGTTTTTCATAATTGTACTAATGTATTCTATGTAAAAAGAAAAAAAACGAATTACTATTATTTGTTCTTCATGCTTATAGGATTTATTGAGTCAAAGAATCAAAGTGCTAATTGGACTTCTTGCAAAGAAAAACGAAAAATATTTTTTATAAAATATAATTTGGATTAATTGACCTTAAGAAGCTAATTACAAATCCTCTCACTCAAAAAATGTGTCTTTTTGCATATGAGAACAATTATACATTGGTATAAGTCCTCCATCAAATGGAAAGAAATTAGGTGTTTTCTATCATGAATTTTGATATAAAGTGATCGAAAGTTTCCTTGGTCTTAGTAGTAAAAGTGATGAGAAGATTCATGAAGATAAAGTTATGAAATGATGCGAGTTTCTTGATGTTAAAATACTAAATTTGATGCAAATTTCCTCAGTGAGTTTTACGTGAAATAACCCATGTAAATTGATTTAGAAATTTCTAAGATGTGCTTGTGTGATTAATGCCACTTTCAAAAGATTATATTGATGGAAAATTTGGAGGGCTTGACTTGGCTACTTGGAGGGATGTAGGAACTATCCCAAGGAAAAAAAACCCCTCAAGAGGAAAGCCGAGTCATGAAAATTCTTGTTTTCAATAGAATTCTTTGAGACACTTCACCCTAGACAAAGGTACAAGCTTCCCTCCACACCAATTCAACCTCCCAAATCTTCGACCTCTTTCCAATAACATCAACTAGGTGGCATCTTTTGGCATCAAGAAGATTCTCACACTTTGAAGACTTTGATCTCCCAAACAAGGGAACGAAACATAGAGAGAGAGAGAGAGAGAGAGAGAGGCACCAAAAGTTTGATTTTCTTCTTCTCCTTAGACTTCCCAAACTCGCACTTCCTTCATCTTCTGTAGACCCACTTCATCTTACTTCACACTTGTCCACGTACTCTTGAGATATAGAACCAACTTGAGATGTGATGCTCCAAATGACATTGACTTGCTAGTATTTATAGGCTCCATGTGTGTTGAATAATGTCCTTAGTCCAACTTGATCTCTTTTAGGCTGACTTGGTGTTGAAGATACATAAATCATATTTGACTCAATACTTAACCTTTTTATATGATTCAAAAGCCCAAAAAGGGTCTATTTGAAAATATAATGGCTTTATTGACTCAGAATAAATCCTAGAATTCCTATATGGGCACTTTGAAACCCATTCTTTAATAAGTCACAATAATAACAATATTTTCTTTTCTTTATTCTTTTGACATGTACATTATGACGACTAAAATACATTAAGTGAAGAATGAACGTAGTTACAATTTCCAACGCTCCCTCTTAATTAGGGAGGTATTCATCATATACAAATATAATAGAAGATCTCAAACTATTTGAACATTGACGAACTTTAGGCAACACGATATGATGGAATAGGTTCCCGACTATGGAAATCTACCTATTGGTCTCTCAACAATTTCGATGCCGCAATGCCACAGACTAGATTCCTGACTAGGGAAATCTATCCAAGTTGGAATAAGGAGGACTCAAGATTTCATACCCTGTAGGTATCATTACGATTACTTTCTAACCATCAACCCAAGGACCTAGGTGCATATCCATTGTCAAGGCTCTACAACCCACACTACACTCCCTATTTGGGGATGTAGACATCAACATAAAGTGTCGGCCATATGTCCTCCCAACATAAAGTGTCGGCCATATGTCCTCCCAGGAAATGCTTCACTTACAAAGCCTCAACAAATCTCTTCCATTTCCTTATCATCAATACATTCAACAATGTCTATCAAAGCCAAGAAGTTTCTCAAATACTCAAACTTATTATTAGGAAGAGCCTTTGTTAGTATGTATGCTACATGTTCATCTATCTAGACATACTCCAAATTCACACTTCTATCTTGTACCAAGTTCCTAATAACATGGAACTTGTTGTTAATATGCTTCGTTCTAGAATGAAACATGGTATCTCCAAACATCTTTATAAAAGTTTGATTGTAACAATTAATCACAGTAGGACCTAGAGACTTCTCGAAAAAATCTTTCAGAAGCTTCCTTAACCAAACAACCTCCTTTCCTACTTTATATGCAACCACATATTCTGCCTTGATACTACTCAACACAATGGGATGTTGCTTCCTACTCGTCCAGGTGAGAGGTGGGGCAATATGAAGTAATAGTCCCACGAGTGTACAAATTTGGGCAACCTACATTGAGAGGTTTTGTCTCATGGATCATTACCTTTCTACAAGATCCCATAGTACATAGTAGCAAGATGGATCAGTGGCAATCGATGAAGTCAGATATTAGAGTGACAGAGGTAGAGGCTAGCAAGAGTAAGATACTCAAGAGCACAGAGCAAAAGCAAAGCTACTACAAATCGGAGCCTCTGGTGAGAGATGCATCATATTGATTCAGTTTGGATGTTTCTTTTGTTTCAGAAGTTGCAATAGCAACAACACTGGAGATAAGTGTTGCAAGCAGAACATTCCACATGTATACTCTCTGGATAGAGTTGAATTCCTTTCTTGTTGAGAGGCAGTTTTGTAAATAGCGACAAGAAATGTTAGAAATAACATGAAGAAAATTCTAATTTAATTTTTCCTTGAACTAAATTGGGAACTAATTTGTAATTCTATTCTCATGTCAGCTTGTAGTAGTTAACTAAGTTATGTTGACTTAGATGGCTTAGTAAATTAGAGTTGGAACTCTACCTAGAGTCATGTAGAGTGATCCCTAAATTTTAGGGGTCCAGGTTGAGTTATTTTGAGTTGTAATTAGTAACTTAGTCTAACTGAGTTATAGTCACTTAAACTAGTTCTAATGTTGGAGGAACTAGGGGCTTCGCAGGAAGTAAAATTAGCGAAGTGTTGGCTTAAGCCAGCTTGTGAAGCAAAGAGATAGATTTTACTAGTGTAGGAATTGTTCACGAGGAATAAGAATTATATTTTATTCTTAGATATTTTGGTTAATGAAATATAGATAGTGGGGTTTTTTAGCAGTTTGTTTCTGCAGAGAAATATTTTGTTATGTATGATTGATATTCTTCCTTTTCTTCTTATTGTTTTCATCGATCAATTTTGGTTTCCATTGAAAAGTAGAGTAGATTCTTTTCCTGTGTTTTAGCAAATCACATAAGTAGTTGAATCTACAAGAAACTACAACTGCTTTCTTCAAAACCTCTTGATGTGTATCTTCCTTGAATATAGATTGTTCGGATTCAATAAATTTCATCATATATGGAGCATAACTAGAATATATCTCTGGTCTCTTTCTTTCCTTGAAGGTTCCTTTCACAGCTTTATGTACTTCAACATCTTCTAATTTAGCTTTTAACCAAATTGGCATGTTTCCTTGTGGTTGGAATGACCACCGATTGAATAGGTTGACTTGGTCCTTCTTTGAGATTTGTAGTAGAGTTTTCATGATGAACTTCTTCTTCTTCAAATATGGGAACTTCTTCATCATCAAAATCAATAGGAATACCTAGGTGCATATCCATTGTTAAGGCTCTACAACCCACGCTACACTCCCTATTTGGGGATGTGGACATCAACACAAAGTGTTGGCCATATGTCCTCCCAGGAAATGCTTCACTCACAAAGCCTCAACAAATATCTTCCATTTCCTTATCATCAATACATTCAACAATGTCTATCAGAGCCTAGAAGTTTCTCAAATACTCAAACTTATTATTAGGAAGAGCCTTTGTTAGTATGTATGCTACATGTTCATCTGTCTAGACATACTCCAAATTCACTCTTCCATCTTGTACTAGGTTCCTAATAACATGGAACTTATTGTTAATATGCTTCGTTGTAGAATTGGAACACGGGATCTCCAAAAATCTTTATAAAGTTTGATTGTAACAATTAATCACAGTAGGACCTAGAGACTTCTCGAACAAATCTTTCAGAAGCTTCCTTAACCAAACAACCTCCTTTCCTACTTTACATGCAACCACATATTCTGCCTTGATACTACTCAACACAATGGGATATTGCTTTCTACTCGTCCAGGTGAGAGGTGGGGCGATGTGAAGTAATAATCCCACGAGCGTAGAAATATGGGCAAGGTACATTGAGAGGTTTTGTCTCATGGATCATTACCTTTCTACGAGATCCCATAGTGCATAGTAGCAGGATGGATCAATGGCAATCGATGAAGTCAAATATTAGAGTGACGGAGGTAGAGGCTAGCAAGAGTAAGATACTGAAGAGCACAGAGCAAAGGCAAAGCTATTAGAAATCAGAGCCTCTGGTGAGAGATGCATCATATTGATTCAGTTTGGATGTTTCTTTCGTTTCAGAAGTTGCAATAGCAACAACACTGGAGATAAGTGTTGCAAGCAGAACATTCCACATGTATACTCTCTGGATAGAGTTGAATTCCTTTCTTATTGAGAGGAAGTTTTGTAAATACGACAAGAAATGTTAGAAATAACATGAAGAAAATTCTAATTTAATTTTTCCTTGAATTAAATTGGGAACTAATTTGTAATTCTATTATCATATGAGCTTGTAGTATTTAACTAAGTTATGTTGACTTAGATGGCTCAGTAAATTAGAGTTGGAACTCTACCTAGAATCATGTAGAGTGATCCCTAAATTTTAGGGGTCTGGGTTGAGATATTTTGAGTTGTAATTAGATAACTTAGTCTAACTGAGTTATAGTCACTTAAACTAGTTCTAATGTTGGAGGAACTAGGGGCTTCGCAGGAAGTAGAATTAGCGAAGTGTTGGCTTAAGCCGACTTGTGAATCAAAGAGTTAGATTTTACGAGTGTAGGAATTGTTCATGAGGAATAAGCATTATATTTTATTCTTAGATATTTTGGTTAATAAAATATAGATAGTGGGGTTTTTTAGTTGTTTATTTCTGCAGAGAAATATTTTGTTATGTATGATTGATATTCTTCCTTTTCTTCTTATTGTTTTCATCGATCAATTTTGGTTTCCATTGAAAAGTAGAGTAGATTCTTTTCTTGTGTTTTAGCAAATCACATAAACAGTTGAATCTACAGAAAACTACAATTTCTTTCTTCAAAAACTCTTGATGTCTATCTTCCTTGAATATAGATGGTCCAAATTTAATAAATTTCGTCATATCTGGAGCATAACTAGAATATATCTCTGGTCTCTTTATTTCCTTGAACGTTCCTTTCACAGCTTTATGTACTTCAACATCTTCTAATTTAGCTTTTAACCAAATTGGCATTTTCCTTGTGGTTGGAATGATTGACTTGGTCCCTCTTTGAGATTTGTAGTAGAGTTTTCATGATGAACTTCTTCTTCTTCAAATATGGGAATTTCTTCATCATAAAAATCAATAGGAATACATTTTGATTTCTTGTATGTTTGATTGTCATCAATTATGAAATCCTGCTTACTTCAATATATCTTCCTTCCTTAACGTAGATTCTATATGCTTTTTAGGAGAGCATATATCCAATGAATATTCCATTGATACTTGTAAAATCCAACTTCTTTCACTTGTTTTTTGGAAATTGGATATATGTTGGACTTCCAAAAATTCATAACTGATCCACACTCAGCTTCTTTCCAGTGAATACTTCTTCAAGTGTTGTATTATCAAGACTATTATGAGGAATTCTATTTTGAATGTATATGACTGTTAGTGTTGATTCTCCCCATAAGAATTTTGGTAGGTCTTGAGCAAGGATAATAGTTTGAATTCCTTCTTCAATTGACCTATTATTCCTTTCAGCCAATCCATTTTGTTCGGGATAATAGGGAAACATGAGCTCCCTCTTAATACCAACTTTCTTAGAGGATGCAATCAATTCATTAGAAGTTTATTCCCCACCATTGTCAAACCTCATATTTTTTTATCTATCTTTCAGTTAGGATTTCCACTTTATCCCTAAACTCCTTGAACTTATTAAATAATTCATCTTTTTTTTGAGGAGTTAGAGCCATGTCTTTCTAGAATGGTCATCAATGAATGTCACATATTAGAGATGAACTCCAAGTGATTTGTTAGACATGGGTCCACACATATCAAAATGGATGAGGTTTAATATCTCTTTAGACCTAGAGTCACTATTATAAAATGGATTTCTTGTACATTTTCCAAAAGAGCATCCATTGCACAGAACTTCATGATCCAACTTCATATTAGGAATACCATGAACGAGTTGACTAAGAGTAGGGATGACCTTATATTGCAGATTACCATACCTCCTATGCCACATCTGAATGGGACCTATTTCCATACGAACTAAAGCATGACGAGGTTGGTGTAATGAGTCTATAAAGACTCCCTTCACAAACTCCAATAACCCTAGCTTTATCAATGCTAGAGTCTTTTCACCGAACCAGTGACTTTCCATCAACAAATAGAAATAAAAAGAAACTTCTTTTTCAAACCTAGAACATATAAAATGCTATTGAAGTGCAACTTCGATCCATCATCTAGCTTCAGTGATGTTGATCCTAGGCCTGTAACATCATAGCTCTTGTTTCCACCCAATTCCGCTACATGAGGAGATGCCTCCTTTGATAGTGTATGAATTTGTTTACTTTCTTCTCTGATGTGTCTTGATTCTCCTCTAATAGTGATCCAAGCATTCTCATCATTAAGAGAACTTGTAAGAGCATCCAAGGATCCTCGACTTTTAACCTTGTTGAATAAGTAGTAGATGACCTTCTTGATCCAACTTCCAGCAGGTTTGATACCTACTCTTATGTAGTTCCTCAAAAATGGATAATCCACACCAATAAAGTGATGTCTGACTCTTCCTCACGTTAGCTCTAATACCATTTTGGAAAATCAAATAAGTTATATTAGGGTTTGATTCTCCTTTCTTGATCATTGCTTGTGAGTGTGTTATATTATTTTTACATCTTTATTATATTATATTTCATCAAGAAAATACCATATTATGTGTGTATGAATATCACAAAAAAAAAGACAAAAGATGTAGGCACTATCCAAGGGGAAAATCCCCATCGAGGGGAAAACCCAGTCAAGAAAATTATTACTTTCAATAGTATTCTTTGAGACTCTTCACCCTAGACAAAGAACAAACTTTCCCTCCACACCAGGTCAACCTCCCAGGTCTTCGACCTCTTTCCAACAACTTTGACTAGTTAGTAGCTTTCAGCATCAGGCAACTTTTGACATTAGTGAAACTTGGAAGACTTTGATCTCCAAAAATAGGGCATGAACAGAGAGAGAGAGAGAGACACCAAAAGTTTGATTTTATTATTCTCCTTAGACTTCCCCAAAATCACACTTCCTTTCATTTCCTTAGACCCACTTCATCCTACTTCGCACTTCTCTAGCTACTACTTAGATATCGAACTAGACTAAGAGGTGATGGTCTAAATGAATTTGACTTACTTGTATTTATAAGCTCCATATGAGGTTGAATATTGTCCTTGATCTGAAAATTGGGCTCTTAGGCTTCTTGTCTAGCTTACAAGAACCTCTCCCACTTCCAAAGCTTGAATTTTCCCAAGTCTTTAATGATTAACCAATGCAGAATTAAAAATGCTTGAAAATATGGGTGTATGCTTTTATTTTTTTTAGCTAATTATTTGCTTTAAAATCTACTGTTTGTGTTGATATGTTAATGTCATTAAACTGATATAACAATGCATATAACAGTAAATAATGCAACAATAAAAACATACACATAAGACAACAAATTAATTAGGAGTTCACCCACAACTCTTGGGCTACATCCCCCTGAGCTCTAGTTAATTCAAATAGGCTCTCTAGGATTATGGTATTAGTATTTTTTAAAAGCTCTTGGCCCAACTCCTACTGTTCTACACAAAAATAATGGGTTCAGACACCATTTAATCCCCTTGGCTCTTGAAGCTCTGGCTCTTGGCTCTTGGATCTTGGCTCTAGCTCTTTGGCTCTGGTTTTGGCTCTTGGCTCTGACTCTTGGCTCTTGGCTCTTTGGCTCTAGCTTATTTCTACCTTCTGCAACCTTCACTCTCTCTGGCTTTTCACTTGAACTTCAGGTGACCCCAAAGGCTCCCTCAGCTACTCTTTTGCTTTTGCACTGCCTCCTTGGCTTCTACGTTTCCTTCTTGTGCTCGGCTTCAACAACTCAACCACCATCAACAATTTATCAGAAAACAAGAACTTGGCCACCATTCAACAACCCAGTAGCCCATAGTCTTTAGCATTCACAGATTGAAAGCAAAATCGCGCTGCCTATTGGTTTTCCCTTTTGGGCTCTGCAACTTCCGTCCATGTCTACTCGAATCCCTCCTTTGGCATTCAATAATCATTGTATAACACACTCAGGGGAAGCGGTCACCTTCTTCTACCACAAATGAGGGCAATCGATGCTTGAAATCATTAGTAATAGTCGTTCTCTGTTTACACAAAGAGTGCTGTGAAAACATGGGAAATCCGCATAAAAAACAATATATTGAGCTTCAAAAGTATTGAAATCCACCTTATTCTCCTATTGGGTCCGCTTGCAAGTCGCATCACATATCGCAAATGGCCTGGTTCTATGGTTTTCCCCTTTGCATTAAAAATACATTAAAAAGATGGCAAAATCCCACTTCTTAGATTTGAAATTATGTCAAATCTGGCTTATCACCCCCATCGGGTCCGGCCATCGCATATCACATGTCGCTAGGCCTAGGGTCCTTCCCTTTTCAGATCACTGACAGCGATCTGCCAATATCGGTGATCACAGTCGCAAGTCGCACCAGCTTGGGGTGTTTCCTTTTGGGATCACTGACAGTGATCCGCCGATATCGGCAATTGCAGTCGCAAGTGAAATCAGCTCGGGACTGGCCACCTCTAATCCGACCTGCCGATTCGATCATCAGAGGTCGCTGATCGGGGGTGCCTTTTGCTCGACTTTAAGCCTTGGCCTTATGCAATGTGATTTTCTTCACTAAGGCCTTAAGTACATTTTTCAAAGAATTTGCCTCATTTTCAAAGGAACAAGGGGAGCTTCTTTTAACGATAACTTATTCATCTGAAATCCATTTTCACCCATTCAAGTTGCATTGGATTCAGAATGAGGAGATCTCTGCAATGAGATTATTTCTGAGGGAAACCTGCGATTTTCATTTTCCTCTGATTTACAAAGGATTTTTGCCATTTGACACCTTTCACCTCTTGCATGAAGTCTTTTAGACTTAAGAGGTTTATCCAGGATCCATTTTTGGATCATGCCTTCCTACTAAAAGAAATTTTGGTCTTCAAAAGACTAATATACTGATCTTAATAGTAAATGAGAGTGACTCACCCTCTTCTTTCAGGATCCCTACACTTGCCTTTGTATAGTAGCTCTGAACCAAATTTTCTAACCACTTCCCTTCTCTGGATTGGCTCGTTTTCTTGAGAAGAATTGTGTTCCTCCTTCCCTTCCTACAGAACTCCTACTAAAAAGGTCATAGAAGGTAGTTTGAGCTTCTTTTCCTTGATCATTGATCCAAGGTGGCTGAACAAATGTGAAGTACATCAGCTCCACAAAACTTTCATTTGTACATGTTTGACAAGCTGCTAACAACAACTATTAACAACAACAGGCATACAGACAACAAATGGATGGACTAACTCCTGCTTCGATAAAGGAAATAGATTTTCACATCTTGTGAACACCTCCATGTCTTACATCTACATACAAATGATGGAATAGACAACAAGCCCACAAAACATTCCTTTAAACAGATGACACTTAAGTCAAGAAAGGAGAAAATGACCATTAGGACTGTTTTTCAAAAGATGAAACTTTCATCATTATCCCCATTTGGAGACCAATTCAACTTCTTTCAAGTCAACATGGCATCACATGCATGTCAAAGCAATCAACCCTGCAATTTAATTACACATACATGTTCAAAAACAAGGAGATTGTCAACATCCCTATGCTCATGCATCTCATGCTCATGCATGCATTTCATCCTTCAACTTTCACTTAATCACACTGTACTTTCGAAGTTGTAATGAAGTATAACATAGATGCATTAATAGACACAGAATCTTAATCAGATAAGAACTCTAATTGTTCCCTACTAATCCCTTTCAAAGGTAATACCTTTGCTTACACATCAGCATCAACATGTGAATCATTTTGAGACACATCATTCATGGAATATTCACTTCCACTTCTACCATCTTCTCTTTCCACTTTCTTAAGCTTTGGTGGAAGCATTGTTGGATTCAGTGTCCAACACTTTGTAGCAAGATGCCCTTGCTTATGGCAATAAGTGAACTGCATATACATCCTCTTGATAACATGATTTGCCTTGTCCAATGGACCTTTGGCTTCTTCCTTCTTTTCCTTCTTCTACTTCCTGTATGTGGCCATTCTCTTCCAACATATAGAAACATCATGGTTATCCAATACAATAAAGGAACATGCAACTCTTTTCCCATACATATGTGGAAATTTATCATGCTTTGCAAAATTAAAAGGAATATAATTAGAACCAGATTTATAACTGCCTCTTTAACCTTTATTGCCTTCATAAGGAGGTGAAGCAAATGAAGAAGTGGCTCCCTTTGGAACGCCATCAAAATATTCAAGGCTGTTAGAGTCTACCCAATACTCTGGTTCAAGTGTGTGCTTCTGAACACCTGCATCCTGCAATTGATGTTTCAAGCTATTGCATTCCTCTTGGATTAGAAGACATGAAATGAAACTCCTTCTTGGGACTGTTTCAATGGCCTTCATGGCAGTTCTGGAATTCTCTCCATAAGACTGTCCATAGCCAAGACCCAAATATTTAGGCCTCTCCTCACCCATTATTGGTTCAACAATACCTTGTGCATGCTTTACCAAGCCCTTTCCTTCATAGCCCATCTTGGACATTAGCTTGGAACCTATGCCTTTAGTATGTTTTTCAAAAGAACCAATACAAGCATTCTTAGAAGAATTTGAGGAAAAAATGGAATGGCTTACCTCTTCTTCACGCTGGTACTTGACAAAGGCTTCTTGGGCAACAAAGAGTTCTCTTTCCAACTCATGCATTATTTTCAGGTTCATATTTGCAATATGAAGTTGCCTCTTCATTTCCTGCAATTAGTTAGCAAGCAACTGCTTCTCTTCCTTCATGGAATTCAACTTCTTTCTAAGCATACTACTCTTCCTTCCATCCTCATACATTTCTCTCACCATATCCATCATGGTGGACAATTCTTCCTTCATGTCTCCATCAAGGAATCCTGTGAAGAACGCAGAATTTGAGGACCCACTTATAGAAGTTGTCATTATGCCAATGAACAAAAAAACTTCAACAAGATAAATAAAGAGCTTATTTAAGCAACCTTTTGCAACAAACCTCTTTTGCTTTGGATTGCCTTGAGATCCTTTGGAATAGGAGAATGCCTTTAGCTCTTCTTCCTTCTACAAACTCAGCAATTTGTCAATCTGCAAACAAGCATAAAATTACCCTCTTGTTGTTCAAACATCTTTCAAACAAGAAGTCTTTTCTTTGTCAATTAAGCACTCTGATATAATCCTTCTTTGAAGGTGGGGTTAATCAAACTTAAGCTTTGATACCACCTAATCTGAAAATGGGGCTCTTAAGCTTCTTGTCTAGCTTCTAAGAACCTCTTCCACTTCCAAGGCTTGAATTTTTTGAAGTATTGAATGATTAACCAATGCAGAATTAACAAAATGCTTGAAAATATGGCTATATGCTTGTATTTGTTTTTAGGTGATTATTTCCTTTAAAATCTATTGTTTGTGATGATATGTGAATGTGCTTGAACTGATATAATAATGCATATAATAGTAAATAATGCAATAGTAAAAACATACACATAAGACAAAAAATTAATCAGGAGATCATCCACAACTGTTGGGCTACATCTCTGTGAGCTCTAGTTAATTCAACTAGGCTCTCCGGGATTATGGTATTAGTCTTTTTTACAAGCTCTTGGACCAAATCCTACCGTTCTACACAAAAGCAACGGGTTCAGACACCATTTAGTCCCTTTGGTTCTGGAAGATCTGGCTCTTGGCTCTTGGCTCTTGGCTCTAGATTTTTGGCTTTGGTTTTGGCTCTTGGCTTTGACTTTGGCTCTTTGGCTCTGGTTCTAGATTTTAGCTTTGAATCTTAGCACTTTGGCTCTTGTTCTTGGCTCTTGGCTCTTGGCTCTAGATTTTTGGCTTTGGTTTTGGCTCTTGGCTTTGACTTTGGCTCTTTGGCTCTGGTTCTAGATTTTAGCTTTGAATCTTAGCACTTTGGCTCTTGTTCTTGGCTCTTGGCTCTTTGGCTCTGGCTTCTTTCTGCCTTCTGCAACCTTCACACTCTCTAGCTTTTCACTTGAACTTCAAGTGACCCCAAAATCTCCCTCAGCTACTCTTTTGCTTCTTTGCTACCTCCTTGGCTTCTACACTGCTCACTTGTGCTCGGCTTCAACAACTGAGCCACCATCAACAATTTAGAAGCAAACAAGAACTTGGCCATTGTTCAACAACCCACAGTCTTTGACATTCACGGCTTAAAAGCCAAATCGTGTTGTCTGTTGGTTTTCCCTTGCTTGCTCTGCAACTTCCAGCCATATCTACTAGAATCCCTCCTTTGACATTCAATAATCATTGTATAAAGCACTCAGGGGAAGCGACCACCTGTTTCTACCACAAATGAGGGCAATTGACACTTGAAATCATTAGTAACAGTCGTTCTCTGTTTACATAGAGAACATTGTAAAAACATGGGAAATCCACATAAAACACAATATATTGGACTTCAAAAGTCCTGAAATCCACCTTATTCTCCTATCGGGTCCGCTTGCAAGTCACATCGCATATCACAAATGGATTGGTTCCAATGTTTTCCCCTTTGTATTAAAAATACATTAAAAACATGGCAAAATCCCGCTTCTTGGATTTGAAATTATATCAAATCTGGCTTAGTGCCCCCATCAGGTCCGGCCATTGCATATCGCATGTCGCTAGGCCTGGGGTCCTTCCCTTTTGGGATCACCGACAGCGATCTGCTGATATCTGCGATCGTAGTTGCAAGTCGCACCAGCCCGAGACCTTTCCTTTTGGGATCACCGACGGCGATCCGCCGATATTGGTGATTGTAGTTGCAAGTCGCATTAGCTTGGGACCTTTGCTTGCATACACTGCCTGCCTCCAATCCGACCCGCCTATCCAATCATTCGACGTTGCTGATCTGGGGTGCCTTCCGCCCGTATTTAAGCCTTGGCCTTATGTGATGCAATTTTCTTCATTAAGGCCTTCAGCCAATTTTTCAAAAAATTTGCCTCATTTTCAAAGGAACAAGGGGATCATCTTTTCATGATAACTTCTTCATCTGAAATCCGTTTTCACCCATTCAAGTTGTGTTGGATTCAAAATGAGGATATCTCTGCAATGAGATTATTTTTTAGGGTAGCCTACGATTTTCATTTTCCTCTAATTTACAAAGGATTTTTGCCATTTGGCATCTTTCACCTCTTGCATGATGTCTTTTAGACCTAAGAGTTTTATCTAGGATCCATTTTTGGATCAGTCCTTAGGCTGACTTGATCTCTTCTACGCCGATTTGGTGTGGAGGATACATAAGTCATATTTGAATCCATACTTAACCTTTTTACATGATTCAGAAGCCTATCAAGGGCCTATTTAAAAGTACAATGGCTCTATTAACTCAAAATAAATCATAGAAGTCGCCAATGGGGGCTTTTACCTAAAAAATGGTGACCCAATCATGAAACACATACTTTAATAAGTCATAATAATAACAAAAACAACAACAACAACAACAATAATAATAATAACAATAATAATTTTCTTTATTCTTTTGACAAGTACATTAAGAGATGAATCAAATACAATAAATGAAAACCGAACATAGTTACACTTTCCAACAGATTCTTGTTTGAGGGCCTTGGACGTCTCAATTTGATCTCATTCCATAAGAAAGAGGAATTTTTGTGGGTTTCCCCCCTTATGGGGTTTTGGATCTGGCTTAGAGGGCCTATGCCTTGTGTTCCTTATCTATTGTGATTATCATATGTTTCGGTAATTTGTTGATGGAAAGAACATATTAAAAGAAATAATAGGCCAACAAATCTCATAAGTAATTATCAAATAAGAGAAATTTACCTAATATACAAAAATTCTAATTTCTCAACAAAATCTTGGATAAAATATAATTTTTTTATTATGAGAAATTTCTTGTTGATTAAGAAATTATTCAATTAGATCTAAGCATTGATAGCTTACACTTTTGAATAAATAATGTTTCCAACAATACATATCGAAACATTGTTCGGTGGTTGATTTCTTGGAGACATAATGTAAGATATTTATCTTATAGGACATATGCATGACAATGGAAACAAGTGAATTCATACATGTAAGCGCATAAGTTCATGATAGATCATACCCTTCCAAGATGTATTTTATACCCTCAATACAAACAAATATGCAATAAGAAAATCCAGATGGCTCAACTACATTCAATGTTAGTGCTATGAAAAATATTATCAAGAATCTCTCTAAAACTAGTCCCAAAATATCTTGAACCAATTCATAGTAGTTTTTAAGAGGAAAATGTCTTAGATTGCATGCTATATATTTAGAAATATATTAGCTGTTTTGGTAGAAAAAACCGCTCTTGTAAAAGCAGTATTCAACTATATGAAGGTAAAAGTATTGCTATACACCCTTGATGAGAAAGTTAGTTCCATATAAACATATCTTGATGTAAAATACCTTAATGATATAGAAAAAAATAATTCTAAAAACCAATAGAATGTCAATAAATTAAAAATACTAGTGGGAAGCTCACAACCAAGAAGGTGAGAAACATGGTGAGGTGAGGACCATGTAGGAGGACATAATAAAAGTTATTATATCTTAACAATCAAGTTGATAATAACCAATATCACTGATTCTGATAGTGCTTATCATACCAATGGATTTTATTTGAGCAAAGACAGGAAATGGGACCTTCAGAATTTTGTGGAATCAATTGGAATTAATGACATGGTTTTCTTTACTAATAACTAGCTTAGAAACAACTAGATTAAAAATATAGAAATAACGAGGTTGAAAATATAGATTCAAGTAGTAGATATAATGAATATTATTTCATTGGAAATGGGATTAGCTTAAACAATTCTAATATTAAGGAGAACCATTGGAAGTGTGATGAAAAAACGTAATCAACTCTTCTAGATGTAATGAAAGAAGGGATCTGTGTAACATGAGGAGCATCCACAAACCAAGAATTGAATGTAGGAGGAAGGATTTTAATTTATAATGCCAATAATTAAGCTCTGAGAAAATAAATGTTCTCAAAAAATGTTTAGGGTTTTCCATTGCCCCCAAAAAACATTTTAATGGAAACCATCATTTGTAACATAAAAAAGGGTATTCAAAGCCTTTGTTTGGAAGAAAAAGATGGAATAAGAGAAGAATGTGCTCCCTTAATGAAAAAATCTGAACCACCAAAGACAATTTAAGTAAGGAAGAACAAACAATTCTCAGAAACCTTAGCAACAATGAAATAATTTTGGTCCTAAAGGCAGACAAAGGTGGTGCCGCTAGTTGTTATGGAAAAGGTAGACTACATTCTTAGGATGAATTAAAATTTTAATTGTGGTAGATATAGGAAACTAAACACCAACCTCGTCTCAAAATTCATAGAAGAAGTTATGAAGGAAATTAATGAATCCAACCTTGATGAGGTTGAATAAGAAGCTAACACCTTCTTGCATTATGGGCTCCAAAATATTCACAAGGAGGGGATCCCTCTTAGGCCAGTAGTCAATATCATTACCTCCTACAAGTGTAAATTGGACAAATATTTTGCGAAGATCTTAAAACCCATTGTTGGAAACATTAACTCTTTTATTAAAGATTCCAATGATTTTGTTAAACTTATAGAAAATGAGAGACTGGATCTGAATAACATCCTTGTAAGTTTTGATGTGGTGTCCATGTTTACGAAAATTATTTACACGAATCCACTAAAGTTATTAAGAATGTTTGTGATGCTAAAAGAGTGAAGCTAGTTGAGATTTGTGCGCATTTCACATTTTTCAGTTTCCAAGGAAACTATTATGAGAAGATATCTTGATTTCCCATTGCTAAGTACCTTGCCAATTGGGCGGTGTTGAGGCCTCCAAAATTTCTCTGTCAACGTGGGAAAAAACACCTGGTCCCCACCTTAAGACAACTCCTTTTATAATTAGGTAGTGGCTCTGACTGGGGAAATGGGATCAGTTTCCCAATGAAAGGTGATTGAATGAATGTGTAATGCTTATACTGGAGTGAAATAGATGGATTTTCATCAATGAATCAAATGGAAAACATGTGCATTAATCTACTCTATAATCTGGGATGTTTAACCTTATCTAGATGTGATCTATAATGATTCTCCTTAGTAAATGACAATATAGATTGCTCAAACACCAATGGAAATGAAAATATTTAAATATTTTTATCTTGATTAAATAGTTAATCAAAATAATGTGTATCACTCATATTGCATTTAGAAAATCAAATCAAATTGCTTAAAATGTATTTAAAAATATAAATGGAAACATGATCTAGAATGAATACATGTAAAATTGTTCTTTAAATACCATTTAATAAGAAATATGAAAAGATAAATTCACTATTTAATTATGAACAAAACATAGGTAAAAATATAGAAACACCAGATGCACGTTGCTCATCTCACAAAAGAAATAGCAGCAGTTTAGTCCTTCTCACAAAGATGATTTTGAGAATACAAAAATGCAACTTCTCAAAATTCCTTATGAAAATTCTTAAAACAATGTTCCAGTCGTTCTATTGAAAAAAATATGAAAGTACAATATTGCGAGCTTTCGTAAGTGTTTGTTCATAAAATTCAGGTGCTTAATTTCATACAACAAGTAAGCTTAAATAGCAATGTATTGTGAAGAGCGTTGACAGAATTCAAATAGATCCCATCAATAACGCTTAAAGAAATACATTTTTTTGGTCGAAATTTATGAATGTGATTTTTTGTCTTCATAGGCTTTGTGTGTTCCATCATATTATCTGGATGTTTGTCCATTTATTGGAACTGAACTACTGCTTATCAACACAATTGTATTCTTCTGTCATGACCCTGAACACAGAAAATAGGTATCGATAAGTAAAAATTAAATGAGAGTGATAAGAGAGTTTTATTTCAAACAATTCACATTTTGTAGGAAATCAGGAAAAATGTAGAGCATAAGAAATGTTGAACACAATGATCATGGAGAGGAATACAGAGTGAGGTGTGTGATAAGAGGGGCAGACTTTACAGTCTTATCACAAATCACAAAATAAAGAGATATCACAATCGCAGTTATGGAGTGGAAGACTATAAGAAGTGGTCGAAAGACTTGCGATTTGTGATATGTGGGATAATATGATGCTGACGTCACTATGATGTGGTAGATCCATGTGGAAAGATGACATGGAAGATGATATGGCAGTGGAAAGGGTCTTATTGCAAATCACAAAAAAGACATTGATGAAAGGTGAGGCTTAGCGGTTGTTTCGGAGGGGGCTCAAAGTGATAAGTAGTTTGTGAAGAGGGGAGTTTGAAAGAATAAAGAAGTGACACATAGATATAGGGCTGGACGGAAAAACCACTTTTCGGATCCCCCTTTGAGAAACTTAAAATTGAGCACCTGGGGGGGGGAGATCTTCTCTGTCATAGATCCGGGAAGATTAGATCTTAGCCATTTTGATTAAATCGCAAGAAAGACCAAATCACAATTGATTTTAGACTGGGGATAGAAGTCAAGATAATCGCAATCACTTTTTAGGATGAAAGTACTCCAAAAAAAGTCCAAACAGGGCATTCTCAAATCATATCGCAATAGACATTCAGAGCGGAGGAGGAATGGATTAAGTTCCATGGCTTTTGTGATTGCACGGACATGGGGGATGTATGAAATGATAATTGTAATCCTATCAATTCTTGGCTAATCGCATATCACAATTGGCATGAGGCAGGAGTATGGACTTAAGCCGTTTTGGGATTTTTTTATTGCCATGGACACATGGAATTTATGAATTGTAGTGGATACTCCTGTCGAGTCCGGGGCTTTATCACATATCACAATTGGCATGAGGCAGGAGTATTGACTTAAGCTTTTTTAGAATTTTTGCGATAGTTGCAAACACGGGGAATTTATGAATTGTAGTGCATAATCCCCTTGGGTTTAGGGCTTTATCACATATCGCAGTCAGTGGCACGGGCATCAAGTCTATGGAACTTGTGATTGCGTGGATGCAGGGTTTTAGCAACTAGAGTGTATTCTGTCGGGTCTGGGTTATCACATTCGAATAAGAGATAGGTAGCGAGACCTAGGAATTGGTTCTTGTGATTGTACAGACACGGGCTTGAAAAGCTTCAGTATGATCTAGGTCTCGGGGGCTATTTAAAATTTGGGTTTTAATAATCAAGGCTTAATACTTGGGTTTAGTTCAAAAAGAATAAGTATTACACTTTTATTATAGGTTTTTATTAACATTTTTTATGTTGATTTTCCATTTTTTATTTTTTTGTTTTTTAAAGAAATAAAATCATAGGCTTTTTAAAACTAAAGGGTCCCTATTTTAATATAATAAATTTCATACGAAATTTATAATATATTAAAGTGGAGTTTGTTGAATAGTACAACAATTGGCGATTCACTAGAAGAAAAAGTTATCTTTGATAAATGATGAATTTCTTCCAAAATTCTGTAAAGATAATTTAGGAAGTGGAAACTACTTTTCAAAACATTTAGATAAATAAAATTACTTTCACTATAAAACTCATTAAATTGCAATTTCTTTTGAAAGCCTTCCACGAATGAAAAATACCTATTTACTTGCATCTGTAATTAATCAAATTATAAAAATAAAGTAGTGGTACTTTTACGATTTAATTCGTAATGTACTTGTTTGTCACAAGTAGAGCCACAACTCCCATCAAGTGTTTATAGCCTCGACAGGGTTACATTTCAACCAACAACAATCCAGTGTCCCATCCATTTAATAGTGCAATAATTAGAGGTAATTATTTTTTATTTTTTATTTTATGCTAAAAAGTCATTGTCCTAGTTTGGTGGCTAGATAACGACAATTCCATTCACCGGTAATAATTAAAATTGAACAAGTTGGCTCGTGATGAGACCCCTTGTCTTACAATTAAAAATCATAAGCCATTACCTCAATTTGGTGTTGAATGTGGTAATGTCATTTTAATTGGTTCCCTATGATCATGGTAAGCAGGCTCATGATGAGACCTCTTATCTTTTTAGATTTATTATATTTTAGAATTACACTCTAAAAAATCTCTTTTTAATGGATGGGCAGGATCATTGACTCCTTAAGATTTTTGGATGACAAATCCGAGTTGGAAGTGCTTAGTCATAAGATAGTCTTTACTTTTTAAGGATAACCTTTTTCACTGAAAGT
This sequence comes from Pinus tabuliformis, assembly GCA_031772625.1. Taxonomy (NCBI): domain Eukaryota; kingdom Viridiplantae; phylum Streptophyta; class Pinopsida; order Pinales; family Pinaceae; genus Pinus; species Pinus tabuliformis. The sequence continues at coordinate 519,003,009 of CM062820.1, read as the reverse complement.
AGAGTAAGAGGATATAAGCTTTTGAGCTTTTTAAAAGTTTTTACCACTTAATGGAAAAAAATTCAGAGTTATAATTTTATATAGTTTTCAATTTTGGTAACAACTTCTTAAAAAAATTTCCTACTTTCAAATTTAAAAAAAAAAATAAAAATCAAGAGATGTTTGAAATCAAGAGTACTATTTAACTTTTTATTAACAAAATTTGTAAAAGAAAAATAAATTGTAGCGGGATATACAATGGAAGTGATATTTTACAATATATATATATATATATATATATATATATATATATAGATATATATATATATATATATATATATATATATATAGATATATATATATATATATATATATATATATATATATATATATATATATATATATATATATATATATATATGTATATATAGGAAAATAATTTCTTTCAGATGAGCCCATTTACAAGAAGAGAATCTCTCTTTTCTAATAAATCTTGAAGTATAAATGTACATGGGCTTATCTGTTCCACAACTTGAAATGCACCAAGTCATACTTTTTGAAATTTGGTATGTTTCCCGTTTTCTTCATGTGTTTTGTCCCACTTGAGAAGTAGACCTCAAACGTGGAAAGATATTTGTGTGACTGATCTTGCATCAAAAGAGACTTTCACCATCTGTTGATGTCTGATGTGTGTGGGTTTTGCCTTTTCCCTTTCTTCTTCTAGTTTTAGGATTTGTGAATTTCTTAGTTGCAAGGAAAAGGAAGGTGTTTCTTCAATAAATTGAATTAGGGATAATGAAGGAAGAGCTAAATCTGATGGAATGGTGGTGTCCTTCCCATATACTAAGTTGAATGGAGAAGTGCCTATAGAGGCCTCCTGAGTTATACTACCAGCTCATAGAGAAAATATGTAAGCTTTGTGCTAGTTTCTTTGATTTTGATCAACAATTCTTTTGATTATTCTAAGGAATTTTTTGTTAGTGGTTTATGCCAAACCGTTTCCCTGGGGATAGTAATTAGCAAAATATTTGAGTTTAAAACCTCTCCTAATTGAAAATTCAATCATACTAGTACCCAAAAAATAAGATGCATTATCAAATATAAGTGTAGAAGGAAAACCAAATCTTGTAATGATAAATTGATCAATAAATTCAATAACAAATTTAGAATTGACCACCTTTAGCGGAATTGCTTCAACCCACTTAGTGAAGTTATATGTAGCATTCAGAATATATTTATGTTGTTTAAAAGAATGAGGAACAATCTCACCTATGATATCCAGTCTCCATTGTTAGAAAGGTTGTTCGATGTTGATTGGCTGCAGAGGCAAGTCTGGTTTGCATTGTCTTCCAAAAGAATTTTGGCATGTTTTGCATTTCCTTACATATGAATGGGTATATTTGAAGAGAGTGGGCCATTGGTATCTCCTCGAATGTGTCCACCTGCTGGTCAATCGTGAAGTTCGTGCAAAAATGTTTGTGCTTTAGACTTTTCAAGGCATATTAACAATATTGAATCACAATTTCTCCTAAATAACACATTATCAACAATGTCATAATCGCTTGCTTTTAATCGTAAAGCTCTTTTTCTTTTATGATTGAGTTCAGGAGGAGCATATCCATTTTTCTAATAAAAGATTAAATCAATGTATTGGGACTTAGAAACAATTGCACTTACCTCAGAAATGTGTTCATTATTACCTATGTCCCCTTCAGCTAGTATGTTGGATTCTCCTACAAAAATCTTGCAGAAACCTTACCCTCTAACAATTTTGGCTGGTTTAATTTCAATATCGTACTCCTGCAGAGTTGTTACCCAATTATCTCTCTTTTATCATAATTATTTATGCATTAATAATTGCCTCACTCATAGGAATGGACTATTAATTTTGTGTGTGTTGTTAAAATAAAAGGTCTAAAATGCTTTACAGATTTATATACAAAAAATTCTTGTTTTTCTACTTTTGAATAGTTCAATTCAACACCCTAAAGGTTTGAACTAAAAAAAGAGACAGGTGCTTCAATTTTCTGATTATTAATTTCTATCAAAACAATGACATAAGAAATTGAGGAAGTAAAGGTATATAAGATGAAATGATCAGAGAAATTCAAAGTATTTAAATAAGGAGCATTGATAATTACATGTTTGATTAAAACACATTCTTTCTTTTCATGATGAACCCATTTAAAAACTGTGTCTTTATTGGCCTTTTGTCTGGCCTTATTGAGATTCCTAAAATCTATACAAATGTGGATATAACAATTTTTATTCCTAACAAGTACCATGTTTGAAACCCCTCTTGAATGCCATAGAGGAAAAATCATTTTAGCTTTTAAGGAGTTTATTCAATTCCATTTTGATTTGATCTTCTATGTTCGGACGAATTTTCCTCAATTTTTGTTGGACAGGTTTATCATTTGATAACATCGGGATTGTATGTTGCATGATGGAAGTGTCCAATGTTTTCAGATCTTCATAAGTCCAATAAAAGTCATCCTTATATTTTTTAAACAAATGAATGAAGGATAATCTAGGTGCATTGGTTTTTCAACATCCATACTTTCTTTCCCTTCTATTTCTCTTGATGTGTAGATGATTATTTATGTTGTGTCTCCTTCCTAGTCAACATAACCTTCCTTCGATGTTTTTATATGGTCAAACTCTGGTGAGGAGAGCTTAACATAGATTTTCCCTTAAAATTCTCACCTCCATTTGGAGATTACTTGCAATCATCATCAATTGAATGGTGTCATGTTCTCTTATCCTAAACTGATTCAAGCTTGTTACTTGAATATTCTCCTACTTCTGTGGCATTAGAGTCACTTTCATCATTGTTCTTGGAGAATTCTCCATCTTCCTCCTTTCCATATCCTAATCCTACATATCGATGCAGTTCTACCAATTCCATGGGATTCATAATGTCATGGCCATTAACTCTATGTCATTTTCCTTCATATCTCATTTCTTGATTAGCATCAAGACAATGCATGTAGTTTTCTTTTCAAAATCACCAAGGTCATTTTCATAATGAAAAGAACATGAAACTTTGGAATTAGTAACAATTTGTACCTACTTTGATGATTCCAGATTAGGTGAGGATGTCTTCACCAAGCCTTCATTACAGTGCTACTTTACCAAATCCTCTTTCATGGCATGCAACTAAAGTTGCAATCTCTACTTCTCCTCTTATGCTTCTTGTATAAGTCATCTCAATTCAACATTCTTTGCTTGAATGTTATGGTGATGATGATTTGAATGATGAGAATGAGAGGAAGAAGAAGAAGAAATCGAACTTGAAGATGAATATGAAGGCTCAAATGAAGAGGGTCTCATCTAAATCCCTAGTTCACATAAGAATTATCCAGTGATTTGACTTTCTTCTTTTCCTCAGTTTCCAATCTCTTCTCATTACTTGCAAACAAATTTTCTACCATATCTTCCATCTCGTAGAAATCCTTGTAGAAAGCTTTGTCATTGTCTCTATGAATTTCTTCATTCTCCATTTTATTCATTTGAGTTGCACATCTAATCTCAAGGTTGAAGGACTTATGTTTCCCTTCACCCTCTTTCAACTTGGATCTAGTAAGTGTCCATGCTCACAATTCATGTCAAACAAGACTGCTCTAATGCTAACATGATCGAGGATTGTTACTTTAATGACTTTAAAATGGATTTCATAAAGAGCATGAAAACACCATAAGTGAATCACACTTGATGAATCAAACACATGAATAAATGACAATATAGACAGATGCACCTAAACTTAATAATGAAGTTGACTCACAATGTCTGACCTATGTCTTTAAGTTTCACATAACTATGTAAATGCTTCATGAGCTACTCTTCAATAAGGCTCTTCTTCATAGACTCAAGGATTGAACTCTCATTCATGTGGAAATCTGTCTCCTACAAAGAGACATTCTCCTTCTACAATACAAAAGGAATGAATTCTCACAAACATGTGGCATAAACTATTCTCTCTTTCTTCAAGTTAAAGGGGTTGGAATCTCACATAAAGTGGAAAAAATGTTCTCCTATGAAAGGGGTTAAAGTCTATCACATAAAATGGCATAGATCCTCTTTGAATCTATTGCTTAGAATCAATCATAATTGCAAATGTATGTTCTCATACATATTCTCCCTTTTACAAATCATGAAAGGGGAAAATTAACATTAATTGAGACTTACATTGGTTTCCATGAAAAAATGCTCCATAAGATGCTCAAAACACAACAAATACAACACCAATAGGTTTTCTCATCATTCTTTAACTTTTGATTGTAAAATGGCCAACTTTTGAAAAGCGCACCTATGTATTGAGAAATGTGCCAATATTTAATGACACATATCTATTTATTTCCATGATCCCTCATATATGCTTCTTAGATAAATATGTTGCCTATACCATTGGACTTGTTTCAAAAAATCATGAAGAATGAATATAAACTTCATATGTTTCTTCCAACTTCATCACAACACCCCTCTGAGATCTTATGCTTTGTAAACTATGGAATCTAGGAAAAATATTCATTGGAAGATTCTTTGCCTAACAAATAGTTCCCATACCCAGTGATAAACCAACTTTAGTTGGGTTCTCTCCATGGGCCCTCTCTCACTACCACATATTGGCTCCTCCATGGGTATTTCCTCTTGTGTGGTTGGGAGCAAGGCCTCCCACACAATGGTTGAATGTCATAGGCTTAAATAATTTGGTTTGGGCAGAGTTAAAAAATGAGTCAATACCTCACATGGTTGGTGTATTAAAATTATTCTAATGGTGATTGTGGTGTGCTAGGGTGAAATCCGCGGGCCACCCATCTTAGGGTTAAAAGATATGTTGTTTGTTTTGAATATCTATCTATATTTATATTTATATATCTATATATCTATATATATATATCTATATATATCTATATCTATCTATCTATATATATATATATTGTTATAGTTTTTAAACAACCCCGACACCATATTAAAAACAAACCCCAACAAACTATGGTTGTTCAACTGACCCCAAATGGTTAACCTAGGGCTACTATGCGTTGCCTACATGAGATATGTCACCTATTCTGGGAGTGCCACTATGAGATAATATTTTCTTGCGTGAGTTTGTCAATGTTATCCTTCATGGCATGGATATTTTTATATATAATTTGATGATTGAATCTAGTGGAGACAAAAATGGGCCATGCCATCAAATTAGGAATTCCGTCCTTAATATTTTCACCAATATGGTCAATGTGGTCAAGTTCTGGATAGTGGCATGGTCAAGTTCTTGATTGTCACATACCCCTGTCGCACAATGCCACCAACTACCTACTACGCTCCACTGGATCCACGATGTGGACTCTTAGGTTCAATAAGTGGAAGATTAATACAAGCATCCAAATAAACCCTTATGCATGTATTACAATTAGGAGGAATAATCAATCATGGGAATTCAGCAGGAAAAGCTAGTGCATAAAGGCTTCCTTCATTTTCTAACTCAACACTAGCATAAACGGAAACTTTATCATAAATATACTATAGCTAGCATTTCCTATAACATGAACATGGTCCTACTGCCATAGTTGAATGTATCGCTAACATGTATACCTTATGTAATATTCAAAATTAGTTAAAATAACATTATTGGATGTAATTTCCTTCACCCATGATGCATAATTCATAGCATAGATAACCTGAACCCTAGGCTATACACTTTCAAGCCTTAACCATAGTTACCCAATTTCCCTAGTTGTCTCAAGCACAATTATTCACTATCTTAAACAAAATATGGGATAACACCAATACTGCATAAGATCAACACATTATGTTCCTTTACTAATATGAAATTGGAATGAATTTATATGCAATGGCTGTGACATACGACCATATATAATCATCTCATACCCAAAGTTAACACAGGAAATTCTACTTATGCACAGCGGTCACATGCACATTATTCAATCAATTCATATGAAAGAACAACCTAAGAAATTTCTCTTAGATTCTTATAGAATTGACAACATAGAGAGTAAGGAGTCAAAATACAAAAAAACCCATGCAAACTAGATTATTTGAAAGGATGCCACTTGGAAAACTGAGCACCACCACCCAACCTAGAACTGTCTTCCACCAGCTCACCCCCAAGCCGAGAGTTCTTGCCATGGATTAAATGCCTCCTGTTGATCTCTTCAATGGGTATTTAATACCCTCTTTCATGATATGGTTTCCATTAGCAACGTCCCTCTTTTCTAGTTTTTTTTATCCATTTTCCTAGACTTTTCCCAAAAAAGCTCGCCTTTATCTCCCACGAGGCTTTTTCTCATAAAAGGTTGCCTTTATCTCCCACAAGTCTTATATGTTTTTTTTCTTAATTTCGCATATTTCTCTAGCTAGGTAGCTTAATTGATATTTATCTCCAAATCCATTAAGCTTATCTAGATTTGGATCTAGAAGTCTTATCCATTCTTATTCACTAATGGGATTTAGCAAGAATATCATCTCTTAGTGTCTTGCTTTTTTGACTGATTAAATTATTTTCTTAAGTATTTACTTTCATTGTTACATATTAGACCTCGCTTTTCTTACCTTAGGTCAATAGAGTCTTACATACAATGAAGGGGTGTTACATACTCCCCCCTTAAATTTACATCATCCTCAGTGTATTACTGCATCGTAAAAAAAAAAATCTCATTCACAGGTAGCTATTTTTTGAATTTACAGGCTCCCATGGCCTTTCCATCTGAATCAGATCTTCTGATATATATTGGTTACAAGGGAGTTCTATGATGAAATCTCCTTCCATTGCTACCTGTAACATTTTTTTTCAATCAATTTTTGGAAATATTTTAGATGCAAAAACTCAACTTTGTTTACAAGAGCTAATATCATAACTTGATATAGAGTACTATTATTTGAGGGACTATGAGTTATGTTTCCCACCATGAAAGAAATTCATGTTATTCCAATCCATTTTTGTTCTTTCCAAACACTTGCTTCCTGCAGTTTTCCTGCATTAGTCACAACAAGTTAAACTAGCACATTTGACTAATCAACATGTATAAAATATCATAACAGGATAGCTCACACATAACCATAAAAAATAATAACCCATATGTAACCATAATAAATCAGGATCATATGTAATATGCATACTAAGACTGAAACAAAATATTCATACTTATCCTTAGTTTCTGCCTTTGTCTTTCCTTTGTATGCACTTTGGATCAGTTTCCACACTAGGAAATCATCCAGTGAATTATCCTAAACCATGCACAACTACACGTGGTGTGCATGACACACATACTGCTATAAGTTTCATATATAATCCTTCACTTCATGCATAAATACTGATACCATATGTATTGTTTATACACAATACCACCTGTACACGTGTATCTAATACCAAATTCCCATAGCATCACCTGCATGACATATACTTCATCCACATGTTTTCAATCATGTTAGTATTATGCCAAAAATTCCTATAATTTTTCATTCACACTACTTTTAGGTAAGTCCAATCAGACCATGTTTGGTTTGTTGATTGGAGAATAAGGAATTTATGGACCTGTTTGATTTCTGCATAACTGAATTTTTTATATGTGAAAGTATTCAAGTGCTTTTATTTAGATAATATTTTTCATGCATCTTTTGGTTTTAGGGAACTTTCAACAAATGATAACATAGATTCATAATACAACTTTACAAACCCATAACTTTGAGTTTTGGCATTGAATCTATCCCATTGACAAGGTTTTAATAACAGTGGAATATGACCTCCTCTTAATTGTAAAGCAACTATTGACTATGATAGTGTTGGGCATCGAGTCCCCCGGAGTAGGTTTTGGGGCTCATAGCCCAAGTTTTAGGAAACTATTATGCAACCGTAAGGCATTCAAAGGGCTACAAGAACTTATCACTAGGTGTGCGGGGTCAGGAGAACCACCCATGGTCCAAAAACTAGGAAAGCATGCATTGCGCATAGGAAGGGAGATGAGGTTGACTGCGCAAATAGGTAAGTATGAAATGGATCAGGTAATCCTGGATCTGGGCTCGAACGTGAATGTACTACCAAAGAAAACATGGGAACACATGGGCAGGCCCACGTTACATTGGTCCCTTATTCAGTTACGAATGGTGAACCAATAAAAGATTTTCCCCATCGGAATATTGCAAGGGGTGACAGTCGATATTGAAGGTGCGAGCACACAAGTGATTCTGAAGTGATAAAGATTGTCGATGACAGCAATCCCTATCCCACGCTACTAGGAATAGACTAGGCTACCGATATGAATGGAGTCATAAATCTAAAGAAGCACAAAATGACCTTTGAGAAAAAGTCACTACGCATAGTAGTACCACTGGACCCAGCCGAGGGAACACGATACACTAAACCAGTCGGCAATGATGATAGTGATGATGATCTCGATTGTATCTATAAGATAACTGCATAAGGAGAGGATTGGGTGAATTTGACTGTGGATGGAAGGATTTGGTGGGGGCGAGAGAGATCCTGCACTTCAGATTCAGATTAAGAGATAGATCAATGGGAGAATCGGCTGCACGAAATAACAACGTTGAACTGCAACATGATGATCAGGTCATTGCATTGCGTAAAAGTAGAGGCAAGAGAGTTGGCGACATATGATGGATTGTCAGTAGTGGATGACTTTCTGAGAAAATTTGAAAGTGCAGTACGAGAGGAGCAATGGTTCGATGCGCTGAAGTGGGCACTGTGAGCAACACCCGCATGATGGTGGGGTACACATCAAGGAAATTTTGAAGATTGGTGTGGATGCAGAAGGATGATGTGCCTACGTTTTGGAAAATCGTAACTTGGAATGAAAGCTAATCAGCTGGGGCAGAACAAATTGTGCGCCCACCTTTCCCGATGGGTACAAGCATATGTTGTATAGTCCGCACAAGCACACTGCCTAGAGAATCAGAACAAAACATAGTAGTAGGAAGGGCGACGCATATTACCAATTCTCCATGACAAGGCATTCGATAGGTTGTGCAGGGTACTGAACAAGTTTTACCAGATGAGACGAACTGATTGGGACCTACGCGTGCCAGTGGTTCGATGGGCCTATAGGACCATGTGCAAAAACCTCAGCGCGTAGATTATTCCAAATGTGTGAAACAGAGTATAACTCGAGATTTCTGAAGGGAATACCAAAAGGAATCCACATGTAATAGCCCTCACAGTTATGACAGCACGCGAGGACCAGGACGAAGGAATCACACAGCTACGCGAGGCAAAGGAGGAAGCAACGAGGGTACAGATGGACCTCAATCTTCAGATTGCGGAGCTGCGATTAAAGGCGCAGTCCTCTACACCCTTGAACGTTAGGTAACAATGTGCTGACCCTATTCAAAAAGGGCTGGAGAAAATAAGCTAGGTAGTACAGAACTGCACCGCTATGTTGGAAGAATCCTTCATGGTCCTCACTTCATTACAGGAGGACCCTAATATACAGTGCCTGGAAATGGAGGCACAGGACCTTCAAGTGCAGTTTGACAGTGTGCGCGGAATAGCGCAGACAGTTGTCTTGACCCAATGGCTTGCGAAGCTATAATAGGCAAAGGCGTTGAAGGAATAGGTGGATGTCATGTGGCAGAAAGAGGCAGTCCTTAAAACATGCGTCTGGCCTTGGATTGATGAGGCCTTCCTCATCACTGTAGACATCAAAGGAGAGCTCGCACATATGAAGGTGATGCATGCCTTAAGATAGGGATTTTCCCCTGACAACGAGAATTCAGCCGAGAGAATGGAATAGATCTAGCAGACTGCAGAATAGTGCACTGTGGACCTCTGGGCAGTGCAGGATTGGTTGGCGGGGCTCTGTGCCAAGATCGCCACACCAGCAGAGTGACTCGGGACGAGTGAAGATCATTGTGTTGGGGGCCTATTGGGCGTCGGGTCCCCTACAGCAGGTTTTGGGGCTCAAAGCCTAAGTTTTGGTCAAAGATGTTGTAAAACTCTGTGAATTGTGGGCGTGGAGCGTGAAGTAGGGGTTAAGTCATAAGGTTGTCTGCCCTAAAGTAATGTAGTGAATGTAAAGTCATGTCGGCCTACCCATGGTCCGCGGACCATGGGATTGTATAAATAGAGTGAGGCTGTAAGTTGTAAAGAGAGTTGAGATGATAGAGAGTAGCAAAAGAATGGTTCGAGCTTAGAGGAGAATTCTAAGGGTCTTGGGTTGTAGTAGTAGGAAGAGGCTTTGTAGCTGAGTGCGCAGAGGCCTAGTAGAGTCCGCAGCTGAGTGTGCAGATCCCTGTAGCTGAGTGTGTAGGGCGGAGTTGAGTCTGTAATCAGGACATAAAGCTAATAAAGAGAAGTTATTCTAACTCTATGTAATTGTTGTGCATTATCTTCTTTATGTTTATTTTCGTTTATGTATCGCGTGCAATGATATGAATGTTGAATATGTTTTAATAACCATAAATCTTGTGCACACAAGTTAAGTAATCAGTTAATTAGCAAGGAACTTAGGTAATATACGAGTTGCGCCCCCAGTAGGGCTGTGCAGAAGCCGCACTGCATGTCGCGAAGGGATCGCAAGTGTGCGCAACAACAGGTCAGACTGCGAACCTCCAGAAGCCCATCAGACATCCCAAGGGTGCAGAAACCTGGTTCTAGCAGCCTCCCATACTACTTAGGGTGAGACCTCAGTCCGCTCTCCGCGGACTATTGCCGAAAGGGCCAGTAGTACCGATATTTACTTGGCTAAATCACCTCTGAACCTGGGTCAGGCCCCACTAAGCCAATAAATAGTTAGTCTACTATGGAATCCAATGTTATATTTGAAGTTTAATAACCATCTTAACCCTATCTTTAGCCTAGAATACAATTGTTTGGTACTCAAAAGTACTCCATACATAGCCTAGCTATGCCATCTGCTTTCTTGGTTTCTCTTTTTTATCTAAAGCTAATCGAACAATTATCATGTATGTACCCACATCTATGCACAAATCATAACTAAAGGTTACAATGTTATCCATTCCACACCATCCAAGTTTTTAGGCGTTATGTGTTCCAGGGTCTGAACATAGGTCATTTAAATGTTTACACCTCACTTTAGGCATTAAATGACCCCTGTAAGACAAGAGAATATAACCTATTTATCCATTATCAAATTAGTTTATGGAATACTTGTTATGTTGTCTTTTTCAGAACTAGACAACACTGTTAATGCAATCTAACAGTTAAACTTCTCTTAATAGGAAATATGCAACTCAAATTCTACAATTGTCAATTGATTTGAATAGGTTGCTACATATAATATTATCAAACCAATTATCTTTGTACACCACATTCTTATTTAAAAGTACCACTTAGCCATCGAATATTAACAACTAGTTGTTGCACGGTTTATTATTCAGCTCATAAGTCAAGCGAAGAGGTGGCATTTTGAAACAAAAGGGAAATAGCCGTTGATACTACAGATTTGGAAAAAGAAACAATAGTCAAGTGATTTTCTCTGTTAATTCTTTCTAGTGCAGTGATGCTTTAAATCTACCAGTAATAGAAATTGCTTCCTAAAGCTACCATATTTGATCGAGCTTTTAGGGGTGTGTGAGTTTTTTTGTTTGTAAAATCGTGAGTTGCATAACAAGCAAGAAAGAAAAAAACATTACTTTCTTAGTTCGAAGACAAGCCTTGCTACCCACTGGCGCATGATGTATAACGGTTGCTTGATTCTTAGATCTGATGTTGGCTAACACCAAGTGAAATTGATAGCATATCAATGCCTGAGAGTCAGAACTTGTGAGTCAAAAACACCCAAAGGCAGATTGTAATGTCTCAATCGAAACCAAAATGTTATATTTTTTTAACTATATGGGTAGTCAACTAGTTAGTATCTAGTTGCAATCTTCTTGATACAATGATTTCATAGGCCTAGACCTTATTGACACCGCCCAAGGTTTCCCCATGAATTCTCATATGATCTAGTGGCATGCCTACACTCCTTTCTGTGATGCATATCTGTGTATACATAGAAGCAGTCAAGTTGGCTACAAACGTTTGCTAACTCAACACCAACGTAAATGGAAACTTTATCATAAATATACTATATATAGCATTGCCTATAACATGATCATGGTCGTACTACCATAGTAAAATGTATTACTAACATGTATATCTTATGTAATATGCACAATTAGTTAAAAGAGCCTTATAGTATGCAATTTCCCTCACCCATGATGCATAATGCACAACATAGATAACCTGAACCCTAGGCTATATACCTTTCAAGCCTTAACCATAGTTACCCTATTTACCTAGTTGTCTCAAGCATAATTATTCACTATCTTAAACAAAAGATGGGATAGCACCATTAATCCATAATATCCACACATTATGTTCCTTTGGTAATCTGAACTTGGATTGAATTTATATGCAATGGTTGTCACATGCACACATATATAATAATGTCATACCCAAAGTTAACACAAACAATTCTACTTATGCATAGCAGTCACATGCACATTATTCAATCAATTCTTATGCAAGAAAAACCTAAGCCATTTCTTTTAGATGCTTACAGAATGAGAACATAGAGAATAAGGATTCAACATACAAAACATCTCATGCAAATGAGATTGTCTGAAAGGATGTCAATTGGAAAGTCGAGCACCTCCACCCAACCTAGAACTGTCTTCCACCAATTCAACTCCAAGCTAAGAGTTCTTGCCATGGATCAACTGTATCCTATTGATCTTTTCAATGGGTATTTAATACCCTCTTTCATGATATGGTTTCCATTAGCAGCTTCCCAATTTTATGGATATTTTTTTTATCCATTTTCCTAGGCTTTTCCTAGAAAATCTCACCTTTATCTCCCACAAGTCTTTTCCTCATTAAATCTTGCCTTTATCTCCCGCATGCCTTTTATGTGTTTTTCTTAACTTAGCATCTTTCTCCAGCTAAGTAGCTTAATGGAAATTTATCTCCAAATCCATTAAGATTATCTAGATTTGGATCTAGAAGTCTTATCATGAAAGAATTATCCATTCCCATTCACCAATGGGATTTGGCAAGAACCTCATCTCTTGGTGCCTCTCTCTTCCAAGTGATTAAATTATTTTATAAAGTATTTACTTTCATTGTTACATATCAGACCTAGCTTTTCTTAGCTTAGGTCAATAAAGTGTTACATACAATGGAGGAGTGTTACATTGATGAGGACTGAGATTTATAGTATGAAGGGTGATTCACATAAACAAAGAGATGAAGCTCAAGTGACATAGATATATATTTGAGGGTTGAAGTTTTGTAGTTAGAGGGCTAAGTCACGTAGTGAGAGAGCTGCAAGCTAATCTTCGTAAGCAAAGGGGATCCACGATGTAAACAGAAAGCCAAAGACTGAGCTTCATAGCCATAGGGTTGAGTCATGTAAACAGAGATTTGAAGCCTGAGCTCTATAGCCAGAGGGTTGAGTCACATAGTTTTAGAGCCAAGGTCAAATATCCATAGCGAGAGGGCCTAGTCACATAGACATAGAGCGAAGGGATAATCTCTGTAGCTAGAGGGCCAGGTCACATAGCCAGAAATATGAGGCCTAATATTTGTAGCTAGAGGATTAATTGACGTAGCTATAACTTGTTTTGTGGGTTTTTACCACAATTGGTACATATTACACAAACTATGTGGTTGACTATATAAGGAGTCAACATCACACATAGATGATGAGAGAAATAAGTCAGAATGTGAATGTTTGATCACTATGAAGGTTTTTAATTCTTGCGTGAGGACCAATGACATGGTCAAGCCCCCCTCATTTCTTTAAAGGTATGATCATGCATTATAAATCCAATTTATGAGAATACTATGACAAATTGGATTGCATAGCCTAGCTGGTAGAATATGTGGATGGTATAGCCAAGGTTGTCAGTTAAAAACTTGTTCTACATGTCATGTTTTATGTTTCATGCAAATCTGCATTTCATTGAATACGTAAGTTACTAGAAATGAGCATTTCATAGAGTTGTTACCCGAAATATGTCATTTTGTAGAATGCACTATAAAGGGCGTTTTTGTAAAATGATTAATTTGATTATTAATTTTATGGTTTTTCAGTCTTTTTGGACTCATTCTTGATTTAAATTAAATTCCAAAGAAGCATGACAGTCAAATTTTGGAGGTGCAACGTTATAAAGGCATGAGAATCCTTGTTGATGTATATTTTGATGACTAGATTCTCTATTGTATAGCTTAGAAGCTTATGCGAAGGTTGTAGTGTTATTGAAGCACATTTTGAGATAAGTTGTATATGACCATATTGATGAACAAGTTGGAATAGAGCTTTGATAGGTCATAAGAAATTTGCAATGAAGTTTGTATAGGACAAGTTGTTAACAATAATATGAAATGAAGAGTTGGAAGATCATTATTAGATGAAAAGTTGGTGGATATGGTGATAAATATTTTGAAAATAGGTGTACAAGAAGTTGAAGAAGTAGGTGGGTTCCCCCACTAAGGTTGGATCATCAATTAGTTCAAATCCTAGAGAAAATCAAAGCTCACTCATCATCAAGGTTGGTGCCTCAATCAAGTTGCAGGCTACAATGAGTGACTGCTTGCATATTTTTGAGGTTGGTTCATTAGTAAAGTTGTAGCCCGTTGCAAGTAGTTTCTTGCATATCTTTGGGGATAAGGGAATTTAATAGATTGGTACTTACAAATCTATGTCATAAATAGAAGAAAGAAGAAGAGGAATAATTTGTGGTTATCTCATGTATGGGTTTCCACAAAAAAAAGTTTATGTCCTCTTGTGTTGATGTGATGGCCTCTTTATATATTGTTGATATGTTTCCTTTTTTTGTTTATTTATATTCTGCAAAGGGTTATGGCTGATTTCTATACCATTATTTGAAAAAAAAATGTGAATTACTAAAATAGTTGACACTTATCATGATAGGTACATGTGTCTCCTTCATACTCATAATATGGTTGTTCAAAAAGGAGTAGACTAAGCTTAGCTTACCATATGTTAGACTTAATCTTAATATTTTAGACCATAGTTGGTTTCAAAAGAAATATCTGTGTATTATTTCAATTGGTATATCTTTTATAATTGCTTAAAAAGAAAGGGCTTTTGCTCATACTCATTAACTTTAACCCTACTCTTTGTAAGATATTGCATGATATTTTGTAATTTTAATTTTAATTTTGTTTGAACTTCTATATTTTGTTAGAACATTGAACTCTTACCAAAGTATTTTCATTTGAATTCAAAATGGGCATCTAATACCAAATCAATTCCTTCCTAATGTAAATTTTTTGCAAACAAGTCCCAACTTTGAGATCGGTTCCAATTTTTAAATCAACCTCCTACTACCTATCAATTATTGAAATTATTTTTTCTAAACTATATAATGTTAAAATTTCTTGCTAATATATTTCTTTACTTGTAAGGTGAAATTTGTATTGCGTGTAAAATATTGCGATTAAAAAAAGAGAAGCATTTTCCTTGCCAAGCTCTCACTCGGGAGACCGAAACATAAGCAAGAAAACAATATCCACAAAAAACACAATGTAACAAAAAGTAAGAGGAAAATATGAATTTCAAAATACAAAAGTGGCTCTATCGAGAGATACATTGTGTAGAAAGAGTAATAACATAAGTCACACAAAAGAAAGACATGAGAGCACTACTATGAGGGGTATGAATTTGAGACTACAATCTAAATAGGCTCCTTTGAGCCTTCTTGAGCAGTTCCTACCATAGGGGGGATACCAAGGTACTGCTCTATATAGTCCAAAGTGCAGTACAACACTCTCATGTGATAATGAAGGAAGTTTAATGAATTGAGGAGATCCTCTTTGTGATCCTATTTGTCCACCAACATGCACCACAATAGAAATTTAATCTTCTCGTATAAGTCGATCATTTTCATGTAATGGTTAAAATGTCCCATGATGTTCCCTTTATTAGGGATCCATTCAACCCATTTTACCAATACCTTAGTGTCTATGAGTTTGGTTCTATGTGTGAATGCCTCTCCCTCAAATTTTATAATTTATTTCTGAATAGCGCATGACATTAGTTCCTAGTATCACCCATTAAAGTCCTACAAATGATGGTGAATTTAAGTGTGCCCCCTTTGGGATTTCTTTTGATAGTATTCTTCCCCCTCATCAAAATTGTGTCCATTGAAGTGGCAGTGAGGCAAGGGATAGATTTTTGACAGTATGAAAGAAGGGAGAAGATAACAATTTATCTCTAAATTATCAAGAGGCTAGCACCCCATCAAAATATCAGTGTTGATCTATTCTAGATAGGGGATAATGCATACAAGATTCTAGCCAAGCACACTTAGTTGAGGATGGTGTCTTGATTCTCTAAACCCACTTCCTCCAGAAAACATTATACCCTCGAGAAGCACACTTGCCATGAATTCCCCCAAGGAATAAAGAATTTACAATTATATGAGTGAGGTAAAAATGAACATAACTAGATGACCGCAGGTGGTAGGGGATGCAACACCATATCCATTAACTATGGATTGACAATCCATCACAAAATGTAGGGTAAACAAAGATGTTTTTGAATTCTCGCAAAAGCCATGCTCCAATACTTCTCAATAAACATCCCCCCTTTACCACTAAAATTATACATACAACTAAATCCAAGAGGAGGAAAACTCAAATTAGAGTTTGAATAAGTTGGCACAATAATAAAATGGACATATCAGAGTAACCACCATTCCCTCCAATTATTCTAGAAAACCCAAAAAAGAGTCTTACAATAATTATTTAGAGAATGGGGTCAATTCACTTTCTAGGAAAAAATCAATAAACCAAAATTCAAGTAGATGAGTAACATTTGGAAAATGTAAACATAAGGAATGAGATTCCTACAAGGGTTTGAGACTTCACTGTTTATTGCGAGTATCAAAATAATAGACCAGAGATCAAAGCCTCCACACATCTCAAAATAATAATAATACTATATCATTTTCTTACATGGTACATGCGCTAGAAGACTTACTAGTAAAAGACATAATATACCAAAACTAGAATAATGTAATGATAGAATTTTACCCGAAAGTTAGTTCTTTTCGAGAGAACTGGAAGTAAACTATCACCATGTAGAATAATGACACATTTGGATTTCCTCAATCGACACAATAATTAAATGATTATAGAAAACGAATCATCGTTCCCTCCAACTCTTCTAGAAAATCATAAAGGGGGCCATACAATAAGTCTTCACAAAGTAAGGCCACTTCACTTTCTAAGTCAAAATCAATAAGCCAAAACTCAAGTAGACATAAAGAAATTTAAAGTTATAAACAAAAGGAGTGAGATGACCACAAAGATTTGAAACTTCAATGCCAATATCAAAATAATAGATTAGAGACTACACCCTCCTCATATCTCCCAAAAAGAAAAACACTATTTCCTTTGCTCACATGTTATAGGTGATATTAGGATTTCTAATTAAAAACCATAATAAAGAAATTATGAACAGTTACCAATAAAATGATGCTTTTCCACACCAATGCAAGTAAAATCTACCCCTCCATACTAAAGAACCCATTGGCCAACCTCTATCCTAATGTGAATGTGACACAAAGAAATGTTATTCCACCTTCGCGACATAAGGAAGAACAAGTTCATTTCCTCCCACCACCACTAGATTCAGTAAGCTAGCAACTTGAACAAATACTTTTCATGAAGAATGACGGAGGGTGGTCTTGTATCAACTTCTTCCATATGAATAAAAAACTCAAAAAACTTGCATAATTCCCATCACCACTATTCTTCTTCATTATGTTCAATCATTTTAAGACTTGTTAATGAAATGGTTTTGTAGACATCAACAATCATTAAGCATATTGGGGAGGAGCTTCCACGTTGCTAGGTGGTTCTTCTAGGTGTGGAGGCTATACCCCCATCCATTTATATCGAGATTGACCCCATTCGAGGATTGCTAAAATATTGTTATAGCTCAATTTCAAAATTAGTTTGGTTATGAGATAAATACTAAATTTCATTAGGTTGCCATTTAACTTATTCTAATCCAGTGATTTATTCTAGTTTCCAAATTGAGAATATCATCATTGATAATTGATGTGAGTGTTTCTTGTTTGATCCTAATTCTCAAATTGGCCCCTTTCATTATAAAAACCAATTTTGTAAATTACATAAGGATTTAAGTGAAATATTCTTCTTAAAAAGATCTGAAGGGTTAGGAAATGTATTAGAATAATAAAGAGAGGACTTTAAATAGTAAATAAAAAAGAAACCAAACAACCAACAATGGAAATTGAATTATGAATAAATAAATTATGACGGACGAAGAAATTGAACCTTACATGGGAAATGAATATCCACCAAAAGGAACCAAAGTGTTGAATCTCCTCTTTTTCCAATTTAGAAATAAGCTAAATATAATAAATAAAAGGGATTTTTGTTGCTAAATTTTTGGTAAAATATGAAATAAAAATAACAATGAGAAGTAATTATTGCTCAATCTATTTGCAACAAATTTTGCTTCTATAACATATTGCTCAATCTATTTGCAACAAATTTTGATTCTATAACTTAGATGTGTTGAATTTCTTTTACTATATTATTAGTTTCGGGACTATTGTAAGGATGTCTTTTTAGGAGGTAGACTACTATCATATACATGTAATGCATCTTGCTCTTGTTTTTTCCTTAAATTTTTTTAATAGACAAAGCATAACACTAGTTTGTCATTTTTGAAAATTTTATTGTATGAATTGGTTTAACTTACATTTTTATATTTATTTACAAGGAAGTTTTCTAATAAGGATAAAGTGGTGATATATATGGTGATATGTCTAATTCTTTTGTTGTATTGGCTTATTAAGTGAATAAATCTACATTTTAAGTATGAGATTAGTTTTATTTCATTTATTACATCTCATAAAACCCTAAAATATGGATTGGATTATGACAAGTAAATTTTGAAATTGTATTAATTGGTATCTAGTCAAATATGGATGATTTATACCAAATGGTTAACATTCTAATTGGGTCTTCTGTCCAAGGAAAAATCTTCTAAATTTCCCATTAAACTCCTCATTGAATGAAGCTCTATGGTTTCTTAACATACTTGCAAAAAAAGATTATACTTTATCATTATTAATTTAACTAGCTATGTTAATTATTAACCCATTTTAAATTTAAGTTATACTTTATCATCATTATCCTATTATAATTTTACCTAATCATAATTAAAACATATTAAATTGATCATTGTACAAGAAATGGAATGAATTTTATTCACAAAAAAATTGACGAATCTAGTATTGATAGCTTACAAGACAACACTAATAGCAATTTCCAACTTGCCAAGGTCTGAGACATCTACAAACACTCCCATTAATTTTCAATAACTTGGTAGTTTCATACTAGTGGGAAACTTACTATTCAAGTCTCATCAAAATAAGACAACTCAATCAATTAATCAACATATACAATATTTATAACCTTTGGTTTTGAACTTATATACTGCAATGAGGAAACATATTTTCTTCACCACTAGTTTCCATAAAGTTTTCACATGACATAAATTATTATTTATTTATTTTTAACCACAGAAACTTTGTAAATATTTGTCGTAATTTGGACAAGGCCCACGACCAAACCTTCCTATTTCTACCATAACACCAAGATCATATTAGAGAACCTTTTATCTATATATCTCAATAAATTATGATTTAACAAGAACCAAGGGGTCTTAACCCAACTGAAGTGGATTTTGTCTACACGGTTGTGTACTTTTCTAGCCTTATCACAAGGGGCCAATATGTCTCTTTATGGGATTTGAATTAGGTGGAGAGGACAACAAAAGTATCTTTATTTTTAACAATGCTAACATTGTAAATATTTGGAATAATATGGACACAACATAGGAACAAATCTTATTGTCACCCCTATAACCCTAAGAGTATATCCAAGAATCTACAATCTAGACATACTAATAACTAATGACTTAACAAGAGCCAAAAGGTCCCAACCCCACCAAAATGGATTGTGTCTCATAGGGTGCCTACTTTTCTAGCCTTATCATGACAGGCCAACACCCATGAGACTAGATCATCCATTATTACCCGAGACCCCATAACCTAGTTATGACAATAATTTATGACTTAGAAAGATACGAAATTTCACATGGATAGGGGTGCCTATTATTTGAGCTTCATCACAAGGGGCAAACATGTCCATTATAATTGAACTCGAGTGGATGGAATAACAAATCATGGAACCAACCACAGATCATCCATTATTACCCGAGACCCCATAACCTACTTATGAAAATAATTTATGACTTAGCAAGATATGAAATGTCACATGGATAGGAGTGCCTATTCTTTGAGCTTCATCACAAGGGGCCAAACATGTCTAGTATAATTGAACTCGAGTGGATGCAAGAACAAATCATGGAACCAACCACTCAAGCTACCGACCAAACATGAATTCCACTCTTATTTAAGAAACACTAACTTTATCAAAATTTAATAGTGTCATTAAGAAAAACAAAATCATTATTAACTCTTTATCCCTTTTAAATTTAATGTGTATTTATTTTTTCTGTACAAAAGAAAATCCTTAATAAAAAATATAAACTGTGAGGAATCTAGAGAAGTCTGTCCAGGTTGTACCAATCCACTTCAATGATTGAAAATTATATCTAAAAATTACTTGCAAAAATGAAAAACTAGGTCATGTCCTAAAATAGGGTGACCATAATCTTAAAGGCTTCATCATCCATGCATTTTGTGACCTCCAAAGTCCCTATCATGATTCATAAAGCTTCCTTAGACATATGATCAAATAAGATGTTTAATTTTTTGTCTATGTGATTTGTGTCATGTCATTCCCACTTTGTTGTTTCTTTCTTGATTTCCTCTATAATAGCCTCTAAGGAAGGAGCTGTCACTTCTACCTTTGCATTTGTCTAGTCTAAGACTAATTTACAATCTCCAAAATATTACAATTTCTTGATGTTATAGAGATTACATAAATGTAAGAGAGTTCATAGGGTTGCAAACATAGCTCTAGAGTTTGTTCCTCTACTAGGAGCAAAACATATATACGATAAAAGTGATATTTATTGATATAAAGTGTAGCACTGACACCACATGTAGGAGGTTGGCCTGCGGTGGTGCCATCACAGAAACCCAATGGAACTTCATCCATTAATTGTTGGATAATGGGTAGGAATTGTCTTTAGTGCAACCTTTTGGATTCCGGTGGGAGAATCTTACCAAAATGTTTTTCGTGAAATCTTGATTTGCATTATTTAAATTTGTTTTTTTGATTTTATATATGGATTCAACACCCTTAGAAACCACTAGTACAATTCTATTGTGCAAGGCTTAACCATCAAACTTGTGATTTCAATGAATTCCTACTAGATTTTAGAGAAAAAATCCAATAGAAAATCTTTCAAAAGGTCGCACAAAAGACAACTTGTATTGGGTATAGTTTGTTTCTTACTTTTTGTATTAGATTTGAAAAATTTAACCCACAATCAGTGACCCCACTAGTATTTTAGTCATGCTGAATTTCTCCTAAAAGGTAACACATTTCTCCTAAAAAATAGTGCAATTATGTGCTCATTATACAAATTGTACAAAAGTTGAAAGGAAGACATAATCCACTAATGAATGGTTATTCCTTTTGTATTTATTTATTTATTTTATATTTTCTTTTTAATTGAATTAGGTCAAAAATGAGAAATTTTATAGAAATTTTGATTTATAGAAAATTTAAATATGGAAATTTAATTTTATAGTTCAAATCGAGTATAAAGATAGATATGTTAAGAATTTTCAACAATAGAGTCAAAATCCTATTTTCTCTTAAAAATATATTGTTTTTCCTCAATAATAATATATTAAATAATTATGGCACACAATTCTAAATTATTTAAGAAATTTTGAAATAGTCAAAATGACTCATTATAAATAAAATCACCACACAAAATTAAATTTTTGACCAATTAATTGTACCCAAACTCATTAGTTCTTGCATTTTATTACTTTAAAATGGAGTTGTTTTTAGTGGGACTTTTCAGACTTTCTGGAATCTGGCTAAAAAATTTGAGGTGAAATATTGATTTATGTTATTTAAACTGGTTTTTTGAGTGTATATATGGATTCAGCACGGTGAAAAACCACTAAGGAACTTCGATTACCTATGAAACTTGTGATTTCAAATAAACTCCTCTTGTATGTTAGAGAAATTAGACAAAAAAACCCACTAGACAAACTTCCAAAAAATCGCACTAAAAACAACTATAAAATATACTTTCAACTATAAATTTACTTTTACTTTTTATTATTTGAATTATAATTTATTAAATCAAGTAAAATAATCAAAATATATTAATAATAAAATTAACTATTAAATAAAATCACCTCTATTTTATGTTCTAAAATAATTTAATTATTATTATTATAAAAAACTTAAAAAATTAAAATAAATTATTACACTTAATATAAACTAATAACCCAACATGTATTACTAATTCAAATTTTACATTTATTTATTATTATTTAATTGACACTCCACCTTTACTCCTCCAAATTTATTTATGGTCCAAATTTATTTATGGTCCAAATTAGGGTTAAAAATAACAAAAATAAATTATTGGACTAAACATATATCACTATTAAAATTTAGGTTACATTTATTTATTATAAATTAATTGACACTCTACACAACCTTTGGAACCTCACTCCTTTAACTTTATTTATGGTCCAAATTAGGGTCAAAATTAACAAATTCTCACGTGACTTAAACCCCAAAACCCGTTGTGAACATCAAGATTAAATCCATCGTACCTTCACCTTATTTAAAATTAAATAAGGTAATCAAAATTGTATATTGATAATAAAATTAACTATTAAATAAAATCTCCCTAATTTTATGTTTCAAAATAATTTTATTATTATTATAAAAGTGGAAAAATCAAAATAAATTATTACACTTCATATAAATTAATATAATTTTATTATTATTATTATTATTAAAAAAAATCAAAATAAATTATTACACTTAATATAAACTAATATTCCAACATATATCACAAATTTAAACTAATAATCCAACCTATATCACTAATTTAAGTTTAACATTTATTTATTATTATTTAATTATTTAATGACACTCTACACAACCCTCGGACCTTCACTCCTTTAAATTTATTTATGGTCCAAATAAAGGTCAAAATTAACCCAAATAAATTATTACATTTAAAATAGACTAATAGCTCAACATATATCACTATTAAGATACATTTATTTATTATTACTTAATTGGCACTCTACACAGCCCTGGGACCTTCACTCCTTTAAATTTATTTATGCTCCAAATTACGGTCAAAATTAACAAACTCTCAAGTGACCTAAACCCCAAACACCCATAGTAATCAAACGAAACACGTTGTTTGTTTAGTCCGTTATGCGACATCAAGACGAAATCAATTGTAACTTCACCCCATTTTAAACCTATTTATAGTCTAAATTGATCACTGCGCAGATGACCTAAACCCTAAATACCCATCAAATGAAACCCGTTGTTCGTTTCCTTTTCTAACTCACGCGTTTAAATAGAAGAGATTTCCTCAGATATCAAAACTCAAATCTGAGTTACGGTTTATTCTCTGTTCTCTGGTTATTCTGTTCTTCCTTTCCGATCGCGGTAGCATAGACAACGAAGCTCAGCCATTTGCAGTCCAAACAATACGAAATGGAGTACAACAGATATGGTCGTGCTGGTGAAGCTCCAACAAGAGGAAGCGGTGGAAGTTCAGGGCAGAGTCACTTCGTTGAACACCCTCTCCGTGAACCTAGGGTTCTTCGCCACCCCCACCTCTTGCCATCTACTCGTGCAACTCTTCCCTTACCATATGGATCTTTTACGCGCGACAATTTTGGACGCTTGGGCATTGACATGCTTCGAACGTGTTTGGTTGACGGCTCGGCAACACTATCGCCCTATGGTTTTAGAGAGCCGATCGGAATATCCGTGAGGGAGCCTGAACCATATAGAGAACCCATTGGCATGCCCCTCTGGAATGGAATGGGGTTTATAGAACCGAGATATCGCAGCCATGATCTGGCCAGAAGAGAAAGCACAGGCCTGGGACGGGAACCTTTTGTAAGAGGAGGTCAACATCTGCCACTACTACACCGACAGGTTTTCATTCTCTACACTCGCTTTTATATTTTTTATTGTAATGATACTATATATAAACTAGATTGGGAAATTTAAATATTATTTATATAAAAAATAGATGGGTAATGCTTATAGAGAAGTTACAAAGTTGCATATCTTTCTTAGGGTAGATAGTTTCATACAGCTCTGGAATTAAGGATGAAAAAGATTCGCCCTTATGATTTTCTCCACAACATAACTAAAATTTTGAAGTTTATGAAATTTCATTTTTAATTTTGAAGTTTATGAAATTTCACTTTTAATTAAGATGCAATTTATACGGTCTAACAATATAGATATAAAATTATTTGTTAATAAAATAGGAAATTTCATTAATTAGAGTGTAATTATTTAATAGCATTTTCAGGGATTCTCAATAGTAAATTGTTAAAAAAGTTTCTCAAAAATCTTAGAGCAAAAAAGAACAAAAACTACACTCCATCATTGTAAACCTCTTCTCTATTGAAGCAAATTCCCAACACAACCACTTAAGCTCTGTGCTACACAAAACTATGAGTCCCATAATTCCACTATGAGATAACCTCTACCTAACCCAATAGGATTTCATAGAGTCTTAATACAAGGAAAATTCCTAAGATTTAGAAAATTCCTTTAGACTATGAGTGAGTCTCTACCTAACCTAATAGGATTGCATAGTCCTAATACAAAGAGAATCCCTCAAATTTCGACCATGAGTCAGTGTTTACCTAACACAATAGGAGTGGACAGAGCCCTCTAATACAAATCCCTCATATTTCCACTATGAGTCAGTCTATACCTAACACAATAGGCTTGCATAGAGCCCTCTAATACAAAGAAAATCCCCTAATGAAAACATCGCTACCATGGTGCCCCATGACAACATGTGACAAGACTCCATAAATTATTTTCCTTTAGTGATGATGGCACCCACCATTTTTTGTCAACTTTGAATGAGATTATACTTAGCACTGTACTTTCCTTAATCAACTTGAGTCTTAGGAAACTAGATGAGTCATAAATTCCCATTGCTTAACAACAATTTTTTGTCTTAATTTAATGATCAAATTAGCTTGATAATCTGCAAACTTATTCTTTTCTACCTTACATAGAATCATTCAATCTCACAATTCCTTAACTCCATAATTTTCTCATAACTCTTTATGGAGAATAATTTCCTAATTCTACCAAAGATAGCTTCCAAATCATTAGCCTTGGATCCTGTTTTAGTGTGTTTCATTAAAATAGGTGACTGATAAGAGAATGTTAAGAAAGATGATAAGAAAATGTTAAGAATAACTACCATGTAAAAGCTGGTAATGTTGACTTTATATATATAACAATTTTTCTATTTTTATTATTATTAGTTTTATTCTATAGACTTCTTAACCGTTTCTTGAAACCATTTCTCATAATTTGGAGCAGATAATTGCAAGGGAAATGCAGGAAACACCTTCCTCTACTGCACGTAGGAAGCGACCGGTACGAAGGATCACACCATCTTCCCAGAGAGACCCCAAGATCGCTCCACCAATGGATTCAGGCACAACAGAGGGCAGTTCGTCTTCCTCCTTTACTGATGACGAAAGTAATAGCTTGCCAGCCGATTCAGAACCTAAACAAAATTTACAAGTTCAGCCAGAAAAAGAGGTGATTTCTATGTTAATATACTAAGGCTGATTTTTTTAAACCTGCAAACGTATCGTGCATTAAAATAATTTATTTAATGTTTTAAACGGTCGAAATCAAGGTTTGATATAATCATTTTTAATTTAAATTTTAGTTTTTTTTTTTTGAAACTTTTCATTTCGACAGATTAAAGAAAATCAAAATGTATATCCATCTGCATTTTAAAAATATTGACGTAAACTGAGATGGGTATATATTCATGCTTTCATTTAGGGCGTACTGTTGGTATATTATTTTTAAAATATATATAAAATAGATTATGGAGAAATTCGAAGAAAATGTTACCTTAAGATTTTTTTTAACATATAGCAATGGATTTTATCAAAGGTATGAGTAATATTCTAATTACTGTTAGATTTAATATGGTGTTTCAGGTTTCACATCAGGAGTTAAATAAGACAAATCAGGAATCGCAGCCTAAGTTTACAGATAAATCTGAGATTAAAGTGGAAGCCAAAGAAAATTATACAGATTCCAAAAACTTTGAAAGACCTGGGTGGTGCTCACTTTGTGATATTGATTGTGTCACCAAAGAAGTGCTTCACAAATCTCATGCATTTGGAAAGAAACACCAGTCTATGATTAGAAAACTAGAAGAAGCCTCAAGAGATCGAAAGAAGTGGCTAGAATCAGTGGGATGGTGTTCTCTTTGTGAAGTTCGTTGTAAAACCATGGAAGCTCTCCATACAGAACATAAATTGACAGAAAAACACCAGATGATGTTAGGAAAGCAGCCAAAACCACAAAAAAGGCAGAATAACCAGGTCCAAGACATTGATAGTTGTATTAGAAAAAGAAAACAGCAAGAAGAAGAAGGAAGCATGTCATCCCCAAAGCGTCAAAAGTTGTTAGTTTCCATTAAAGAATGCAAAATATGTAACAAAGTCTTTAGCAGTCAGATTGAGCTTGAATCACATCTTGGAGGTAAGAAACATGCTTCCCAACTGAAAAAGCTTGAAAATTCTGCAGAGCTTTTAGATGTTAATAGTGGCCAGAGTAAGAAATCTGAGGGTCTAGAAGGAAGCATGTCATCCCGAAAATGTCAAAAGTTGTTAGTTTCTAGTACAGACTGTAAGATATGTAACAAAGTGTTTAGCAGTCAGGTTGTACTTGAATCACATCTTGGAGGTAAGAAACATGCTTCCCAATTGAAAAAGCTTGAAAATTCTGCAGAGCTTTTAGCTGTTAACAGTGGCCAGAGTAAAAAATCTGAGGGAGTAGATGTGCAAGTATCTGAGAATTCTAAATTGGTGATATCAGCCAAGAATGGGCAAGACGAAAAAGGAAGCATGTCATCCCCGAAACCTGGAACGTTGTTAGTTTCAAGCACATACTGCAAGATATGTAACAAAGTGTTTAGCAGTCAAGCTGTACTTGAATCACATCTTGCAGGTAAGAAACATGCTTCCCAATTGAAAAAGATCGAAAATTCTACAGATAGTGGTCAAAATAAGAAGCATGTGGGACTGGATGTGCAAGTATCTGAGAATTCTAAGCTGGTGATATCAGTTAAGAATGTTGCAAAACGAAGTGGGAAGGATGAAGAAATTACTTTGGAGGCTAAAGATGATCCCGAAATAGTGATGAAAATTGAAAACGATGATAAGAAGGAGATTTCAGAGCCCATTGAAGATGATGGTAAAGCAAAAGCATGCCAGGAGGGAGAGCTCAAAGCTCAATGAAGTTAATGATAAGAAAGAAGATACTCTTGGAAGCGGAACAGAAGATGTTACAACCTCTGTTAATATTGAAGTTTGAACAAGTTATTGACAACATTGAAATTTCAGAAGTCGGCCTGAATAATATAGCAATAAATAAAATAAAAGAAACTTGTAAGCTGATTTCCTCATGCTTGTGGAGTTTTACATACGTTTGACTTTTCTTGACGTTTCAAGATAGTAAGGATATCTGCTTTTGTTCTCTGGGAGATTAAGTTGATAATATGAATAGCCGTTTTTGTATTTGTTTTGCACCACTGAACCTTGAGGTAAGTGACCCATGGTCCGTGTTGACTCTATTAGTTAACATGTTTGTTTAATAAATTATTGAGCAATTTTCTTTAATATTTAGTTAATATTTTAAAAAGTAAAATGGCAATTTATTTTTTTTCCATAATAAAAATTCAAAACTTAAAATAAAATAAAAATACAAGGAAGAGCATTTTCAATGTGTGATTTGAGGTCTTTAGTATTTTATAAATTATATGATTTTTTTTATAATTTGATTTTATGTATTATTATTATAATTATAATGAATAATTTTAAATTAATAGTTATATTTAATAGAATTGTTATGTGTTGGAAATGATTTTTTTGGATAAAAATTACTTTCATTATTTTGATTTGGAGTGAATTTTTTTTTTTCACAATTTAATGTTATATGTCTTATATAGAATTTTTTTTATAAAAGTTAGTTTTTTAAATAATAATGGAAAAATAAAATATGTAATTTATTGGATTCTGATAATATTGAAGAAACCCTGTTTAATGAAGATGCCATTACTTCTATGTTTCCTATGGTACTAATTGCATTTAATTAAATATTGATATTGTATGTTTTATTGGATTACTATGCAAATTTTTGGATTTACTAATTTCATAGCATAAACTAGTAGGAAATTATTTTGAAAATTGTCATTAATTATTTAAGAAACAGGTTTCAATCTACATTAAAGAAAGTATGAATTTAAATTTTACTATGGTTCACTGAAGTAGCTTGCATGTTTTTAGTTTAGTTTCTAAATTGGTTGGGTTGGATGAATTTCTCTACAAACTAAAGAAATTGGACTCTTGATTCAACATTCTACACATCATTTAATTCGCAATAGATAGTTGTTGTTTTTAGTATTTTCTAGAAAACTTCATTGATTGGTTATAGAAGTTTTCTTCTCAAAAATCACCTAGGAATGAGATATGTAATCTATGCAATGTAGAGAAGATTGAAAAGATTGAAGACAACTCATTTTCTCATAATAATATTTTATTTATACAATTATGAAACAAACTGTTAGGATATTCCGACACATAGGAAATAGTTAAGTACAACTTGGTCTAGTATAGAGTAAGGTATAGAGTTAGGTAAAGTGTGTTTCTTTATCGTTGTACATTTTGTAACTTACAATCCGACGGTCACGATATGTAGTGATCCGACGGTTCATTCTCTCCTCGGTATTACCGACACTTGATCCATGGCTTGACACCCGATTGGTCCATGATTTCTATTTAAAGCGCATGGAGGGTCATTTGTAGGGTAATCCGTGCATGAGAGAAGCATATGTAAATTTTCATTCTTTTATTAATAAATTGCCTGAAGTGGCCGCGTTGGCTCAGGCTGTGGACTGTTTCCCTCTTTGAGGGTTTTAACCACGTCAAAAATACTGGTGTATTGATCTGCGATCTAGTTGTGAGCGATGTCCTTTGGTAAATTCCTACATGGTATCAGAGCTATTTGAGGGCCGCGTCCGTTGGTGATCCAAATCTGAAGCCAGTAGAACTGCATCCGACTGTCGTTTCCTATATCTACTGTTTCTGACTTCTTTCGGGACGAGAGGACTGCTCTGTTGTGTTGGGAGCATCTGTTCCAGTGAGGAACCCCTTTCGTTTCACGTGAAAAGGTTTCCGGTAGCCCTAGCTGTGTCATTTTTTAATTCTGGAGGTATACAGTGTTTATTTGCAGTTTACAGTTATTTTCTCTCTGTTTATTTCGGTTTCGGTTTATTTATCCTTTTTTATTACCAGATCTATACCTTTCATTTCTGTGCATGCTCTTTGCCCTGCGACTCTGTGCGATCTGGGCAAATCAGAAACAGAAAGGAATGATTTTTCTCATGTGTATGCTCTTTTCCCTGCACCTTAGTGTGATCTCGGAAAATCAGAAACATTGAGAAAAATATTTAGTTTCCGGCTAAAGCTAACTTTGAGCCGCAAGGTTCATTTTTGAAAATATTTAGTTTTTCGGCTAAAGCTAACTTCGAGCCGTAAGGTTCATTTTCTTTGCATGTTCGTGTTGGGTTTTGTATTTTTTGTTTTGTAGGGAAAACGAGCTTTCTCAAAGCAAGCACACAACCCAAAGCACCCCCCCACTTTTTCTCTCTCTGTCTCTCAAATTTTTTGTATAGCTCAATTGGTTCAAAGCTATTTTAAGAGAGTAGAGGTCTTGGGTTCAAGTCTCCATTTTGTGGGGGTGGACTTTATCATTTCCACACATTCCCGCACTTCGTTGGCAACTTCATCAACTTTTTTTCAAAAAGTCATAACTTCTTCATCCGAAAGCCGTTTTCAGAGCCGTTTTTTTTAAACCAGCCTAATTTTTCAAGATCTATCCATTGGTACACTTAGTTTCAGCAT
This sequence comes from Pinus tabuliformis, assembly GCA_031772625.1. Taxonomy (NCBI): domain Eukaryota; kingdom Viridiplantae; phylum Streptophyta; class Pinopsida; order Pinales; family Pinaceae; genus Pinus; species Pinus tabuliformis. The sequence continues at coordinate 518,972,820 of CM062820.1, read as the reverse complement.
CTTTAGATTCAGTTTCTGTTGAAATAGAAAGTCAATACCAAGTTACCCTTGACAGCACCAACTACTTCCAATGGTTGTCCTACATTGAGGATTTACTTAGAAGTAAAGGTCTCTACATAATAGCCTCAGGCCAAGAAAAGAAACCGAAGGATGAAGATAAGGCTGCTAAATGGGAAAATAGGCAAGATCAAGCACGTGGATTGATAGGGATGTCTATTTCTCCAGATCTTGGATTCCATATTGCAGAACTTGATACTCCTGATGAAGCAATGAAACAAATCAATAAAGTTTTTGGGATTAGAAATAAACTTAGAGCCCATCAACTTGAAAATGAGTTGCTTACATTGGACCCTAATAATTTTTCTTGCATTGAAGATTTCTTGTCCAATTTCAAGACCCTTAGATATCTCTTGGAAGGTGTTAAAGTTAAGAAAGAAGATACTAACCTTATCTATTCCATTCTTACTAAGTTGGGACCAGCCTACTCTGTGATTGTTTCCACCTTCCATTCTACAAGAGAAGCCTTCATTTCTCAAGGAACAGACTACAAGTCCCCTTCCTTTGACTCTTTTTGTGATTATTTAATAAGAGAACAAGAAAAACTCTTACACGTTGGTCTTCTTAATCTTGGAAACTCTTCCAAGAAAGCGTTAGCCGCCCAGCAGCAACCAAATTCAAAGAATCCTAAGAAGTCATATCCTAAGAAGAATGGTCCTAAACCAAACAAGGGTCCTAAGCAATCTCAGCCTCAAAATGAAAAACCATTTCAACAAATTGATAAGACTAATAAAAACAAATGGAAGAAGACTGATAGACATTGCAACTTTTGTAATCGAGATGACCACTTAGAATCTAAATGCTTTAAGAAGATGGAAGCCCTGGAAGCAGCGATGGAGAAACATAACATCCATGTGGAGCATTCTTCAACTTCAACTTCATCTTCAGGAATGACACTTTCTGCATGTCGTTGTCAATCATCTTGGTCTGGTTATGCATTAAATGTATCTTCTTCTTCTCGTTCTCATGAGTGGCTCATTGATTCTGGAGCTTCTTATCACATGGCCAAAAACAAAGCCATGTTTTCTTCTTTAAATGATTGTAACACCAAAAATATATATGTTGGTGATGATAGATCTCTTAGTGTTGTAGGGACTGGAACTGTTCATCTAGACAATGGTCAATTTAATGATGTATTATGTGTTCCAACCTTATCCTACAACCTTCTATCTGTATATCGGTAAAATCATTGAATTTTCACCTCATGATGTTGTAATCAAGGACCTAAGAGATCCTAAAAAGCTTTTAGCTACTGGCATTGCTGATGATTCTACAAGGATGTATAAGTTTCACAACTTTGGGTCATCAAATCTTCCCTCAGTATTTGTTGCTCATAACGATGAAGTGAGCAAACTTTGGCATGAGCGATTTGTTCACTTAAACTATCGCTCCCTTCAACACCTATGTAAAGAAAATATGGTGACAGGTCTTCCTATGATATCTTGCAGAGATGGTGTTTGTTCCGGATGTGTACTTGGAAAATATCATCGGGACAGTTTTGAAAAACGTGCCTCTTGGCATGCCTCAGCCCCTCTACAGCTTGTGCATAGTGATTTATGTGGTCCACTTCCAGTTGTGTCATTCTCTGGCTGCAAGTATTTCTTAACTTTCATTGATGATTTCTCCAGACGCACTTGGGTATACTTCTTAAAACTCAAGAGTGAAGTATTTAACACATTTTTGGCCTTCAAGGCCTTTGTTGAAAAACAATCTGGACATCAAATTCTTAAGCTAAGATCTGATAATGGTGGAGAATATGTTAAAAACACATTCATCAACTTTTGCACTGAGAATGGAATTCAAATGCAACATATTGTTCCATATACTCCACAACAAAATGCTATAACTGAATGGAAGAATCACACCTTAAAGGAAATGGCTAATTGTATGCTACAATCTAAAGGACTTGGTCTTAGTTTTTCGGAAGAAGCAATTAACTGTGCAAATTACATAATAAATCACACTCCTACTAAGGCTTTAAAGAATATCACTCCAGAAGAAGCATGGAGCTCAATCAAACCAGATGTTAGTCACTTTCGTGTTTTTGGAAGTGAAGCGTGGGCCCATATTCCAGATGAAAAGCATAAAGCTTTAGAACCTAAGAGTGAAAAATGTACTTTTGTTGGATATTCTGAAGATGTCAAAGGCTATAAACTTATTCCATTTAAGTCAAAAAATGTTATCATTAGAAGAGATGTAAAATTTGATGAAAATATATCGGCCTGCGAGCCTAGTCTGGCGGATGTGCCACCTCTCCCTATCTCTTCTACTTTTGAAAACATTTCTTCTGCAGATGATGATAGTGAGGATGACAATCCTCCCCCACCTTCTCAGGATCCTCCTTCAGCTCCTCAGCTTCCAAAATGGGTCCGTGCTACTCGGGACACAGCAGGTGATCTTGTCGGTGATCCTACAAATCAGCGACGTACACGTTCTCAGTTCGAGAGAGCCTCTTCTTTACTGGCTCAAGCTCCAGTAAATTATGATCCTGACACCTTTGCAGAAGCTTCAGGCCATCCAGATTGGGAAGTAGCTATGAATAAAGAATATCATTCATTGTTGGCAAATGATACATGGGATCTTGTTCCTCTACCAAAGGGACAAAAACTTGTTAGATGCAAATGGGTTTACAGAACCAAGTATGGACCAGATGGGAAAGTTGATAAACATAAAGCTCGTCTTGTTGCCAAAAGTTTTTCACAGGTTGAAGGCATCAACTACACTGAAAACTTCTCCCCTGTTGCCAAAATGAACTCTATCCGCCTTGTTCTTTCCCTTGCTGCCTCGTTCAAATGGGAAGTCCATCAGATGGATGTTAAATCTTCCTTCTTGCATGGGGACTTGCATGAAGAAATCTACATGGAACAACCTATTGGCTTCATAAAAACAGACTCCAGCCTTGTATGTTGGCTTAAGAAATCCCTTTATGGTCTCAAACAAGCTCCTCAAGCTTGGTATGCCAAAATGGATAGCCTTCTTTTAGAATCTAGCTTTTCTAGGTGTCATTCTGACAATACTGTCTACACCAAGCAAGTGGGCAAGTCTCTTATCATTCTTGTTATTTATGTTGATGATCTCATCCTTACCAGTAGTGATCCCAACCTTATAAACCATGTGAAGTCTAGCCTTAAAAGGAAGTTTGAAATGACAGACTTAGGACACTTACATTATTTTCTCGGTCTTCAAGTCTTGCAATCCAAGGAAGGTATTTCCCTTTCCCAGTCCAAGTATGCCTGTGATATTCTACGCCATTTTCACATGGAAGATTGTAAGCCAGCTCCTTCTCCCTTCCAGTCTGGAGTCAAACTCTCAGTCACTTGTACTTCTCCTGAAGTTGATGCTACCTTATACCGTCAACTTGTAGGAAAACTTTTGTATCTAAACCATACTCGTCTTGACCTTTCCTTTGTTGTTGGCCTTGTTGCTCGGTTTATGCAAAACCCACGTGAAGGTCATTGGAAAGCAGCTAAAAAAATACTTCGTTATGTTTGAGGTACAGTTCAGTTTGGGATTCATTACAGTGCCGAAGCAGCTCCTCTATTGGTTGGTTTCACTGATTCTGATTGGGCTGGTGACCCTGATGATCGGAAGTCTACTGCCGGTTATGTGTTCACTCTTGGTTCAGGACCTATTACATGGGCTTGCAAGAAACAAGCTGCCATTTCTCTTTCATTAGCAGAAGTACAGTATCGTGGTGCCGTAGAAGCTAGTAAGGAAGCCTTGTGGCTTCGTCAGATCGTGTCAGAGTTTGGCTTTCAGCAGCAACATCCGACTACACTTTGGTGTGATAATCAAAGTGCCATTCAACTATGCAAAGATCCAGTCCAACATCAGTGCAACAAACACATTGAACTACACATGCACTTCATCAGAAAGCTCATTCACAACCATGTTCTTGAAGTGCAATATTGTTCAACAGATGATCAAGTTGCAGACATCTTCACAAAGGCTCTCACAGAGGCGAAGTTCACTAAACTTCGATTTATGGTTGGAGTTCAGGAAGTTGTCACTAAGGGGGGATAGGCTCTAGTGCCTCCTTCCTTCTCCTATTGTGTCATATTTGTAAATCCTTCAATCCTATCCCAAGTTTTTCTTAAGGGGGGATGTTAGGATATTCCGACACATAGGAAATAGTTAAGTACAACTTGGTCTAGTATAGAGTTAGGTATAGAGTTAGGTAAATTGTGTTTCTTTACCGTTGTACATTTTGTAACTTACAATCTGACGGTCACGATATGTAGTGATCTGACTGTTCATTCTCTCCTCGGTATTACCAACACTTGATCCGTGGCTTGACACCCGATTGGTCCATGATTTCTATTTAAAGCGCATGGAGGGTCATTTGTAGAGTAATCCGTGTATGAGAGAAACATATGTAAATTTTCATTCTTTTATTAATAAATTGCCTGAAGTGGCCACGTTGGCTCAGGTCGTGGACTATTTCCGTCTTTGAGGGTTTTAACCACGTCAAAAATACTGGTGTATTGATCTACGATCTGGTTGTGAGCGGTGTCCTTTGGTGTTCTGTCTGAGGAACTTACCCTGTAAATTCCTACACAAACATCCCATGAATCTACTTTATTAATTAAATCCTAGTTTTATTTGTGTTCTCTATCACTCTCTAGATCCCAATACCATGTTGGATTAAAGGATGTTAAAGGACATCATCATCACCATGAGGATTGACTAGTGTATAAGGAATATATCTTTCAATGGATATGCATAGAGAGAGCATGTTTTCAATATTTTCAAAGAGGCGATGCATAGAGAAATTGTTCATCATGTATACACCATTCATCCAGTTTATCACGAGAAGTGAGTCCCCATATATGTGAAGATTTGTAATTATGCTTTCTTGTGCAAGGTGTAAAGTGAGCTTGATATCCATGAGCTCAACATAATTGTTTGTTGGGTATCCTGCCCTTGACCAAAATGAGATTTGTGAATCTGTGGATAGATGAAGGATGCCACCAACACCCCCCAATGATGGTGAGCCTTGTGCTTTTCCATTGAATAAATCCCACTAGGAGTCAATCTGAATAATGAGCTTAATATGGTGCATGCAAAATTGAAAACTTTGTGTGTAGACACCTGAGGGAAAAATGGCCAACCTATGAGAAACAAATTTCATGGCTAGGGGAGGCTTGGTGCAAAGTATAGATTGATTCGCCTCTAGCCATAAGCCATAGGATATTGAGAATGTGATTACTTTGATGTTTCTTAGTATTTGAGTGCAACCAAGTGTGAAGATAATAGTGAATGTTAATCCCCACGCAAATGTAATTTTGATTGGTGAGGTTTCGAGTTTGAGACTAGATCTCATAAAAGAAGGGTCAAAGTAAGAAGCGATGTAGTTGGACATTGAAGGTACAACTGACATATGCTATATCATTGAAAGGGGCATTTATTAATGTATGCAACATCAAAAGTTTGTCGTCTATTGGGAATTTTAATTTCTTGAGAGTTTTCCCTTCATCACATTGATCTTACCATTCTATATAGATCACTCTTTTTTAATATAAATATCTGTACATTTTGATCTATTATGTTGTGTATGTGTTTCATATGTATTTTTTCTATATCTTCTCTAACAAATTATGTTTAGTGTAATTATTGATATGTATTATAATTAATTCCATCAAGTACTACTAAAAAAATTCAAAGTTTCTTTTATCTATGCCTCTACAACATACACAACTTCCACTTTTTGGGATTCATGTCCACAATGACCCACCACATAATAGAAAATATCACTATGAATAGGTTGGCTTTAATTATTATATCATATTTTTTGAGATCGATCAACCCCCCCATAGATAGAAGGAAGAAAATTCTTGGGTTGATTAATAACACCTTAAGCATGAATAACGAACTAGTATTAAATCATAAAATATGTTGAAAAGTGTAACTATATTAGTCCTTCATAATTGTACTTATGTATTCTATGTAAAAAACAAAAAAATGAATTACTATTATTCGTTCTTCATGCTTATAGGATTTATTGATTCAAAGAGTCAAAGTGCTAATTGGACTTCTTGCAAAGAAAAACAAAAAATATTTTTTAGAAAATATAATTTGGATTAATTGACCTTAAGAAGCTAATTACAAATCCTCTCACTCAAAAAATGTGTCTTTTTACATATGAGAACAATTATACATTGGTATAAGTCCTCCAGCAAATGGAAAGAAATTAGGTGTTTCTCTATCATGAATTTTGATATAAAGTGATCCAAAGTTTCCTCGGTCTTAATAGTAAAAGTGATGAGAAGATTCAGGAAGATAAAGTTCTAAAATGATGTGAGTTTCTTGATGTTAAAATACTAAATCTGATGCAAATTTCCTCAGCGAGTTTTATGTGAAATAACCCATGTAAATTGATGTAGAAATTTCTAAGATGTGCTTGTGTGTTTAATGTCACTTTAAAAAGATCATATTGATGGAAAATTTGGAGTGCTTGACTTGGCTACCTAGAGGGTGGATTCTGTTGGAAAATCAAAGTAGTTATATTAGGGTTTGATTCTTCTTTCTTGATAATTACTTGTTAGTGTGTTGGATTCTTTTTACTTGTTTACTTATGTTTCATCAATAAAATACCATATTATGTGTGTATGAAGGTCACAAAACAAGAGACAAAAGATGTAGGAACTATCCCAGGGAAAAAAAACCCCTCAAGGGGAAAGTCAAGTCATGAAAATTATTGCTTTCAATAGCACTCTTTGAGACTCTTCACCCTAGACAAAGGTAAAAGCTTCCCTCCACACTAATTCAACCTCCCAAATCTTTGACCTCTTTCTAGTAACTTCGACTAGGTGGCATATTTTGGCATCATGAAGCTTCTGACATTAGTGACACCTTGAAGACTTTGATCTCCCAAACTAGGGAACGAAACAGAGAGAGAGAGGCACCAAAAGTTTGATTTTCTTCTTCTCCTTAGACTTCCCAAACTTGCACTTCCTTCATCTTATGTAGACCCACTTCATCTTACTTCACACTTGTCGAGCTACTCTTGAGATATAGAACCAACTTGAGATGTGATGCTCCAAATGACACTGACTTGCTAGTATTTATAGGCTCCATGTGTGTTGAATAATGTCCTTAGTCCAACTTGATCTCTTTTAGGCTAACTTGGTGTGGAAGATACATAAATCATATTTGACTCAATATTGAACCCTTTTATATGATTCAAAAGCCCAAGAAGGGTCTATTTAAAAATATAATGACTTTATTGACTCAAAATAAATCCTAGAACTCCTATATGGGCACTTTGAAACCCATGCTTTAATAAGTCACAATAATAACAATATTTTCTTTTCTTTATTCTTTTGACATGTACATTATAAGACGACTAAAATACATTAAGTAAAGACCGAATGTAGTTACAATTTCCAATGCTCCCTCTTAACTAGGGAGGTATTCATCATATACAAATATAATAGAAGATCTCAAACTATTTGAACATTGACGAACTTTAGGCAACAAAATGTGATGGACTAGATTCCTAACTAGGGAAATCTACCTATTGGTCTCTCAAAAATTTCGGCACCCCAATGCCACGGATTAGATTCTTGACTAGGGAAATCTATCCAAGTTGGAGAAAGGAGGACTCAAGATTTCATACCCTCTAGGTACTATTAGGATTACTTTCTAACCATCAACCCAAGGACGTAGGTGCATATCCATTGTCAAGGCTCTATGACCCACGCCACACTCCCTATTTTGGGATGTAGACATCAACACAAAGTGTCGGCCATATGTCCTCCTAGGAAATGCATCACTCACAAAGCCTCAACAAATCTCTTCCATTTCCTTATCATCAATATATTCAACAATGTTTATCAAAGCCAAGAAGTTTCTTAAATACTCAAACTTAATATTAGGAAGAGCCTTTGTTAGTATATATGCTAGTATGCTACATGTTCATCTATCTAGACTTACTCCAAATTCACACTTCCATCTTGTACCAGGGTCCTAATAACATGGAACTTATTGTTAATATGCTTCGTTCCAGAATGAAACACGCGATCTCCAAAAATCTTGATACAAGTTTGATTGTAACAATTAATCATAGTAGGACCCAGAGACTTCTCCAACAAATATTTCAGAAGCTTCCTTAACCAAACAGGCTCCTTTCCTACTTTACATGCAACCACATATTCTGCCTTGATACTACTCAACACAATGGGATGCTTCCTACTCATCCAGGTGAGAGGTGGGGCAATGTGAAGTAATAGTCCCACGAGTGTAGAAATTTGGGCAGAGTACATTTAGAGGTTTTGTCTCATGGATCATTACCTTTCTACAAGATCCCATAGTACATAGTAGAAGGATGGATCAGTGGCAATCGATGAAGTCATATATTAGAGTGACGAAGGCAGATGCTAGCAAGAGTAAGATACTGGAGAGCACATAGCAAAGTTGACTATAGTGCCGATGGCATAAAGACAGAGCTAGTAGCAATCAGAGCCTCTAGTGAGAGATGCATCATATTGATTCAGTTTGGACATGTTTCTTTTCTTTCAGAAGTTGCAGTAGCAACAACACTAGAGATAAGTGTTGCAAGCAGAACATTTCAAACGTATACTCTTTGGATAAAGTTGAATTCCTTTCTTGTTGAGAGGCAGTTTTGTAAATAGCAACAATAAATGTTAGAAATAACATGAAGAAAATTCTAATTTAATTTTTCCTTGAATTAAATTGGGAATTAATTTGTAGTTCTTTCTCATATCAGCTTGTAGTAGTTAACTAAGTTAAGTTGACTTAGTTGGATTAGTAAATTTGAGTTAGTTATATTCTCATAGCAGCTTGTAGTAGTTAACTAAGTTAAGTTGACTTAGATGGCTCAGTAAATTAGATTTGGAACTCTATCTACAGTCATGTCAAGTGATCCCTAAATTTTAGGGGCCCGGGTTGAGTTCCTTTGAGTTGTAACTAGATAACTTAGTCTAACTGAGTTATAGTCATTTAAACTAGTTCTAATGTTGGAGGAACTAGGGGCTTCGTAGGAAGTAGAATTAGAGAAGTGTTGGCTTAAGCCAGCTTGTGAGGCAAAGAGTTAGATTTTACTAGTGTAGGAATTGTTCATGAGCAACAAGCATTATATTTTATTCTTAGATCTTTTGGTTAATGAAATATAGATAGTGGGATTTTCTAGCAGTTTCTTTATGCAAAGAAATATTTTTTTATGTATGATTGATATTCTTCCTTTTCTTCTTATTGTTTTCATCGATCAATTTTGGTTTCCATTGAAAAGTAGAGTAGATTCTTTTCTTGTGTTTTAGAAAATCACATAAGCAGTTGAATCTACAAAAAAACTACAATTTCTTTCTTCAAAACCTCTTGATGCATAGCTTCCTTGAAAATAGATGGTTCGGATTCAATAAATTTTGTCATATATGTAGCATAACTAGAATATATCTCCGGTCTCTTTCTTTCCTTGAAGGTTCCTTTCACAGCTTTATGTACTTCAACATCTTCTAATTTAGATTTTAACCAAATTGCCATTTTACTTGTGGTTGGAATGACCACCGATTGAATAGGTTGACTTGGTCCTTCTTTGAGATTTGTAGTAGAGTTTTCATGATGAACTTCTTCTTCTTCAAATATGGGAGCTTCTTCATCATCAATATCAATAGGCATATCTTTTGATTTCTTGTATGCTTGATTGTCATCAATTATGACATCCTTGCTTACTTCAATATATCTTCCTTCCTTAATGTAGATTCTATATGCTTTTTAAGAGAGCCTATATCCAATGAATATTCCCTTGATACTTGTAAAATCCAACTTCTTTCACTTGTTTTTCGGAAAATGTATATATGTTGGACTTCCAAAAATTCATAGGTGATCCACACTCAGCTTCTTTCCATTGAATACTTCTTCAGGTGTCGTATTATAAAGACTCTTATGAGGAATTCTTTTTGAGTGTATACGACTGTGAGTGTTACTTCTCCCCATAAGAATTTTGGTAGGTCTTGATCAAGGAGCATAGTTTGAATTCCTTCTTCAATTGGCCTATTATTCCTTTCAGCCATTCCATTTTTTTTCGGGATAATAGGGAAACGTGAGCTCCCTCTTAATACCTACTTTCTTAGAGGATGCAATCAATTCATTAGAATTTTATTCCCCACCATTGTCAAACCTCATATTTTTTTATCTTTCTTTCAGTTAGGGTTTCCACTTTAGCCCTAAACTCCTTGAACTTATTAAATACTTCATATTTTTTTTGAGGAGTTAGAGCCATGTCTTTCTAGAATGGTCATGAATGAATGTCACATATTAGAGATGACCTCCGAGTGATTTGTCAGACATGGGCCCACACATATCGAAATGGATGAGGTTTAATATCTCTTTAGATCTAGAGTCACTATTATCAAATGCATTTCTTGTATGTTTTCCAAAAGAGCATCCATTTCATAGACCTTCATGATCCAACTTCATATTAGGAATACCATGAATGAGTTGACTAAGAGTATGGATGACCTTATATTGTAGATTACCATACCTCCTATGCCACATCTGAATGGGACTTATTTCCGTAGGAACTAAAGCTTGGCGAGGTTGGTGTAATGAGTCTATAAAGACTCCCTTCACGAACTCCAATAACCCTAGATTTATTGATGCTAGAGTGTTTTCACCAAACCAATGATTTTCCATCAACAAATAGAAATAAAAATAAAATTCTTTTTCAAACCTAGAACATATAGAATGCTATTGAAGTGCAACTTCGATCCATCATCTAGCTTCAACGATGTTGATCCTAGGCCTGTAACATCATAGCTCTTGTTTTCACCCAATTCCGTTGCATGAGAAGATGGCTCCTTTGAAAGTGTATGAATTTGTTTACTTTCTTCTCTGATGTGTCTTCATTCTCCTTGATTAGTGATCCATGCATTCTCATCATTAAGAGAACTTGTAAGAGCATCCAAGGATCCTTGACTTTTAACCTTATTGAATAAGTAGTAGATGACCTTCTTGATCCAACTTCCAGTAGTTTTGATACCTACTCTTATGTAGTTCCTCAAAAATGGATAATCCACGCCAACAAAGTGATGTCAGATTCTTCCTCACCTTAGCACTGATAGCATGTTGGGAAATCAAATAAGTTATATTAGGCTTTGATAATCATTTCTTGATCATTTCTTATGAGTATGTTATATTATTTTTACATCTTTATTATATTATATTTCATCAGGAAATTACCATATTATGTGTGTATGAATATCACAAAAAAAAGACACAAGATGTAGGCACTATCTAAGGGAAAAACCCCCATCGAGGGGAAAACCCAGTCAAGAAAATTAATACTTTAAATAGTATTCTTTGAGACTCTTCACCCTAGACAAAAGAACAAACTTTCCCTCCACACCAGGTCAACCTCCCAGGTTTTCGACCTCTTTCCAACAACTTTGACTAGTTAGTAGTTTTCAGCATCAAGCAACTTTTGACATTAATGAAACTTGGAAGACTTTGATCTCCCAAAATAGGGAATGAATAGAGAGAGAGAGAGAGAGAGAGAGGCACCAAAAGTTTGATTTTATTATTCTCCTTAGACTTCCCCAAAATCACACTTCCTTTCATTTCCTTAGACCCACTTCATCCTACTTCGCACTTCTCCAGCTACTACTTAGATATCGAACTATCTTGAGAAGTGATAATCTAAATGAATTTGACTTACTTGTATTTATAAGCTCCATATGACGTTGAATATTGTACTTGATCTGAAAATGGGCTTCTTAGGCTTCTTGTCTAGCTTACAAGAACCACTCCCACTTCCAAAGCTTGAATTTTTCCAAGTCTTTAATGATTAACCGATGCGGAACTAAAAAATGCTTGAAAATATGGGTGTATTCTTGTATTTTTTAAAGATAATTATTTGCTTTAAAATCTATTGTTTGTGCTGATATGTGAATGTCATTAAACTGATATAACAATGCATATAACAGTAAATAATTCAGCAGTAAAAGCAAACACATAAGACAAAAAATTAATTAGGATTTCACCCACAACTCTTGGGCTACATCTCTGTGAGCTCTAGTTAATTCAAATAGGCTCTCTAGGATTATGGTATAAGTATTTTTTACAAGCTCTCGGCCCAACTCCTGCTATTCTACACAAAAACAATGGGTTCAGACACCATTTAATCCCCTTATATCTTAACACTCTGGCTCTTGCCTCTTAGCTCTGGCTCTTTGGCTCTCGTTTTGGCTCTTGGATATGACTCTGGCTCTTTGGCTCTGGTTCCAGCTCTTCGCTATGACTCTTGGCTCTTGGCTCTTTGGCTCTGGCTTCTTTCTACCTTCTGCAACCTTCACACTCTCTAGCTTTTCACTTGAACTTCAAGTGACCCCAAAGGCTCCCTCAGCTGCTATTTTGCTTCTGCGCTACCTCCATGGCTTCTACGTTGCCTTCTTATGCTCAACTTCAACAACTCAACCACCATCAACAATTTAGCAGCAAACAAGAACTTGGCCACCGTTCAACAACACAGTAGCCCACAGTCTTTGGCATTCACAGACTAAAAGCAAAATCACACTGCCTGTTGGTTTTCCCTTTTGGGCTCTGCAACTTCCGTCCATGTCTACTTGAATCCATCCTTTGGTGTTCAATAATCATTGTATAACACACTCAAGGGAAGCAGTCACCCATTTATGCCACAAATGAGGGAATTTGGCGCTTGAAATCATTAGTAATAGTTGTTCTCCGTTTACACAGAGAACGCTGTGAAAACATGGGAACCACATAAAACACAATATATTGAACTTCAAAAGTCCTGAAATCCACCTTGTTCTCCTATCAGGTCCACTTGCAAGTCGCATCGTATATCAAAAATGGCCTGGTTCCAAGGTTTTCCCCTTTGTACTGAAAATACATTAAAAAGATGGCAAAATCCCACTTCTCAGATTTGAAATTATGTCAAATCTGGCTTATTTCCCCCACCGGGTCCGGCCATCACATATCACATGTCGCTAGGCACAGGGTGCTTCCCTTTTCAGATCACTAACAACGATATGCTGATATCGACGATCGCAGTCGCAAATCACACCAGCCTGGGGCCTTTCCTTTTGGGATCACCGACAGCGATCCGCTGATATCGGCGATCGCAGTTGTAAGTGAAATCAACCTGGTACCTTTGCTTGTATGCACTGGCTGCCTCTGGTCTGACCCGCTGATTTGATCGTCAGAGGTCGCTGATCGCGGGTGCCTTTTGCTCGACTTTAAGCCTTGGCCTTATGCGATTTGATTTTCTTCATTAAGGCCTTAAGTACATTTTTCAAAGAATTTGCCTCATTTTCAAGGGAACAAGGGGAGCTTCTTTTAATGATAACTTCTTCAATTGAAATTTGCTTTCCCCCATTCAAGTTGCATTGGATTCAGAATGAGGAGATCTCTGCAATGAGATCATTTCTGAGGGAAACCTGCGATTTTCATTTTCCTCTGATTTACAAAGTATTTTTGCCGTTTGGCACCTTTCACCTCTTGCATGAAGTCTTTTAGACTTAAGAGGTTTATCCAAGATCCATTTTTGGATCCTGCCTTCCTACTAAAAGAACTTTTGGTCTTCAAAAGACTAATATACTGATCTTAACAGTAAATGATAGTGACTGACCCTCTTCTTTCAATCTCCCTACACTTGCCTTTTCATAGTGCCTCTGAACCAAAGTTTTTGACCACTTCCCTTCTCTGGATGGGTTAGTCATCTTGAGAAGAATTGTCTTCCTCCTTGCCTTCCTACAAAACTTCTACTGGAAAGGTCATAGAAGGTAGTTTGAGCTTCTTTTCCTTGATCATTAATCCAAGGTGGCTCAACAAATGTGAAGTACATCAGCTCCACAAAACTTTCATTTGTACCTGTTTGACAAGCTACCAACAACAACTATTAACAACAACAAGCATACAGACAACAACTAGATGGACTAACTCCTGCTTCAACAAAAGAAACAGATTTTCACATCTTGTGAACACCTCCATGTCTTACATCTACATACAAATGATGGACTAAACAACAAGCCCACAAAACATGCCTTTAAACAGATGACCCTTAAGTCAAGCATGTAGAAAAAGACCATTAGGACTCTTTTTCAAAAGATGAAACTTTCATCATTATCCCCATTTGGATACCAAGTCAACTTCTTTCATGTCAATATGGCATCACATGCATGTTAAAGCAATCAACCCTGCAAGTTAATTAGACATACATGTTCAAAAACAAGGAAATCATCAACATCCCTATGCTCATGCATGCATTTCATCCTTCAACTTTCACATAAGCACACTGTACTTTCGAAGTTGTAATGAAGTATAATGTGGATGCATCAATAGACATGCAATCTTAATTGGATAAGAACTCTAATTTTTCCTTACTAATCCCTTTCAAAGGTACTACCTTTGCTTGCACATCAGCATGAACATGTGAATCATTTTGAGACACATCATTCATGGAATCTTCACTTCCATTTTTGCCATCTTCTCTTTCCACTTTCTTAAGCTTTGGTGGAAGCATTGTTGGATTCAGTGTCTAACACTTTGTAGCAAGATGCCCTTGCTTAAGGAAATAAGTACATTGCATATGCATCCTCTTGATAGCATGACTTGCCTTGTCCAATGGACCTTTGGCTTCTTCCTTCTTTTCCTTCTTCTGCTTCCTGTATGTGGCCATTCTCTTCCAACATCTAGAAACATCATGGTTATCCAAAAAAAAAAGGAACATGCAACTCTTTTCCCATACATATGAGGATATTTATCATTCTTTGCAAAATTAAAAGGAATATAATTAGAACCAGATTTATAATTGCCTCTTTCACCTTTATTGCCTTCATGAGGAGGTGAAGCAAATGAAGGAGTGGCTCCCTTTGGAACACCATCAAACTCTTCAAGTCTATTAGAGTCTCCCCAACACTCTAGTTCAAGTGTGTGCTTCTGAACACCTGCATCCTGCAATTGATGTTTCAAGCTATTGCTTTCCTCTTTGATACAACCTTCACACTTCTGAGGTAGAGGACATGAAATGAAACTCCTTCTTAGGACTATTTCAATGGATTTCATGGCAGCTATAGAATTCTCTCCACAAGATTGTCCATAGCCAAGACCCAAATATTTAGGCCTCTCCTCAACCATTATTGGTTCAACAATACCTTGTGCATGCTTTCCCAAGCCCTTTCCTTCATAGCCCATCTTGGACATTAGCTTGGAACCTATGCCTTTAGTACGTTTTTCAAAAGAACCAATACAAGCATTCTCAGAAGATTTTGAAGACAAACTGGAATGGCCTACCTCTTCTTCAAGCTGGTACTTGGCTAAGGCTTCTTGGAAACAAAGAGTTGTGTTTCCAACTCATGCATTATTTTCAAGTTCATATTTGCAATATGAATTTGCCTCTCCATTTCCTGTAATTTGTCAGCAAGCAGTTGCTTCTCTTCGTTCATGGAATTTAGTCGCTTTCTAAGCATACTGCTCTTCCTTCCATCCTCATACATTTCTTTCACCATATCCATCATGGTGGACAATTCTTGCTTCATGTCTCCATCAAGGAATCCTGTGAAGAATGTAGAATTTGAGGACCCACTTGTAGAAGTCGTCATTATGCCAATGAACAAAAAAACTTCAACAATATAAATAAAGAGCTTATTTAAGCAACCTTTTGGAACAAACCTCTTTTGCTTTGGATTGCCTTGAGATCCTTTGGAATAGAAGAATGTGTTTAGCTCTTCTTCCTTCTACAAACTCAGCAATTAGTCAATCTGCAAACAAGCATACAATCAGCCTGTTGTTGTTCAAACACCTTTCATACAAGAAGTCTTTGCTCTGTCAATCAATCATTCCGATATAATCCTTCTTTGGAGGTGGGGTTAATAAAACTTATGCTTTGATACCACTTGATCTGAAAATGGGGCTCTTAGGCTTCTTGTCTAGCTTCCAAGAACCTCTCCCACTTTCAAAGATTGAATTTTTTGAAGTATTTAATGATTAACCAATGCGGAATTAAGAAATGCTTGAAAATATGGGTGTATGCTTGTATTTGTTTTTAGTTGATTATTTCCTTTAAAATCTGTTGTTTGTGCTGATATGTGAATGTGCTTAAACTGATATAATAATGCATATCATAGTAGATAATTCAGCAGTAAAAACAGACACATAAGACAAAAAATTAATTAGGATTTCACCCACAACTCTTGGGCTACATCTCCGTGAGCTCTAATTAATTCAACTAGGCTCTCTGGGATTATGGTATTAGTCTTTTTTACAAGCTCTTGGCCCAAATCCTGCTATTCTACACAAAAACAGCAGGTTCAGAAGCCATTTAATCCCCTTGGCTCTTGAAGCTCTGGCTCTTGGCTCTTGGCTCTTGGCTCTGGATTTGCTGCTTAGGTTTTGGCTCTTGGCTTTGACTTTGGCTCTTTGGCTCTAGTTTTGGCTTTTAGCTTTGACTCTTAGCTCTTTGGCTCTTGCTCTTGGCTCTTGGCTCTTTGGCTTTGGCTTCTTTCTGCCTTCTGCAACCTTCACACTCTCTAGCTTTTCACTTGAACTTCAAGTGACCCCAAAATCTCCCTCAGCTACTCTTTTGATTCTCCGCTACCTCCTTGGCTTCTATGCTACCCGTTTGTGCTCAGCTTCAGCAACTCGGCCACCATAAAAAATTTAGCAGCAAACAACAACTTGGCCACTGTTCAACAACCCAACAACCCAAAGTCTTTGACATTCACAGCTTAAAAGCCAAATCGCATTGTCTGTTGGTTTTCGCTTGCGGGCTCTACAAATTCCAACCATGTCTGCTCGAATCCCACCCTTTGACGTTCAATAATAATTGTATAAACCACTCAGGGAAGTGGCCACCTATTTCTACCACAAATGAGGGCAATCAGTGCTTGAAATCATTAGTAACAATTGTTCTCTGTTTACACAGAGAACGATGTGAAAACATGGGAAATCCGGATAAAACACAATATATTGGACTTCAAAAGTCCTGAAATCCACCTTATTCTCCTATCGGGTCTGCTTGCAAGTCACATCGCATATCGCAAATGGTCTGGTTCCAAGATTTTCCCCTTTGTATTAGGAATACATTAAAAATATGGCAAAATCCCACTTCTCAGATTTGAAATTATATCAAATCTGACTTATTACCCCCATAAGGTCCGACCATTGTATATCGCATGTCGCTAGGCTTGGGGTCCTCCCTTTTGGGATCACCGATAGTGATCTGCTGATATTTGCACTCGCAGTCACAAGTCGCACCAGCCAGGTACCTTTCCTTTTGGGATCGCTGACAATGATCCGCCGACATCGGCAATTGCAGTTGCAGGTCACGTCGGCCTGGGACCTTTGCTTGTATACACTGCCTGCCTCCAATCCGACCCTCCTATCTAATCATCGAAGGTTGCTGATCAGGGCTGCCTTCTGCCCGACTTTAAGGCTTGGCCTTATGTGATGCAATTTTCTTCATTAAGGCCTTAAGCCAATTTTTCAAAGAATTTGCCTCATTTTCAAAGGAACAAGGGGAGCATCTTTTCATGATAACTTCTTCATCTGAAATCCGTTTTCACCCATTCAAGTTGTGTTAGATTCATAATGAGGATATCTCTGCAATGAGATTATTTCTGAGGGCAGCCTGCAATTGTCATTTTCCTCTGATTTACAAAGGATTTTTTCCATTTTGCACCTTTCACCTCTTGCATGAAGTCTTTTAGACCTAAGAGGTTTATCCAGGATCCATTTTTGGATTAGTCCTTAGGCTGACTTGATCTCTTCTACGCCGATTTGGTGTGTAGCATACATAATTCATATTTGAATCCATACTTAACCATTTTACATGATTCAGAAGCCTATCAAGGGCCTCTTTAAGAGTACAATGGATCTATTAACTCAAAGTAAATCGTAGAAGTCCCCAGTGGGGACTTTGACCTAAAAAATGGTGACCCAATCATGAAATACATACTTTAATAAGTCATAATAATAACAATAATAATAATAAAAATAATAATAATAATAATAATAATAATTTTCTTTATTCTTTTGACAAGTACATTGACAGATGACTCGAATACAATAAATGAAGACCAAACCTAGTTACACTTTCCAATAGATTCTTGTTTGAGGGCCTTGGACTTCTCAGTTTGATCTCATTCCATAAGAAAGAGGGATTTTTGTGCGTTCCCCCCTTATGGGGTTTTGGATCTGGTTTAGAGGGCATATGCCTTGTCTTCCTTATCTATTGTGATCATCATATGTTTCGGTAATTTGTTGATGGAAAGAACATATTAAAAGAAGTAATAGGCCAAAAAATTTCATAAGCAATTATCAAATAAGAGAAATTTAACTAATATACAAAAATTCTAATTTCTCAACAAAATCTTCGATAAAATATAATTTTTTTATTCTGAAAAATTTCTTGTTGATTAGAAATTATTCGATTAGATCTAAGCATTGATAGCTTACACTTTTGAATAAATAATGTTTCCAACAATAAATATTGAAACATTATTCGGTGGTCGATTTCTTAGAGACATAATGTAAGATATTTATCTTATAGGACATATGCATGACAATGGAAACAAGTGACTTCATACATGTAAGCGCATAAGTTCATGATAGATCATACCCTACCAAGATGTATTTTATACCCTCAATACGAACAAATATGCAATAAGAAAATCCAGATGGCTCAACTACATTCAATGTTAGTGCCATGCAAAATATTATCAAGAAGCTCTCTAAAACTAGTCCCAAAATATCTTGAAACAATTCATAGTAGTTTTTAAGAGGAAAATATTTTAGATGGCATGCCATATATTTAGAAATATATTAGTTTTTTTGGTAGAAAAAACCCCACTTGTGAAAGTAGTATTCAACTATATGAAGGAAAAAATATTGCTATAAACCCTTGACGAGAAAGTTAGTTCCATATAAACATATCTTGATGTAGAATACCTTAATGATATAGAAACAAATAATTCTAAAAGCCAATAGAATGTCATTAAATTAAAAATACTAGTGGGAAGCTCACAACCAATAAGGTGAAAAACATGGTGAGGTGAGGACCATGTAGGAGGACATAATAAAAGTGATTATATCTTAACAATCAAGTTGATTATAACCACTATAACTGATTCTGATAGTGCTTATCATACCAATGGATTTTATTTGAGCAAAACAGTGAAATGGGTCCTTCATAATTTTGTAGAATCAATTGGAATTAAAGACAAGGTTCTCTTTAATAATAACTAGCTTAGAAACAACTAGATTGAAAATATAGAAATGACGAGGTTGAAAATATAGATTCAAGTAGTAGATATAATGAATATTATTTCATTGGAAATGGTATTAGCTTAAACAATTCTAATATTAAGGAGAACCATTGGAAGTGCGATGAAGAAAACATAATCAACTCTTCTAGATGTAATGAAAGAAGGGACCTGTGTAACATGAGGAGCATCCACAAACCAAGAATTGAATGTAGGAGGAAGGATTTTAATCTATAATCCCAATAATTAAGCTTTGAGAAAATAAATGTTCTCAAAAAAGGTTTAGGGTTTTCCATTTCCCCCAAAAAACAATTCAATGGAAAGCATCATTTGTAACATAAAAGAGGGTATTCAAAACCTTTGTTTGGAAGAAAAAGATGGAATAAGAGAAGAATGTGCTCTCTTAATGAAAAAATCTGAACCACTAAAGGACAATTCAAGTAAGGAAGAACAAACAATTTTCAGAAACCTTAGCAACAATGAAAAAATTTTGGTCCTAAAGGCAGACAAAGGTGGTGCTGCTAGTTGTTATGGAAAAGGTAGACTACATTCTTAGGATGAATTAACATATTAATTGTGGTAGATATAGGAAATTCAACACCAACCCCATCTCAAAATTCATAGAAGAAGTTATGAAGGAAATGAATGAATGCAACCTTGATGAGGTTGAATAAGAAGCTAACACCTTATTGCATTATGGGCTCCAAAATATTCACAAGGAGGGGATCCCTCTTAGGCCAATAGTCAATATCATTACCTCCTACAAGTGTAAATTAGATAAATATTTTGTGAAGATCTTAAAACCCGTTGTTGGAAACATTAACTCTTTTATTAAAGATTCCAATGATTTTGTTAAACTTATAAAAAATGAGAGAGTGGATTTGAATAACATCCTTGTAAGTTTTGATGTGGTGTCCATGTTTACGAAAATTATTTACACGAATCCACTAAAGTTATTAAGAATGCTTGTGATGCTAAAAGAGTGAAGCTATTTGAGATTTGTGTGCATTTCACATTTTTCAGTTTCCAAGGAAACTATTATGAGAAGATATCTTGATTTTCGATGGGATTGCCACTCTCACCAATTGTTACAAACTTATACATGGAAAAATTTGAGAATAAAGCACTAGAGTCCTGCCTTTTGAAACAAACTTGGGGGAAAAAATTTGGTGATGACACAATCATAAAATACCTGCGTGGTAGCCTCAAGGGATAGCTCAATCTATCAGGTTCCCATTGCTAAGTACCTTACCAATTGGGCGGTGTCGAGGCCTCAAAATTTTTTGTGTCAACATGGGAAAAACCACCCGGTCCACACCTTAAGACAACTCCTTTTCCAGTTAGGTAGTGGCTCCGACTAGGGATAATGGGACCAGTTTCCCAATGATAGGTGATTGAATGAATGTGTAATGCTTATAGTGGAGTGAAATAGATGCATTTGCATCAATGAATCAAATCGAAAACATGTGCATGAATCTACTCTATAATCTGGGATGTTTAACCTTTATCTTGATGTGATCTATAATGATTCCCCTTATTAAATGACAATATAGATTGCTCAAACACCAATGGAAATGAAAATATTTCAATATTTTTATCTTGATTAAATAGTTATTCAAAATAATGTGTATAACTCATATCACATTTAGAAAATCAAATCAAATTACTTAACATGTATTTAAAAATATAAATGGAAAGATGATCTGAAATGAATACATGTAACATTGTTCTTTAAATACCATGTAATAAGAAATCTGAAAAGATAAATTCACTATTTAATTATGAACAAAACATAGGTAAAAAGATAGAAACACCAGATGCACATTACTCACTTCATAAAAGGAATAGCAGTAGTTTAGTTCTTCTCACAAAGATGATTTTGAGAATAAAAAATGCAACTTCTCAAAATTCCTTATGAAAATTCTTAAAACAATGTTTCGGTCGTTCTATTGAAAAAAATATGAAAGTACAATAGTGCGAGCTTTCGTAAGTGTTTGTTCATAAAATTCATGTGCTTAATTTCATACAACAAGTAAGCTTAAATAGCACAAAAACAATTGAATGCATTGTGAAGAGCGTTGGGGGAATTCAAAGAGATCGCTTCAATAACGCTTAAAGAAAAACATTTTTTTGGTAGAAATTTATGAATGTGATTTGTTGTCATCATAGGCTTTGTTTGTTCCATCATATTATCTGGATGTTTGTCCATCTGTTGGAACTGAACTACCGCTTATTAGCACAATTGTCTTCTTCTATCATGATCTTGAACACGGAAAATAGGTATCGATAAGTAAAAATTAAATGAGAGTGATAAGTGAGTTTTATTTGAAACAAATCACTTTTTGCAGGAAATCAGGAATAATGTAGAGCGCAATAAATCCCAAACACAATGATCATGGAGAGGAATGCGGAGTGAGGTCTGTGATAAGA
Organism: Pinus tabuliformis; assembly: GCA_031772625.1. Classification (NCBI taxonomy): domain Eukaryota; kingdom Viridiplantae; phylum Streptophyta; class Pinopsida; order Pinales; family Pinaceae; genus Pinus; species Pinus tabuliformis. The sequence continues at coordinate 518,951,095 of CM062820.1, read as the reverse complement.
GGGGCAGACTTTACAGTCTTATCACAAATCACAAAACAAAGAGATATCACAATCGCAGTTATGGAGTGGAAGACTATAAGAAGTAGTCAAAAGACTTGCGATTTGTGATATGTGGGATAATATGATGGTGACGTCACTATGATGTGGCAGATCCATGTGGAAAGATGACATGGAAGATGATATGGTAGTGGAAAGGGTTTTATTGCAAATCGCAAAACAGACACTGATGAAAGGTGAGGCTTAGCGGTTGTTTCGGAGGGGGTTCAAAGTGATAAGTAGTTTGTGAAGAGGGAGTCTAAAAGAATAAAGAAATGACACATAGATATAGGGCTAGACGGAAAAACCACTTTTCGGACCCCCCTTTGAGAAACTTAAAATTGAGCACCTGGGGGGGGGGCGAGATCTTCTCTGTCACAGATCTGGGAAGATTATATCTTAGCCATTTTGATTAAATCACAAGAAATACCAAATCACATTTAATTTTAGACTGGGGATAGAAGTCAAAATAATCAAAATACTTTTTAGGACGAGAGTACTCCAAAAAACGTCCAAATGGGGCATTCTCAAATCATATCGCAATCGACGTTCGGAGCAGAGGAGGAATGGATTAAGTTCCATGGCTTTTGTGATTGCACGGACACATGGGCTGTATGAAATGACAATTGTAATCCTATCAGTTATGGGCTAATCGCATATCACAATTGGCATGAGGCAGGAGTATGGACTTAAGCCTTCTTGGGATTTTTTTTATTGCCATGGAGACGGGGAATCTATGAATTGTAGTGGATACTCCCATCTGGTCTGGGGCTTTATCAGATATCACAGTCAGCGGTGTGGGAATCAAGTCTATGGAACTTGTGATTCCGTGGATGCAGGGTTTCAGCAACTGGAGTGTATTCAATTGGGTTTGGGCTATCACATTCGAATAAGAGATAGGTAACGAGACCTAGGAAATGGTTCTTGTGATTGTGCGGACATAGGATTTTAATGAAGTGAATATTATGATCTCATTGGGTTCGATATCATATCGCAATCACAAGTGAATTAATGGACAGATCTTGACTTAGTGTATTGTTTATTTTCAATGTGGGCCAGAGGTAAAGAAAAAAACTCAGATTATTTTGATTTTTTTGTTCAAATAACCTATGTTTTAATACCTAGGGCTTTAAAATCTTAAGTGTGATCTTAGTCTCGGGGGCTATTTAAAATTTGGGTTTTAATAATCAAGACTTAATACTTGGGTTTAGTTCAAAAAGCATAAGTATTAAACTTTTATTATAGGGTTTTATTAACATTTTTTATGTTGATTTTCCACTTTTTTATTTTTTTGTTTTTTAAAGAAATAAAATCATAGGCTTTTAAAACTAAAGGGTCCCTATTTTAATATAATAAATTTCATAGGAAATTTATAATATATTAAAGTGGGGTTTTTTGAATAGTACAACAATTGGCGATTCACTAGAAGAACAAGTTGTCTTTGATAAATGATGAATTTCTTCCAAGATTCTGTAAAGATAATTTAGGAAGTGGAAACTACTTTTCAAAACATTTAGATAAATAAAATTACTTTGACTATAAAACTCATTAAATTGCAATTTCTTTTGAAAACCTTTCATGAACAAAAAACACCTATTTACTTGCATTTGTATTTAATAAAATTATAAAAATATAGTGGTACTTTTACGATTTAATTTGTAATGTACTTGTTTGTCATAAGTAGAGCCACAACTCCCATCAAGTGTTTATAGCCTCGACAGGGTTACATTTCAACCAACAACAACCCATTGTCCCATCCATTTAATAGTGCAATAATTAGAGGTAATATTTTTTGTTTTTTTTTTTGTTTTTTTTGTTTTTATGCTAAAAAGTCATTGTCCTAGTTTGGTGGCTAGATAATGACAATTCCATTCATCGGTAATAATTAAAATTGAACAAGCTAGCTCATGATGAGACCCCTTGTCTTACAAATAAAAATCACAAGACATTACCTCGATTTGGTGTTGAATGTGGTAATGTCATTTTAATTGGTTGTCTATGATCATGGTAAGCAGGCTCATGATGACACCTCTTATCTTTTTAGATTTATTATATTTTAGAATTACACTCTAAAAAAAATCTTTTTAATAGATGGGCAGGATCATTGACTCCTTAAGATTTTTGGATGACAAATCCGAGTTGGAAGTGCTTAGTCATAAGATAGTCTTTACTTTTTAAGGATAACCTTTTTCACTGAAAGTAGAGTAAAAGGATATAAGCTTTTGAGCTTTTTTAAAGATTTTACCACTTAATGGAAAAAATTTCAGAGTTATATTTTTATATAGTTTTCAATTTTGGTAACAACATCCTAAAAAAATTTCCTACCTTCAAATTGAAAAATAAAAAAAAACTCAAGAGATGTTTGAAATCAAGAGTACTATTTAACTTTTTATTAACAAAATCTGTAAAAAGGAAAATAAATTGTAGCGGGATATACAATGGAAGTGATCTTTTACAATATATATATATATATATATATATATATATATATATATATATATATATATATATATATATATATATATATATATATATATATATATATATATATATATATATATATATATATATATATATATATATATATATATATATATATATATATATATATATATATATATATATATATATATATAAGAAAATAATTTCTTTGAGATGAGCCCATTTACAAGAAGAGAATCTCTCTTTTCTAATAAATCTTGAAGTATAAATGTAGATGTGCTTATCTATTCCAAGCCATACTTTGAAATTTGAAATGGACCAAGCCATACTTTTTGAAATTTGGTACGTTTTCCCTTTTCTTCGTGTGTTTTGTCCCACTTGAGAACTAGACCTCCAACATGGAAAGATATTTGTATCACTGATCTTGCATCAAAAGAGGCTTTCACCATTTGTTGATGTCTGGTGTGTGTGAGTTTTGCCTTTTCCCTTTCTTCTTCTAGTTTTAGGATTTGTGAATTTCTTAGTTGCAAGGAAGAGGAAGGTGTTTCTTCAATAGATTGAACTACGGATAATGAAGGAAGAGCTAAATGTGATGGAATGATGGCTTCCTTCCCATATACTAAGTTGAATGGAGAAGTGCCTGTAGAGGCCTTCTGAGTTATCTTATCAGCCCATAGAGAAAATATTTAAGCTTTGTGCTAGTTTCTTTGATTTTGATCAACAATTCTTTTGACTATTCTAAGGAATTTTTTATTAGTGGTTTCTACCAAACCATTTCCCTAGGGATAGTAATTAGAAGAATATTTGAGTTTAAAACCTCTCCTAATTGAAAATTCAATCATACTAGTACCCAAAAAATAAGATGCATTATCAAATATAAGTGCAGAAGGAAAACCAAATCTTGTAATGATGAATTGATCAATAAATTCAATAACAGATTCAAAATTGACCACCTTTAGCTGAATCGCTTCAACCCACTTAGTGAAGTTATATGTAGTATTTAGAATATATTTATATTGTTTAGAAGAATGAGGAACAATCTCACCTATGATATCCAGTCTCCATTGTTAGAAAGGTTGTTCGATGTTGATTGGTTGCAGAGGCAAGTCTGGTTTCCATTGTCTTCCAAAAGAAGTTGGTCATGTTTTTCATTTCCTTACATATGAATGGGTATATTTGAAGAGAGCAGGCCAGTAGTATCTCCTTGAAAGTGTCCACCTACTGGTCGATCATGAAGTTCGTGCAAAAATGTTTGTGCTTTAGACTTTTCAAGGCATATTAACAATATTGAATCACAATTTCTCCTAAATAACACATTATCAACAATGTCATATTAGATATCATTTTTGGGATTCAACTGCGTTAAGTAAGTCATTCAAACGTATGACCATTTCCATGAGAGGTAGTCGTAACTAACTAATTTCTCATGATTTTTGAATAGTTCACTTAGCACTCATTGCATCGAGTGATGCTCACAGGGGTGAAGAAGTGGGATTGAAACTAGTGAAATGTGGAGAACGAATCACATAGCATCAATCATCACTTCCGGGGCTTGCACCCGGTAACCAGGACTTCCCAGGAGGTCACCCATCCCAGAACTCCTCTGGCTCAAGCGTGCTTAACTGTGGAGTTTTTCCCACAATCAAGCCCACTTAGCTTGCTACCCCATTTGCAAAACCTTAGCAAGTATTGTGCCTCATGAACCATTCAAAAAGAGTCAAGGGATCTCTACTTGAATGGTTCATGAGGCACAATACTTGCTAAGGTTTTGCAAATGGGGTAGCAAGCTAAGTGGGCTTGATTGTGGGAAAAACTCCACAGTTAAGCGCGCTTGAGCCAGAGGAGTTCTGGGATGGGTGACCTCCTGGGAAGTCCTGGTTACCGGGTGCAAGCCCCGGAAGTGATGATTGATGCTATGTGATTCGTTCTCCACATTTCACTAGTTTCAATCCCACTTCTTCACCCCTGTGAGCATCACTCGATGCAATGAGTGCTAAGTGAACTATTCAAAAATCATGAGAAATTAGTTAGTTACGACTACCTCTCATGGAAATGGTCATACGTTTGAATGACTTACTTAACGCAGTTGAATCCCAAAAATGATATCTAAAACAATGTCATAATCGATTTCTTTTAATCATAAAGCTCTTTTTCTTTTATGATTGAGTTTGGGAGGAGCATATCCATTTTTCTAATAAAATATTAAATCAATGTATTGGGACATAGAAACAATTGCACTTACCTCAGAAATGTGTTCATTGTTACCTATGTCCCCTTCAGCTAGTATGTTGGATTCTCCTACAAAAATCTTGTAGAAACCTTACCCTCTAACAATTTTGTCTGGTTTAATTTCAATATCATACTCCTGCAGAGCTGTTACCCAATTATCTCTCTTTTATCTTAATTATTTCTACATTAGTAATTTCCTCACTTGTAGGAATGGACTATTAATTTTGTGTGTGTTGTTAAAATAAAAGGTCTAAAATGATTTACAGATTTATATACAAAAAATTCTTGTTTTCTACTTTTTAAAAGTTTAATTCAACACCCTGAAGGTTTGAATTGAAAAAAGAGACAGGTGCTTCAATTTTCCGATTATTAATTTGTATCAAAACAATGACATAAGTAATTGAGGAAGTAAAGGTATATAAGATGAAATTATAAGAGAAATTCAGAGTATTTAAATAAGGAGCATTGATAATTACATGTTTGATTAAAATGAATACTTTGTTTTCATGATGAACCCATTTAAAAACTGTGTCTTTCTTAATCATTTGTTGTAATGGAAAAATAATTTGTGAGAAATCAAGGACAAACCTTTTGACAAAATTGATTTGTGCAAAAAATGAATGCATGTTTTTTTTGTTATATGGTGGAAATTTGTTGAAATTTATTTTATTATATCAGGATCAATGTAAATTCCATTTTCTGACACAATGAATCCTAAAATTTTCCCTTCACTAAGAGCAAAAAAAGACTTTTTCGAATTTAATGAAATCCCATATTTTCTACAACGTTCGAAAATTTGTCTTAAGTTGTGCAAATGATTATTCATGTTCTTTGAATAAACAGTGATTTCATCCAGATAAATAACAACCATTTTGTTTAACATACCTTTGAAAGTTATATCCATGGCTAGTTGGAAAGTGGCCACTACGTTTATTAAACCGAATGGAATTTTTTGGTAGGCATAAGTTCCCCATTTAGTTCTGAAAGTAGTCTTTAGCCTATCATTTGGGTTGACCATGATTTGATTATATCCTGAGAAACCATCAAGGAAAGACATAAGTTCAGAACCAATAAATCATTGTAAAATTTGTTCCATAGTGGGTAGTGAGAAATTGGCCTTTTGTCTAGCCTTATTGAGATTCCTAAAATCTATACAAATGTGGATATAACCATTTTTCTTCCTCACAAGTACCAAGCTGGAAACCCCTCTTGAATGCCTAAAAGGAAAAATCATTTTAGATTTTAAGGAGTTTATTCAATTCCATTTTGATTTGATCTTCTAAGTTCGGATGAATTTTCCTCAATTTTTATTGGACAGGTTTATCACTTGATAACATTGGGATTGTATGTTGAATGATGGAAGTGTCCAATGTTTTCAGATATTCATAACTCCAAGAAAAGTCATCCTCACATTTTTTAAGAAAATGAATGAAGGATAATCTACGTGCATTGGTTTTTCAACATCCATACTTTCTTTCCCTTCTATTTCTCTTGATGTGTAGATGATTATTTATGTTGTGTTTCCTTCCTAGTCGACATAACTTTCCTTCGATGGTTTTATATGGTCAAACTCTGGTGCGGAGAACCTAACATAGATTTTCCCCTAAAATTCTCACCTCCATTTGGAGATTACTTGCAATCATGGTCAATTGAATGGTGTCATGTTCTCTTATCCTGAACTGATTCAAGCTCGCTACTTGAATATTCTCCTACTTCTGTGGCATTAGAGTCACTTTCATCATTGTTCTTGGAGAATGCTCCATCTTACTCCTTTCCATGGCCTAATCCTACATATCAAGGCAGTTCTTCCAATTCCATGGGATTCATAATGTCATGGCCAATAACTCTATGCCCTTTTCCTTCTCATTTCTTGATTAGCATCAAGACAATGCATGTAGTTTTCTTTTCAAAATCACCAAAGTCATTTTCATAATGGAAAGAACATGGAACTTGGGAATTAGTAACAATGTGTACCTACTTTGATGATTCCAGATTAGGTGAGGATGCCTTCACCAAGCCTTCACTACAGTGCTACTTTACCAAATCCTCTTTCATGGCATGTAACTAAAGTTGCAATCTCTACTTATCCTCTTATGCTTCCTATATAGGTCATCTCAATTCAACATTCTTTGCTAGAATGTTGTGGTGATGATGATTTGAATGATGAGAATGAGAGGAAGAAGAATAAGAAATCGAACTTGAAGATGAATATGAAGGCTCAGATGAAGAGGGTCTCATCTAAATCCCTAGTTCACATAAGAATTATCCAACGATTTGACTTTATTCTTTTCCTCAGTTTCAAATCTCTTCTCATAACTTGCAAACAAATTTTCTACCATATCTTCCATGTGGTAGAAATCCTTGTTGAAAGCTTTGTCATTGTCTCTATGAATTTCTTCATTCTCCATTTTATTCATTTGAGTTGCACATCTAATCTCAAGGTTGAAGGATTTATGTTTCCCTTCACCCTCTTTCAACTTGGATCTAGTAAGTGTCCATGCTCACAATTCATGTCAAACAAGACTGCTCTAATGTTAACATGATCGAGGATCGTTACTTTAATGACTTTAAAATGGATTTCATAAAGAGCATGAAAACGCCATAAGTGAATCACACTTGATGAATCAAACACATGAATAAATGACAATATAGACAGATGCACCTAAACTTAATAATGAATTTGACTCACAACATCTGACCTATGTCTTTAAGCTTCACATAACTACGTAAATGCTTCATGAGCTACTCTTCAATAAGGCTCTTCTTCATCGACTCAAGGATTGAACTCTCATTCATATGGAAATGTGTCTCCTACAAAGAGACATTCTCCTTCTACAATACAAAAGGAATGAATTCTCACAAACATATGGCATAAACTATTCTATATTTCTTCAAGTTAAAGGGGTTGGAATCTCACATAAAGTGGAAAAAATATTCTCCTATGAAAGGGGCTAAAGTCTATCACATAAAATGGCATAGATCCTCTTTGAATCTATTGCTTAGACTCAATCATAATTGCAAATATATGTTCTCATACATGTTCTCCCTTTTACAAATCATGAAAGGGGAAAATTAACATTAATTGAGACTTACATTGGTTTCCATGAAAAAATGCTCCATAAGATGCTCAAAACACAACAAATACAACACCAACAAGTTTTCTCATCATTTTGTAACTTTTGATTGTAAACACGGCCAACTTCTGAAAAGCGCACCTCTGTCTTGAAAAATGTGCCAATATTTAATGACACATATCTATTTATTTCCATGATCCCTCATATATGCTTCTTAGATAAATATGTTGCCTATACCAGTGGACTTGTCTCAAAAAATCATGAAGAATGAATATAAACTTCATATGTTTCTTCCACCTTCATCGCAACACCCCTCTGAGATCTTATGCTTTGTAGACTATGGCATCTAGGCAAAATATTCATTGGAAGATTCTCTGCCTAACAAATAGTTCCCATACCCGGTGATAAACCAACTGTAGTTGGGTTCTCTCCATGGGCCCTCTCTCACTACCACATATTGGCTCGTCCATGGGTATTTCCCCTTATGTGGTTGGGAGCAAGCCCTCCCACACAATGGTTGAATGTCATAGGCTAAAATATTTTGGGTTGGGTAGAGTTAAAAAATGAGTCAATAGCTCACATGGTTGGTGTATTAAAATTAGTCCAATGGTGATTGTGGTGTGCTAGGGTGAAATCTACGGGCCACCCATTTTGGGGTTAAAATATTTGTTGTTTATTTTGATATATATATATATATATATATATATATATATATATATATATATATATATATATATTGTTATAGTTTTTAAACAACCCCAATACCATATTAAAAACAAACCCCAACAAACTATGGTTGTTCAACTAACCCCAAATGGTTAACCTAGGGCTACTATGTGCTTCCTAGATGAGATATGTCACCTATTCTAGGAGCGCCACTATCCATAATTTAACCATATCCTACAACCAACCAAAGAAAAACTTCAACCTCAGACCAACAGTTCTTGACTTCAACCATATAATCTTTTCTTGCGTGAGTTTGTCGATGTTATCCTTCATGGCATGGATATTTTTATATATAATTTGATGATTGAATCTAGTGGAGAAAAACATGGACCATGCCATCAAATTAGGAATTTTGTCCTTAATATTTTCACCAATATGGTCAATATGGTCAAGTTCTGGATAGTGGCATGGTCAAGTTCTTGATTCTCACATACCCCTGTCGTACAATGCCACCAACTACCTACTACGCTCCACTGGATCCATGATGTGGACTCTTAGGTTGAATAAGTGGAAGATTAATACAAGCGTCCAAATAAACCCTTATGCATGTATTACAATTAGTAGGAATAATCAATCATGGGAATTCAATAGGAAAAGTTAGTGCATAAAGGCTTCCTTCATTTTCTAACTCAACACTAGCATAAATGGAAACTTTATCATAAATATACTATAGCTAGCATTTCCTATAACATGATCATGGTCTTACTGCCATAGTTGAATGTATCGCTAACATGTATACCTTATGTAATATTAAAAATTAATTAAAATAGGCTTATTGTATGTAATTTCCCTCACCCATGATGCATAATTCATAGCATAGATAACCTGAACCCTAGGTTATACACTTTGAAGCCTTAACCATAGTTACCCAATTTCCCTGGTTGTCTCAAGCACAATTATTCACTATCTTAAACAAAAGATGGGATAACACCAATACTACATAAGATCAACACATTATGTTCCTTTACTAATATGAAATTGGAATGAATTTATATGCAATGGTTGTGACGTACGACCATATATAATCATATCATACTGAAAGTTAACACATGGATTTCTACTTATGCATCGTGGTCACATGCACATTATTCAATCAATTCATATGCAATAACAACATAAGAAATTTCTCTTAGATTCTTATAGAATTGACAACATAGAGAGTATGGAGTCAAAATACAAGAAAACCCACGCAAACTAGATTATTTGAAAGGATGCCACTTAGAAAACTGAGCACCACCACCCAACCTAGAACTGTCTTCCACCAGTTCACCCCCAGGTTGAGAGTTATTGCCATGGATTAACTGCCTCCTATTGATCTCTTCAATGGGTATTTAATACCCTCTTTCATGATATGGTTTCCATTAGCAACGTCCCGCTTTTCTGGATGTTTTTATCCATTTTCCTAAACTTTTCCCAAAAAAGCTCGCCTTTATCTCCCGCGAGGCTTTTTCTCATAAAAGGTTGCCTTTATCTCCCACAAGTCTTATATGTTTTTTTTTATTAATTTAGCATATTTCTCTAGCTAGGTAGCTTAATTGATATTTATCTCCAAATCCATTATGCTTATCTAGATTTGGATCTAGAAGTCTTATCATGAAAGAATTATCCATTCTCATTCACTAATGAGATTTAGCAAGAACCTCATCTCTTGGTGTCTCACTTTTTTGAGTGATTAAACTATTTTCTTAAGTATTTACTTTCATTGTTACATATCATACCTCACTTTTCTTACCTTAGGTCAATAAATTCTTACATAAAATGAAGGGGTGTTACATACTCCCTCCCTTAAATTTACATCGTCCTCAGTGTATTACTGCATCATAAAAAAAAATTCTCATTCATAGGTAGCTGTTTTTTGAATTTACAGGATCCCATGGCCTTGCCATCTAAATTATATCTTCCAATATATATTGGTTACAAGGGAGTTCTACAATGAAATCTCCTTCCATTGCTACCTGTAACATTTTTTTCAATCAATTTTCGGAGAGATTTTAGATGCAAAAACTCAAATTTGTTTACGAGCGCTACTATCAAAACTTGATATAGAGTACTATTATTTGAGTGACTATGAGTTATGTTTCCCACCATGAAATAAATTCATGTTATTCCAATGCATTTTTGTTCTTTCCAAACACTTGCTTCCTGCAGTTTTCTTACATTAGTCACAACAAGTTAAACTAGCACATTTGACTAATGAACATGTATAAAATATCATAACAGGATAGCTCACACATAACCATAAAAACTAATAACCCATATGTAACCATAGTAAATCAGGGTCATATGTAATATGCCTACTAAGAATGAGACAAAATATTCATATTATCCTTAGTTTCCGCCTTTGTCTTCCCTTTGTATGCACTTTGGGTGGGTTTCCACACTAGGAAATAATCCAGTGACTTATCCTCAACCATGCACAAGTACAAGTGGTGTGCATGACACACATACCACTATAAATTTGATATATAATCCTTCACTTCATTCATAAATACTGATACCATATGTATCATTTATACAAAGTACCACCTGTACACGTGTATCCAATACCAAATTCCCATAGCATCACCTGCATGACATATAATTTATCCACATGTTTTCAATCATGTTAGTATTATGCCAAAAATTCCTATAATTTTTCATTCACACTAATTTTAGGTAAGTCCAATCAGACCATGTTTGGATTGTTGGTTGGAGAATAAAGAATTTATGGACCTGTTTGATTTCTGCATAACTGAATTTTTTATATGTGAAAGTATTCAAGTGCTTTTATTTAGATAATATTTTTCATGCATATTTTGGTTTCAGGGAACTTTCAACAAATGATAACATAGATGCATAATACAACTTTACAAAACCCATAACTTTGAGTTTTGGCATTGAATCTATCCCATTGACAAGGTTTTAATAACAGTGGAATATGACCTCCTCTTAGTTGTAAAGCAACTATTGACTATGACAGTGATCGACATCAAGTCCCCCAGAGCAGGTTTTGGGGCTCAAAGCCCAAGTTTTGGTCAAGGATGTTGTAAAACTCTGAGAATTGCAGGCGCAGAGAGCGATGTAGGAGTTAAGTCATAGGGCTATCTGCCCTAAAGTAATGTAATGAATGTAAACTCATGTCAGCCTACCCATGGTCCACAGACCATGGGATTGTATAAATAGAGAGATGCTCTAAGTTGTAAAGAGAGTTGAGATGATAGAGAGTAGCGAAAGAATGGTTCGAGCTTAGAGTAGAATTCTAAGTGTCTTGGATTGTAGTAGTAGGAAGAGGCTCTCTAGCTAAGTGTGCAGAGGCCTAGTAGAGTCCGTAGCTCAGTGCATGGACCCCTGCAGTGGAGTGTGTAGGGTGGAGTCAAGTCTATAACCAAGATAGAAAGCTAATAAAGAGAAGTTATTATAATTCTGTGTAATTTCTATGCATTATCTTCTTTATTTTTATTTTTGTTTATGTATCGCGCGCACCAATATGAATGCTGAATATGTTGTAATAACCATAAATCTCACACACACAAGTTAATTAATTAGTTAATTAGTGAGGAACTTGGGTTAATATACGGGTCATGCCCTAAGTAGAGCTGTGCAGAAGCCGCACCGCAACTTGCGAAGGGATCGCAAGTGTGCACAGTGACACGTTAGATCGCGGACCTCCAGAAGCCCATCAGACATCCCAAGGGTGCAGAAACCTGGTTCTAGCACCCTCCCATACTACTTTAGGTGATGCCCCATTCTATTCTCCACGGAATATTGCCAAAAGGGCCAGTAGTATCAGGATTTGGTTTGCTAAATCACCTCTGAACCTGGGTCAGGCCCCATTAACCCAACAAATGGTTTCGTTGCCGGGATTGGGATTTGCATAAAGGATGTCTGATGTCATGCCATTGGGACCCTACAAAGAAAGAAATTGAAAAGTGGTTGGACAAGAAGATTCACGAGTCACGACGTAGGAAACCAAAAATCCATGAGTATCTAAGGAATAGTGGTTGGATAGCTACTTGTACACTGAAATCCATGAAATTTCCTTTGCATCCTTTCCTTCTGAGCTATATGAGTGGATCATGAAGTTAGCAGACAGCCAGGGAAGGTGTAGGCTTCACAAACTAATAGTGTGGACTCTGGAACTAGTGCACAAACTATAAGCCTCGGAAGATAAGATAGCGTGAGTTGTCGACCACTAGCTTGACTAAATAATAGGAGGATTTATTACTGAATTCACGGTAGACACGACTGTCAGCTACAACGAGGCAGAGTGACGTTTTCTCAAGGGACCACGATGTAAGTATAGTAAATATTTAAACACTTGTATTATGATGTTGTTGTGTGAAAAGCGGGTTATACAAATAAATTAATGTTTGGGACTAGGTGAAGCGGAAGGATCTACAGAAGCGGAATTAGTGAAGAATTAGAAAACAATCCCTTTATTTTTCCCTTGCAGGAGAGGGAGGATGAGCTTATGAAGGTTTCTCTGAGAAGCGTAGTTAGTTTGATAAGACAGTGAATTCCACGTCTAGCACCCCCTCCCACACCGCCACCCGCTTTACCCACCTCACCTCCATCTCCACCCACTCCACCTCCGCCACCTCCAGAGTTCAGTATGGCAAGTGCGATCAAACTACCTATATTTAGAGGAGTAGGGAATGAAGATCCAAAAGAATTTTGGTTCATGGTAAGAGTAGTATGGGAAGCACAGGGCGTCATGGATGATAATATTAAAAAGGCTACGCTGGTGAGCATGCTACAGGATCCCGCATTGACATGGTATATCAAACATTCTAATGACCACCCAAATGCAGGAATTACAAAGATCCAGACCGTGTTGAACAGGTAATTTAGCAGGCCAAAATCAGAGACGCAATCAATCACTGGGTTTAAATAGATCACGATTCTCTCAGACGACACCCCTTGGGATCTGGACCAAAGGCTGAAGAGTACGATCCGTGAAGACAATATAAAATTAACAGATGCAGAACATCGTGCATGGTTTGTGGCCTCACTTATGCAACAATTAAGGACAATGCTATCACAACAAAAACTTTCTACCCAGGCCAAAGCATTGGAGATGGCAATGAGATTGCATGAGACCCCCATACAAGACCCCACTTTCAAATTCCAACAAATACACACGCAACTGCAGAATCTTTGTCTAGAGATGCAGAGTTTGAAACAAGATAGGGCACCTCAGCCAAAGGCATGCAAGGAAGTATGGTGCATAAAATGCAAAGGCCAGGGCCATGACAAAGATCACTCTCCAGTGTTCGTGAACTACTTGGCAGGAAGAGGGCCAATGCCATCAAGACTGGAGGCATAGGTAGGGTCGAGTATGACATCTACATTATGGTTCACGATCTACCAGATAGGAGGAAAACATACCATGGATATTTCTCATCTGTTGCAGAAATATACGGAGACGTCCCAGCAGTTGTTTTGTAATTTTTGCAGGTCGGTAGGCCATGATGAACGCACCTGCTGAAGCTATGAACTAATGATGGATCAGACTCTTACCTACAAGGTGCAAGCCAAAACGCGAACCCTCGACCCAAATGCAGGGATGGCGCATGCTGGGTTCTAGGGGCGTGGTCGGAGTCAAGGTGGAATGGGACCAGGAAGGGGTCACGACCAGATAATTTCTTACAATTACGGAGGGCCAGGGCATTATGCCCGTGATTGTACGAACCTGACTAGGATATCATGTTAGTACTGTAATCAGTTTGATCATGAGGCAGAAGATTTGCCTTCGTTGATAGCGAAGATGTGCAAAAAAACGGGTAGTCCAACCCCCTCTGACCTAAAATTTACAAATGATGAGGTCTGAACCGCATGAAGAAGACCCAAATGTAAACATGATGCTTAGGAGTGATATGACAATGGGAGATGATAAAGGGAAGTAGCTAGAAGAAAGCGCGTGGGTTCGCAAGGCTCCTACAAAGGAACCCGAGTTTGATTTAGAACACGTGAAGGAGACATTCATGGAAGCTAATAAGAGCTTCACGGAGGCCTCCACTTCAGGTAGTAAGGATCAACTAGAACCAGGGATGGATCCTTCCATGCTCACTACCTTTCTGGATACATGCATGAAACTGTTGTGTGATAGTAAGGCATTCAAAGGGATACAAGAACTTATCACTAGGTGTGCGGGGTCAGGAGAACCACGTGTGGTCCAAAAACTAGGAAAGCATGCATTGCGCATAGGAAGGGAGATGAGGTTGACTACGCAAATAGGCGAGTATGAAATGGATCAGGTAATCCTAGATCTGGGCTCGAACATGAATGTACTACCAAAGGAAACATGGGAGCGCATGGGAAGGACCACGTTACAATGGTCCCTTATTCAGTTATGAATGGTGAACCAACAGAAGATTTTCCCCATGGGAAAATTGCAAGGGGTGACAGTCGATATTGAAGGCACGAGCGCATAGGTGATTTTGAAGTGATAAATATTGTCGATGACATAAATCCATATCCCACACTACTAGGAATAGACTAGGCTACCGATATGAATGGAGCCATAAATCTAAGGAAGCGTAAAATGACCTTTGAGAAAAAGTCACTACGCATAGTAGTACCACTGGACCTGGCCGAGGGAACATGATACACTGAACCAGTCCACGACGATGATAGTGATGATGATCTCAACTATATCTATAAGATAACTACACAAGGAGAGGATTGGGTGAATCCGAATGCAGATGGAAGGTTTTTGTGGGAGTGAGAGAGCTCCTGCACTTCGGATTCAGATTATGAGAGAGATCAATGGGAGAATCGGCTTCACGAAATAACAACGCTGAACTGCAACATGATAATCAGGTCATTGCATTGCATAAAAGTAGAGGCAAGGGAGCTGGCGACATATGATGGATTGTTAGTGGTGGATGACTTTCTGAGAAAATTCGAAAGTGGAATACCAGAGGAGCAATGATTCGATGCACTAAAGTGGGCACTATGAGCAACACCCACACGATCTTGGGGTACACATCAAGGAACTTTTGAAGATTGGTGCGGATGGAGAAGGATGATGTGCCTATGTTTTGGAAAATCGCAACTTGGAATGAAAGCTAATTATTTGGGGCAGAACAAATTGTGTGCCCACCTTTCCCGATGGGTACAGGCATATGTTGTACAATTCACACAAGAACAACGCGTAGAGAATCAGAACAAACCATAGCAGCAGGAAGGGTGACGCATATTGCCAATTCTCCATGACAAGGCATTCGATAGGTTGCCCAGATTACTGAACAAATTTTACCAGAGGAGACGAACTGATTGGAACCTACGCGTGGCAGCGGTTCAATGCGCCTATAGGACCATGTGCAAAAACCTCAGCGCGGAGATTATTCGAAATGTGCGAAAAATAGTATAACTTGATATTTCCGAAGGGAATACCAAAAGGAATCCATATGTAATAGCCCCCATAGTTATGATAGCACACGAGGACTAGGACAAAGGAATCACATAGCTACGCGAGGCAAAGGAGGAAGCAACAAGGGTACAGATGGACCTCAATCTTCAAATTGTCGAGGTACGATTAAAGGCACAATCCTCTACGCCCCCAGAAGTTAGGTAACAATGCGCTGGCCCTATTAAAAAAGGGCTGGAGAAAATAAGCCAGGCAATACAGAACTGCACCGCTGTGTTGGAAGAATCCTTCATGGTCCTCACTTCATTACAGGAGGACCCCAATATAAAGTGCGTGGAAATGGAGGCATAGGACCTTCAAGTGCAGTTTGACAGTGTGCACGGAATAGCGTAGAAAGTTTTCTTGACCCAATGGCTTGCGAAGCTACAACAGGCAAAGGCGTTGAAGGAATAGGTGGATGTCACGTGGCAGAAAGAGGCAGTCCTTAAAACGCACGTCTAGCCTTGGATTTAGAAGGCCTTCCTCATCACTATAGACATCGAAGGAGAGATCGCACAGATGAAGGTGATGCATGCCTTAAGATAGGGATTTTCCCCTGAAAATGAGAATTCAGCCGAGAGAATGAAATAAATCCAACAAACTGCAGAACAGTGCGCCGTGGACCTCTGGGCAGCACAGGATTGGTTGGCGGGGCTCTATGCCAAGATCGCCACACCAGCAGAGTGACTCGGGATGAGTCACAATGATTGTGTTGGGGGCCTATTGGGCATCGGGTCCCCCACATCAGGTTTTGGGGCTCAAAGCCTAAGTTTTGGTCAAAGATGTTGTAAAACTCTGTGAATTGAAGGTGCAGAGTACAAAGTAGGGGTTAAGTCATAGGGTTGTCTGCCCTAAAGTAATTTAATGAATGTAAAGTCTTGTCAGCCTACCCATGGTCTGCGGACCATGGGATTATATAAATAGAGTGAGGCTATAAGTTGTAAAGAGAGTTGAGATGATATAGAGTAGCGAAAGAATGGTTTGAGCTTAGAGGAGAATTCTAAGTGTCTTGGGTTGTAGTAGTAGGAAGAGGCTTTGCAGTTGAGTGCACAGAGGCCTAGTAGAGTCCATAGCTAAGTGTGCGGACCCTTGCAGCTGAGTGCGCAGGGTGGAGTTGAGTCCGTAATCAGGACAAAAAGCTAATAAAGAGAAGTTATTCTAATTCTATGTAATTGTTGTGCATTATCTTCTTTATGTTTATTTTCGTTTATGTATCGCGCGCACTGATATGAATGTTGAATATGTTGTAATAACCATAAATATTGCACACACAAGTTAAGTAATCAGTTAATTAGTGAGGAACTTAGGTAATATATGAGTCGTGCCGCGAGTAGGGCTACACAGAAGCCGCATTACAGGTCGCAAAGGGATCGCAAGTGCGTGCAGCAACAGGTCAGACTACGAACCTCCAAAATCCCATCAGACATCCCAAGGGTGCAGAAACCTGGTTCTAGCACCCTCCCATACTATTTTAGGTGAGACCTCAGCCCGCACTGTGCAGATTGGTGCTGAAAGGGCCAGTAGTACCGAAATTTGCTTGGCTAAATCACCTCTAAACCTAGGTCAGGCCCCACTAAGCCAACAAATAGTTAGTCTACTATGGAATCCAATGTTATATTTGAAGTTTAATAACCATCTTAACCCTATCGTTAGCCCAGAATACAGTTGTTTAGTACTCAAAAGTACTCCATACATAGCCTAGCTATTCCATCTGCTTTCTTTGTTTCTCTTTTCTATCCAAAGCTAATCGAACAATTAGCATGTATGTACCCACATCTATGAACAAATCATAACTGAAGGATACAATGTTCTCCATTCTGCACCATCCAAGTTTTTAGGCGTTATGTGTACCAGGGTGTGAACATAGGTCATTTACATGTTTACACCTCACTTTAGGCATTAAATGACCCCCGTAAGACAAGATAATATAACCTATTTATCCATTATCAAATTAGTTTATGGAATACTTGTTATGTTGTCTTTTTCAGAACTAGAGAACACAATGCAATCTAATAGTTAAACTTCTCTTAATAGGAAATATGCATCTCAGATTCTACAATTTTCAATTGATTTGAATAGGTTGCTACATATAATATTATCAAACCAATTATCTTTGTACACCACATTCTTGTTTAAAAGTACTACTTAGCCATCAAATATTAACAACTAGTTGTTACATGGTTTATTATTCAGCTCATAACTCAAGCAAAGAGGTGGAATTTTGAAACAAAAGGGAAATAGCCGTTGATACCACGAATTTGGAAAAGGAAACAATAGTCCAGTGATTTTCTCCGTTAATTCATTCTGGTGCAGTGATGCTTTAAATCTACTAGTAATAGAAACTGCTTCCTAAAGCTACCATATTTGATCGAACTTTTAGGGTTGTGTGAGTTTCTTTGTTTGTAAAATTGTGAGTTGCATAACAAGGAAGAAAGAAAAAAACATTACTTTATTAGTTTGAAGACAAGCCTTGGTACCCACTGGCGCATGAAGTATAACGATTACTCGATTCTTAGATTTGATGTTGGCAAACACCAAGTGAAATTGATAGCATATCAATGCCTGAGAGTCAGAACTTGTGAGTCAAAAACACCCAAAGGCGGATTATAATGTGTCAATCGAAACCAAAATGTTATATTTTTTTAACTATATGGGTAGTCAGCTAGTTAGTATCTGGTTGCAATCTTCCCTATATAATGATTTCATAGGCCCACACCTTATTGACACCACCCAAGGTTTCCCCATGAATTCTCATATGATCTAGTGGCATGCCTACACTCCTTTCTGTGATGCATATCTGTGTATACATAGAAGAAATCAAGTTGGCTACAAATGTTTGCTAACTCAACACCAATATAAATGGAAACTTTATCATAAATATACTATAGCTTGCATTGCCTATAACATGATCATGGTCCTACTACCATAGTAGAATGTATTACTAACATGTATATCTTAGGTAATATGCACAATTAGTTAAAGGAGCCTTATAGGATGGAATTTCCCTCACCGATGATGCATAATGCATAGCATAGATAACCTCAAACCTAGGCTATATACCTCTCAAGCCTTAACCATAGTTACCCAATTTACCTAGATGTCTCAAGCATAATTATTCAATATCTTAAACAAATGACGGCATAGCACCATTAATCCATAATATCCACACATTACGTTGCTTTGTTAATATGAACTTGGATTGAATTTATATGCAATGGTTGTCACATGCACACATATATAATAATGTCATACCCAAAGTTAACACAAACAATTCTACTTATGAATAGTTGTCACGTGCACATTATTTAGTCAATTCTTATGCAAGAACAACCTAAGCCATTTCTTTTAGATGCTTACAGAATGAGAACATAGAGAATAAGGATTCAATAACAAAACATCTCATGTATACGAGGTTGTCTGAAAGGATGTCAATTGGAAAGTCGAGCACCTCCACCCAACCTAGAACTGTCTTCCACTAGTTCAACCCTGAGCTGAGAGTTCTTGGCATGGATCAACTGTATCCTATTGATCTTTTCAATGGGTATTTAATACCCTCTTTCATGATATGGTTTCCATTAGCAACGTCCGAATTTTATGGATATTTTTTATCCATTTTCCCATGCATTCCCCGGAAAAGCTCACCTTTATCTCCCACAAGTCTTTTCCTCATTAAAGCTTGCCTTTATCTCCCGCATGGCTTTTATGTTTTTTTCTTAACTTAGCATCTTTCTCCAGCTAAGTATCTTAATGGATATTTATCTCCAAACCATTAAGATTATCTATATTTGGATCTAGAAGTCTTATGATGAAAGAATTATCCATTCCTATTCACCAATGGGATTTGGTAAGAACCTCATCTCTTAGTACCTCTCTCTTCCAAGTGATTAAATTATTTTATAAAGTATTTACTTTCATTGTTACATATGAGACCTAGCTTTTCTTAGCTTAGGTCAATAGAGTGTTACATACAATGGAGGAGTGTTACATTGATGAGGACTGAGAGTTATAGTATGAAGGGTGATTCACATAAACAAAGAGATGAAGTTCAAGTGACATAGATAAATATTTGAGGGTTGAAGTTTTGTATTTAGAGGGCCATGTCACGTAGTGAGAGAGCCGCAAGATAATATCGTAAGCAAAGGGGATCCATGATGTGAACAGAAAGCCAAAAACTGAGCTCCATAGCCATAGGGTTGAGTCATGTAAACAGAGATTTGAAGCCTGAGGTCCGTAGCCAGAGGGTTGAGTCACATAGTTTTAGAGCCAAGGTCGAATATCCATAGCGAGAGGGCCTAGTCACATAGACATGGAGCGAAGCGATAATCTCTGTAGCTAGAGGGCTAGGTCACATAGCTAGAAATATGAGGCCTGATATTTGTAGCTAGAGGATTAATTGACATAGATAAAGATCCAAGCATTGAGATTTTTAGTCACTAAATAAGGGTGATTAGTGTAATATTTCACTTCTCTAAAGATATAACTTTTTTTGTGGGTTTGTTCCACAATTGGTACATATTACACAAATTATGAGGTTGACTATATAAGGAGTCAACATCATACATAGATGATGAGAGAAATAAGTCAGAATGTGAATGTTTATTCACTATGAAGGTTTTTAATTCTCGCGTGAGGACCAATGACATGGTCAAGCCCACCACCCCCCCCCGCCCCCCAATTTCATTAACAGTATGATCATGCATTATAAATCCAATTTATGAGAATACTATGACAAATTGCATTGGATAGCCTAGCTGGTAGAATATGTGGATGGTATAGCCGAGGTCGTCGGTTAAAAACTTGTTCTACACGTCATAAAATGATGCTTTTATGTTTCACGCAAATCTGCATTTCATTGAATACGTAAGTCACTAGAAATGAGCATTTCATAGAGTTGTTACCTAAAATATGTCATTTTGTAGAATGCACTGTAAAGGGCCTTTTTGTAGAATGATTAATTTGATTATTGATTTTATATGGCTTTTGGGGCTTTTTGGACTCATTCTTGAGTTAAATTAAATTCCAAAGAAGCATGACAATCAAATTTTGGAGGTGCAATGTTATAAAGGCATGAGAATCCTTGTTGATGTATATTTTGATGACTAGATTCTCTATTGTAAAGCTTAGAAGCTTATGCGAAGGTTGTAGTGATGTTATTGAAGCACATTTTGAGATAAGTTGTATATGACTATATTGATGAACAAGTTGTAATAGAGCCTCAATAGGGCATAAAAAAGTTGGAATGAAATTTGTTTAGGACATGTTGTTTACAATAATATGAAATGAAGAGTTGGAAGATCATTATTAGATGAAAATTTGGTGGATATGGTTTGAAATAATTTGAAAATAGGTGTACAAGAAGTTGAAGAAGTAGGTGGATTCATCAATTAGTTCAAATCCTAGAGAAAATCGAAGCTCGCTCATTATCGAGGTTGGTGCCTCAATCAAGTTGCATGCTACAATGTGCGACTACTTGCATATATTTGAGGTTGGTTGATTAGTAAATTTGTAACCCGTTGTAAGTAGTTTCTTGCATATCTTGGGGGATAATGGAATTTAACAGATTGGTACTTACAAATCTATGTAATAAATAGAAGGAATAAGAAGAGGAATAATTTGTGGTTATCTCATGTATGGGTTTCCACAAAAAAAAAGTTTATGTCCTCTTGTGTTGATGTGATGGCCTCTTTATATATTGTCGATATGTTTCATTTTTTTGTTTATTGATATTCTGCAAAGGGTTATGGCTGATTTCTATACCATTATTTGAAAAAAAATGTGAATTTCTAAAATAGTTGACACTTATCATGATAGGTACGTGTGGCTCCTTGATATTCATAATATGGTTGTTGGCAAAGGAGGAGACTAAGCTTAGCTTACCATATGTTAGACATAATCTTAATATTTTAGACCATAGTTGGTTTCAAAAGAAATATTTATGTATTATTTCAATTGGTATATATTTTATAATTTCTTAAAAAGAAAGGGCTTTTGCTCATACTCATTAACTTTAACCCTACTCTTTGTAATATATTGCATGATATGTCGTAATTTTAATTTTAATTTTGTTTGAACTTTATATTTTGTCAGAACATTGAACTCTTACCAAAGTATTTTCAGTTGACTTCAAAATAGGCATCTAATACCAAATCAATTCCTTCCTAATGTAAATTTTGTGCAGACAAGTCCCAACTTTGAGATCGGTCCCAATTTTTAAGTCAACCTCTTACTAACTATTAAATATTGAAATTATTTTTTCTAAAATATATAATGTTAAAATTTCTTGCTAATATATTTCTTTACTTGTAAGGTGAAATTTGTATTGCGTGTAAAATATTGCGATTAAAAAAAGAGAAGCATTTTCCTTGCCAAGCTCTCACTCGGGAGACCGAAACATAAGCAAGAAAAAAATTTCCACAAAAAACACAATGTAATAAAAAGTAAGAGGAAAATATGAATTTTAAAATATAAAAGTGGCTCTATCAAAAGATACATTGTGTAGAAAGAGTAATAACATACACAGAAGAAAGACATGAGAGCAATACTATGAGGGGTATGAATTTGAGACTACAATCTGAATAGGCTCCTTTGAGCCTTCTTGACCAGTTCCTACCATAGGGGTGATACCAAGGTGCTGCTCTATATAGTCCAAAGTGCAGTACGACACTCTCATGTGATAATGAAGGAAGTTTAATGAATTGAGGACATCCTCTTTGTGATCCTATTTGTCCACCAACATGCACCACAATAGAAATTTAATCTTCTCATACAATTCGATCATTTTCATGTAATGGTTAAAATGTCCCATGATGTTCCCTTCATTAAGGATCCACTCAACCCATTTTACCAATACCTTAGAGTCTATGAGTTTGGTTCTATGTGTGAATGCCTCTCCCTCAAATTTTAGAATTTATTTCTGAATAACACATGAAATTAGTTCCTAGTATCATCCATCAAAGTCCTACAAATGATGGTGAAATAAGTGTGCCCCCTTTGGGATTTGTTTTGATAATATTCTTCCCCATCATCGAAATTGTGTCCATTGAAGTGGCAGTGAGGCAAGGGATAGATTTTCGATAGTATGAAAGAAGGGGAGAAGATAACAATTTATTTCTAAATTATCAGGAGGCTAGCACCCCATCAAAATATCAGTGTTGATCTATTCTAGATAGGGGATAATGCATACAAGATTCTAGCCAAGCACACTTAGTTGAGGATGGTGTCTTGATTCTCTAAACCCACTTCCTCCAGAAAACATAGTACCCTCGAGAAGCACACTTGCCATGAATTCCCCCAAGGAATAAAGATTTCACAATTATATGAGTGAGGTAAAAATGAACATAAATAGATGACCACAGGTGGTAGGGGATGCAACAACATATCCATTAACTATGGATTGACAATCCATCATAAAATGTAGGGTAAACAAAGGTGTTTTCAAATTCTCGCAAAAGCCATGCTCCAATGCTTCTCAATAAAACATCCCTCCCTTTACCACTAAAATTATACATACAACTAAATCCAGGAGGAGGAAAACTCAAATCAGAGTTTGAATAAGTTAGCACAAATAATAAAATGGACATATTAGAGTAACCGCCATCCACTCCAATTCTTATAGCAAACCCAAAAAGGAGTCTTACAATAATTATTTAGAGAATGGGGTGAATTCGCTTTCTATGAAAAAATCAATAAACCCAAATTCAAGTAGATGAGTAACATTTGGAAACTGTAAACATAATGAATGAGATTCCTACAAGGGTTTGAGACTTCACTGTTTACTATGAGTATCAAAACAATAGACCAGAGATCAAAGCCTCCACACATCTTGAAATAATAATAATACCATATCATTTTCTTACATGGTACATGCGATAGAAGACTTACTAGTAAAAAGACATAATATACCAAAACTAAAATCATGTAATGATAGAATTTTACCCGAAAGTTAATGCTTTTCCAGACAAATGGAAGTAAACTATCACTATGTAGAATAATGACACATTTGGATTTCCTCAATCGACAGAATAACTAAATGATTATAGAAATGAATCATCGTTCCCTCCAACTCTTCTAGAAAATCATAAAGGGGGCCTTACAATAAGTCTTCACAAAGTAAGGCCACTTCACTTTCTAAGTCAAAATCAATAAGCCAAAACTCAAGTAGACATAAAGAAATTTAAAGTTATAAACAAAAGGAGTGAGATGACCACAAAGATTTGAAACTTCAATGTCAGTATCAAAATAACAGATTAGAGACTACAACCTCCTCATATCTCCCAACAAGAACAACACTATTTCCTTTGCTCACATGTTATAGGTGATATTAGGCTTTCTAATTAAAAACCATAATATACCAAACCCAAAATAAAGAAATTATGAAAATTTACCAATAAAATGATGCTTTTCCACACCAATGCAAGTAAAATCTACCCCTCCATACTAAAGAACCCATTGGCCAATCTTTATCCTAATGTGAACGTGACAGAAAGAAATGTTTTTCCACCTTCGTCGCATAAGGAAAAACAAGTTCATTTCCTCCCACCACCACTAGATTCAGTAAGCTAGCAACTCACAAACCACAAGAACAAATACTTTTCATGAAGAATATCGGAGGGTGGTCTTGTATCAACATCTTCCATATCAATAAAAAACTCAAAAAACTTGCATAATTCCCATCACCACTATTCTTCTTCATTATGTTCAATCATTTTAAGACTTTCTAATGAAATGGTTTTGTAGACATCAACAATCATTAAGCATGTTGGGGATGAGATTCCACGTCCTCGGGTTCTTCTTCTATATGTGGAGGCTATACCCCTCACCTTCCCCACCCATTTATATCGAGTTTCACCCCATTCGAGGATTGCTAAAATATTGTTATAGCTCAATTTCGAAATTAGTTTGGTTCTGAGATAAATATTAAATCTCATTAGCTTACCATTTAACTTATTCTAATCCAGTGATTTATTCTAGTTTCCAAATGGGGAAAATCCTCATTGATAATTGATGTGAGTGTTTCTTGTTTGATCCTAATTCTCAAATTGGCCCCTTTCACTGTGAAAACCAATGATATGTCTAATTCTTTTGTTGTATTGGCTTATTAAGGGAATAAATCTACATTTTACATATGAGATTAGTTTTATTTCATTTATTACATCTCATAAAACCCTAAAATACGGATTGGGTTATGATAAGTAAATCTTGAAATTGTATTAATTGGTATCTAGTCAAATATGGATGATTTATACCAAATGGTTAACATTCTAATTGGGTCTTCTCTCCAAGGAAAAATCTTTTGAATTTCCCATTAAACTCCTCATTGAATGAAGCTCTATGGTTTCTTAACATACTTGCAAAAAAGGATTATACTTTCTCATTATTATTTTAACTAGCTATATTAATTATTAACCCATTTTAAATTTAAGTTATAATTTATCATCATTATCCTATTTTAATTTTACCTAATGATAATTAAAACATATTAAATTGATCATTGTACAAGAAATGGAATGAATTTTATTCACAAAAAATTTGACGAATCTAGTATTGATAGCTTACAAGACAACACTAATAGCAATTTCCAACTTGCCAAGGTCTGAGACATCTACAAACACTCCCATAAATTATCAATAATTTGGTAGTTTCATATTAGTGGGAAACTTACTATTCAAGTCTCATCAAAATAAGAAAACGTCAATTAATTAATCAACATATACAATATTTATAACCTTTGGTTTTGAACTTATATACTGCAATGAGGAAACATGTTTTCTTCACCACTAGTTTCCATAAAGTTTTCACATGACATAAATTATTATTTATTTATTTTTAAGCACGGAAACTTTGTAAATATTTGGAGTAATTTCGACAAGGCCCATGATCAAACCTTCCTATTTCTACTATAACACCAAGATCATATTAGAGAAACTTTTATCTATATATCTCAATAAATTATGATTTAACAAGAACCAAGGGGTCTTAACCCAACTGAAGTGGATTTTGTCTACACGGTTGTGTACTTTTCTAGCCTTATCACAAGGGGCCAATATGTCTCCTTATGGGATTTGAATTAGGTGGAGAGGTCAACAAATGTCTCTTTATTTTTCACAATGCTAACATTGTAAATATTTGGAATAATATGGACACAACATAGGAACAAATCTTACTGTAACCCCTATAACCCTAAGACTAGATCCAAGAATCTACAATCTAGACATACTAATAACTAATGACTTAACAAGAGCCAAAAGGTCCCAACCCCACCAAAATGGATTGTGTCTCATAGGGTGCCTACTTTTCTAGCCTTATCATGACAGGCCAACACCCATGAGACTAGATCATCCATTATTACCCGAGACCCCATAACCTAGTTATGACAATAATTTATGACTAGGAAAGATACGAAATTTCACATGGATAGGGGTGCCTATTATTTGAGCTTCATCACAAGGGGCAAACATATCCATTATAATTGAACTCGAGTGGATGGAATAACAAATCATGGAACCAACCACAGATCGTCCATTATTACCCGAGACCCCATAACCTACTTATGAATATAATTTATGACTTAGCAAGATACGAAATGTCACATGGATAGGGGTGCCTATTCTTTGAGCTTCATCACAAGTGGCCAAACATGTCTAGTATAATTGAACTCAAGTGGATGGAAGAACAAATCATGGAACCAACCACTCAAGCTAGTGACCAAACATGAACTCCACTCTTATTTAAGAAACACTAACTCTATAAAAATTTAATACTCTCATTAAGAAAAACAAAATAATTATTAACTCTTTATCCCTTTTAAATTTAATGTGTATTTGTTTTTTCTGTACAAAAGAAAATCCTTAATAAAAAATATAAATTGTGAGGAATCTAGAGAAGTCTATCCATGTTGTACCAATCCACTTCAATGACTGAAAATTATATCTAAAAATTACTTGCAACAATGAAAAACTAGTTCATGTCCTAAAATAGGGTGACCATAATCTTAAAGGCTTCATCATCCATGCATTTTGTGATCTCCAAAGTCCCTATCATGATTCATAAAGCTTCCTTAGACATATGATCAAATAAGCTATTTAATGTCATGTAATTCCAACTTTGTTGTTTCTTTCTTGATTTCCTCTATAATAGCATCTAAGGAAGGAGCTTCCACTTCTACCTTTCCATTTGTCTAGTCTGAGACTAATTTACAATCTCCAAAATATTACAATTTCTTGATGTTATAGAAATTACATAAATGTAAGAGAGTTCATAGGGTTGCAAACAGAGCTCTAGAGTTTGTTCCTCTACTAGGAGCAAAACATATATACTATAGAAGTGATATTTATTGATATAAAGTGTAGCACCGACACCACATGTACGAGGTTGGCCTGCGGTGGTGCCATCAAAGAAACCCAATGGAACTTCATCCATTAATTGTTGGATAATGGGTAGGAATTATCTTTAGTGCAACCTTTTGGAGTTCCGGTGTAAGAATCTTACCGAAATGTTTTTGGTGAAATATTGATTTGAATTATTTAAACTTGTTTTTTGACTGTATATATGGATTCAACATCCTCAGAAACCACTAGGACATTTCTATTGTGCAAGGCTTAACCATCAAACTTGTGATTTCAATGAATTCCTACTAGATTTAGAGAAACTAGACCGGAAAAATCCAATAGAAAATCTTTCAAAAAATCCCACTAAAGACAACTCGTAATGGGTATAGTTTGTTTCTTATTTTTTGTATTAGCCTTGAAAAATTTAACCCAGGAATCAGTGACCCCACTACTATTTTAGTCATGATGAATTTCTCCTAAAAAAAGCCCAAATATATGTTCATTATACAAATTGTACAAAAGTTGAAAGGAAGACATAATCCATTAATGAATGCTTATTCCTTTTGTATTTATTTATTTTTACTGGATTTTATATTTTCTTTTTAATTGAATTAGGTAAAAAATGAGAAATTTTATAGAAATTTTGATTTATAGAAAATTTAAATATGGAAATTTCATTTTATAGTTTAAACCGAGTATAAAGATCGATATGTTACTAATTTTCAACAAAAGAGTCAAAATCATATTTTCTCTTAAAAATATATTGTTTTTTCTCAATAATAATACATTAAATAATTATGGCACACAATTCTAAATTATGTAAGAAATATTGAAATACTCAAAATGACTCATTATAGATAAAATCACCACACAAAATTAAATTTTTGACCAATTAATTGTACCCAAACTCACTAGTTCTTGCATTTTATTACTTTAAAATGGAGTTGTTTTTAGTGAGACTTTTCAGACTTTTTGGAATCCGCTAAAAAATTTGAGGTGAAATATTGATTTATGTTATTTCAACTGGTTTTTTTGAGTGTATATATGGATTCAACACCGTGAAAAACCACTAAGGAACTTCGATTGTGCAACGGTTACCTATGAAACTTGTGATTTCAGATAAACTCCTCTTGGATTTTAGATAAATTAGACCAAAAAACCCACTAGACAAACTTACAAAAAATCGCATGAAAAACAACTAACTTTAAAATATACCTTCAACTATAAATTTACTTTTACTTTTTATTATTTGAATTATAATTTATTAAATCAAGTAAAATAATCAAAATTGTATATTAATAATAAAATTAACTATTAAATAAAATCCCCTTTATTTTATGTTCTAAAATAATTTAATTATTATTATTATAAAAAACTGAAAATAAATTAAAATAAATTATTACACTTAATATAAACTAATAACCCAACATATATTACTAATTTAAATTTTACATTTATTTATTATTATTTAATTGACACTCTACACAACCCTCGCGCCTTTACTCCTTCAAATTTATTTATGGTCCAAATTAGGGTTAAAAATAACCAAAGTAAATTATTACATTTAAAATAGACTAATAGCCCAACATATATCACTACTAAAATTTAGGTTACATTATTTATTATTATTTAATTGACACTCTACACAACCTTTGGAACTTTACTCCTTTAACTTTATTTATGGTCCAAATTACGGTCAAAATTACCAAATTCTTACGTGACTTGAACCCCAAATACCCATACTCATCAAACGAAACTCGTTGTGAACATCAACACTAAATCCATTGTACCTTCATCTATTTAAAATTAAATAAGGTAATCAAAATAAGATAATAAAAATTGTATATTGATAATAAAATTAACTATTAAATAAAATCCCCTAATTTTATGTTTCAAAATCTTTTTATTATTATTATTAAAAAAAATCAAAATAAATTACTACACTTAATATAAACTAATATTAATATTCCAATATATATGACAAATTTAAACTAATAATCCAACCTATATCACTAATTTAAATTTAAAATTTATTTATTATTATTTAATTGATACTCTACACGACCCTGGGACCTTCACTCCTTTAAATTTATTTATGGTCTAAATAAGGGTCAAAATTAAGGTACACACATAGCCCAACATATATCACTATTAAGGTACATTTATTTATTATTACTTAATTGGCACTCTACACAGCCCTGGGACCTTCACTCCTTTAAATTTATTTATGCTCCAAATTACGGTCAAAATTAACAAATTCTCAGCGGACCTAAACCCCAAACACCCATAGTCATCAAACGAAACACGTTGTTTGTTTAGTCGGTTATGCGACATCAAGACGAAATCAATTGTAACTTCACCCCATTTTAAACCTATTTATAGTCCAAATTGATCACTGCGCAGATGACCTAAACCCTAAATACCCATCATTTCGTTTCCTTTTCTAACTCACGCGTTTAAATATAAGAGATTTTCTCTGTTCTCTGGTTATTCTATTCTTCCTTTCCGATCGCGGTAGCATAGACAACGAAGCTCAGCAATTTGCAGTCCAAACAATACGAAATGGAGTACAACAGATATGGTCGTGCTGGTGAAGCTCCAACAAGAGGAAGCGGTGGAAGTTCCGGGCAGAGTCATTTTGTTGAACACCCTCTCCGTGAAGCTAGGGTTCTTCCCCACCCCCAGCTCTTGCCATCTACTCGTGCAGCTGTTCCCTTACCATATGGATCTTTTACGCGCGACAATTTTGGACGCTTGGGCATTGACATGCTTGGAACGCATTTGGTTGACGGCGGGGCAACACTGTCGCCCTATGGTTTTAGAGAGCCGATCGGAATATCCGTGAGGGAGCCTGAACCATATAGAGAACCCATTGGCATGCCCCTCTGGAATGGAATGGGGGTTATAGAACCGAGATATCGCAGCCATGATCTGGCCAGAAGAGAAAGCACAGGCCTGGGACGGGAACCTTTTGTAAGAGGAGGTCAACATCTGCCACTACTACAGCGACAGGTTTTTATTCTCTACACTCCCTTTTATATTTTTTATTGTAATGATATTATATATAACCAAGATTGGTAAATTTAAATTTTATTTATATAAAAAATATATGGGTAATGCTTATAGAGAGGTTACCAAGTTGCATATCCTTCTTAGGTTAGATAGTTTCATACACCTCTGGAATTAAGGATTGAAAAAGATTTACAGTTATGATTTTCTCCACAAGATAACAAAAATTTGGAAGTTTAAGAAATTTCACTTTTAACTAATATGCAATTTATAGTGCCTAACAACATATATATATATATATGTATTTATTTGTTAACAAAAGAGGAAATTTTGTTAATTAGAGTATAATTATTTAAAATCATTTTCAGGAATTCTCAAGAATAAATTGTTGAAAAAGTTTCTCAAAAATCTTTGAGAAAAAGGAACAAGAAGTATAATGCTTAGTAAGAGAACTCCACCAAAACTACACTCCATCATTGCAAACCTCTTCTCTATTAAAGTCAATTCCTAGCACAACCACTTAAGTTGTGTGCTACACACAAATATGAGTCCCATAATTCCACTATGAGATAACCTCTACCTAACTCAATACGATTTCATAAAGTCATAATACAAACAAAATTCCTCAAATTTAGAAAATTCCTCAGATTTAGACTATGAGTGAGTCTCTACCTAAACTAATAGGATTGCATAGTCCTAATACAAAGAAAATCCCTCAGATTTAGACTATGAGTGAGTCTCTACCTAAACTAATAGGATTGCATAGTCCTAATACAAAGAAAATCCCTCAGATTTCCACTATGAGTCAGTGTCTAAATAACACAATAGGAGTGCATAGAGCCCTCTAATACAAATCCTTCAGATTTCCACTATGAGTGAGTCTATACTTAACACAATAAGGGTGCATAGAGCCCTCTAATACAAAGAAAATCCCCTAATGAAAACATTGCTACCATGGTGGCCCATGACAACATATGACAAGACTCCCTAAATTACATTATTTTTCTTTAGTGAGTAAATAACCATGATGGCACCCACCATTTTTTTGTCAATCTTAAATGAGATTATACGTAACACTGTACTTTAGTGACCAAATTAGCTTGATAATCTGCAAACTTATTCTTTTCCTACATTAAATAGAACCATTCAATCTCACAATTCTTTAACTCCACTAATTTTCTCATAACTCTTTATGGAGACTAATTTTCTAATTCTACCAAAGATAGTTTCTAAATCATTAGCCTTGGATGTTGTTTTCTTGTGTTTCAGGTTGATATATAAGTCGCTTAAAATAGGTGACTGATAAGATGATAAGAGTGTTAAAAAAGATGATAAGAAAATGTTAAGAATAAATACCATGTAAAAGTTCTTATGATGATAATATAATGGTAATATTATATGTCTAGATAAAGTGCATTAACCTTTGCATAAATTTTTATCTGAGAACTCCTGACTGCTACATTTGTTTCTAACTCCTGACTGCTACATTTGTTTCTAAGTTTTGAGACTCCCCAATTGCCTTGTTTTTAAAATGTATTTTCAAATAATTTAATAAATAAATTAAAATAACAATGAATTAAAAATATTATTTTTAATTTCAAAAATATTTTTTATTATTTCATATTCATCCATGAAAAAGGTTAGTATATTGACTTTATATATATAACAATTTTTATTTTTTTTATTATTATTATTAGTTTTATTCTATAGACTTTTTAACGGTTTCTTGAAACCATTTCTAATAATTTGGAGCAGGTAATTGCAAGAGAAATGCAGGAAACATCTTCCTCTACTTATATATATAACAATCTTTATTTTTATTATTATTATTATTAGTTTTATTCTATAGACTTTTTAACGGTTTCTCGAAACCATCTCTAATAATTTGGAGCAGGTAATTGCAAGAGAAATGCAGGAAACACCTTCCTCTTCACACCATCTTCCCAGAGAGGCCCCAAGCTCACTCCACCAATGGATTCAGACACAACAGAGGGCAGTTCGTCTTCCTCCTCTACTGATGACGACAGTAATAGCTTGCCAGCCGATTCAGAAAAAGAGGTGATTTCTATGTTAATATACTAAGGCAGATTTTTTTAAACCTGCAAACATATCGTGCATTAAAATAATTTATTTAATGTTTTAAACGGTCGAAATCAAGGTTTGATATAATCATTTTTAATTTAAATTTTAGATTTTTTTTTTTTTAACTTTTCGTTTCGACATATTAAAGAAAATCAAAATGTATATCGATCTGCATTTTAAAAATATTGACGTAAACTGAGATGGGTATATATTCATGCTTTCATTTAGGGTGTACTGTCAGTATATTATTTTTAAAATATATATAAAATGGATTATGGAGAAATTCGAAGCAAATGTTACCTTAAGAATTTTTTAAACATATACCAGTGGATTTTATCAAAGGTATGAGTAATATTCTAATTACTGTTAGATTTAATATGGTGTTTCAGGTTTCACATCAGGAGTTAAATAAGACCAATCAGGAATCACAGCCTAAGTTTACAGAGAAATCTGAGATTAAAGTGGAAACCAAAGAAAATTATACAGATTCAAATAAAGTTGAAAGACCTGGGTGGTGCTCACTTTGTGATATTGATTGTGTCACCAAAGAAGTGCTTCACAAATCTCATGCATTTGGAAAGAAACACCAGTCTATGATTAGAAAACTAGAGGAAGCCTCAAGAGATCGAAAGAAGTGGCTAGAGTCAGTGGGATGGTGTTCTCTTTGTGAAGTCCATTGTAAAACCATGGAAGCTCTCCATACAGAACATCAATTGACAGAAAAACACCAGATGATGTTAGGAAAGCAGCCAAAACCACAAGAAAAGCAAGATGACCAGGTCCAAGACATTGACAGTTGTATTGGAAAAAGAAAACAACAAGAGGAAGAAGGAAGCATGTCATCCCCAAAGCGTCAAAAGTTGTTAGTTTCCAGTAAAGACTGCAAAATATGTAACAAAGTCTTTAGCAGTCAGATTGAACTTGAATCACATCTTGCAGGTAAGAAACATGCTTCCCAATTGAAAAAGCTTGAAAATTCTGCAGAGCTTTTAGATGTTAACAGTGGCCAGAGTAAGAAATCTGAGGGTCTAGAAGGAAGCATGTCATGCCCAAAATGTCAAAAGTTGTTAGTTTCTAGTACAGACTGTAAGATATGTAACAAAGTGTTTAGCAGTCAGGTTGTACTTGAATCACATCTTTCAGGTAAGAAACATGCTTCCCAATTGAAAAAGCTTGAAAAATCTGCAGAGCCTTAAGCTGTTAACAGTGGTCAGAGTAACACATCTGAGGGAGTAGATGTGCAAGTATCTGAGAACTCTAAATTGGTGATATCCCCCAAGAATGAGCAGGAGGAAAAAGGAAGCATGTCATCCCCGAAACCTGGAATGTTGTTAGTTTCAAGCACATACTGCAAGATATGTAACAAAGTGTTTAGGAGTCAAGCTGTACTTGAATCACATCTTGCAGGTAAGAAACATGCTTCCCAATTGAAAAAGATTGAGAATTCTACAGCCAGTGGTCAAAATAAGAAACCTGTGGGCCTGGATGTGCATGGATGTGCAAGTATCTGAGAATTCTAAATTGGTGATATCAGTTAAGAATGTTGCAAAACCAGGTGGGAAGGATGAAGAAATTACTTTGGAGGCTAAAGATGATCCCGAAATAGTGATGAAAACTGAAAATGATGATAAGAAGGAGATTTTAGAGCCCATTGAAGATGATTAAGAATCAATGGTTAGAAGCCAAAAGCATGCCAGGAGGGAGAGCTCAAAGCCCAATGAAGTTGATGGTAAGAAAGAAGATACTCTTGGAAGCGTAACGGAAGATGTTACAACCTCTGTTAATATCGAAGTTTGAACAAGTTAATGACAACATTGAAATTTCAGAAGCCTGAATAATATAGTAATAAATAAAATAAAAGAAACTTGTAAGCTGATTTCCTCATGCTTGTAGAGATTTACATACTTTTGACTTTTCTTGAGGTTTCAAGTTTGGCTTGTTGTAATGACATTTGTAATGTCTAGGACATCTGCTTTTGTTCTCTGGGAGATTAAGTTGATAATATGAATAGCCATTTTTGTTTTTTTGGACCACTGACCATTGAGGTAAGTGAACCATGGTCTTTGTTGACTATATTAGTTAACCTGTCTGTTTAATAAAAAACATTGTTTTTATTGAGCAATTTTCTTTAATGTTTAGTTAGTTAATATTTTAAAAAGTAAAATCATAATAACTTCTTTTTTTCATAATAAAAATTCAAAACTTAAAATAAAATAAATATACAAGGAAGAGCATTTTCAATGTGTTATTTGTTATTTGAGTTCTTTAGTATTTTATAAATTCTATGTTTTTTTAAATTTCATTCCATGTATTATTATTATAATTATAATGAATAATTTTAAATTAATAGTTATATTTAAAAGAATTGTTATGTATTGGAAATGATTTTTTATTTTTTTATTTTTTTCACAATTTAATGTTATATGCCTTATATGAAAAAAATTTGTTATAAAGTTATCTTTTTAAATAATAATGGAAAAATAACATGTTTAATTTATTGGATTGTGATAATATTGAAGAGACCCTTTTTAATGAAGATGCCAGTACTTCTAGGTTTTCTAAGGTACTAATTGCATTTAATTAAATATTGATAATTAGTTTCTAAATTGGTTGGGTTGGATGAATTTCTATACAAACCAAAGAAATTGGACTCTTGATTCAACATTCTACACATCATTTAATTTACAATAGATAGTTGTTGGTTTTAGTATTTTGTAGAAAACTTCATTGATTGATTATAGAAGTTTTCTTCTCAAAAATCACCGAGGAATGAGATATGTAATCTATGCAATGTAGAGAAGATTGAAAAGATTGAAGACAACTCATTTTCTCATAATAATATTTTTTCTATACAATTATGAAACAAACATCCCATGAATCTACTTTATTAATTAAATCCTAGTTTTATTTGTATTCTTTATCACTCTCTAGATCCCAATGCCATGTTGGATTAGAGGATGTTAAAGGACATCATCATCACCATGAGGATTAAGTAGTGTATATGGAATATCTCTTTCAATGCTTATGCATAGGGAAATGCATGTACCATAGCATTCTAATATGATGGAACAAGGATGAATAATTGACAGGAAGTTAAGGCACTAGTAGTTAAAGTGATAACCTAAGCAATCAATTAATGGTGGAAACAAAGCATGAGTAGTGACATGTGGCTTTGTATTATTCTAGGTTTTGACAACCATATTGTGTTTTTATTAAAATTGGGATTACTTGCATGTAATTTTGTTAACAGTTAATTTTACATTAGAGTGCTAGTTGCATTGAAATGGATGACACACTTGAGAGATCAATATGCATACAACCACACATCAACAACTTCAAGTTCTTAAGAAAAGTAAGTAGAATATCATCATTAATATATAGACATTCTCTCCAATCAAGATGATTATGGCTAACTAAATCTTTGGAAACTTTCAAATAATCAACTTCTAAATAATTGGTTGTTTTGTGCATTCATTAAAAATTTCAATTGCAACTCTAAAGATCAAATAATTGATTGTTTTATGCATTCATTAGAAATTTAAATTGTAACTCTAACTAACTTATTAGTGGAAACATTATCAACATACTTGTAAAAACTAAATCGAGAAATAAACATGATTTTATATTAAATAAAAAGGAGTACAAAAAGTAGAACACCCTTAAGGTGCTTCAAATACAACTAGGCCCAATGAACATGGAAGATTCTTCTTAATGAGTATCTATTATTTTTTTGATATACAAAATGTTGGGGTTCAAGACCAATCCTAGTTGAGAGTGTGTCCTCTTCTTATTCTAGTGCCTATAAACATGGTTGAAAGATACATTTGCAAAGAGAGAGCATGTTTTCAATATTTTCAAAGAGGGGATGCATGGAGAAATTGTTCATCATGTATACACCATTCATCCGGTTTATCATGAGAAGTGAGTCCCCATATATGTGAAGATTTGTAATTATGTTTTCCTGTGCAAGGTGTAATATGAGCTTGATATGTATGAGCTCAACATAATTGTTTGTTGGGTGCCCTCTCCTTGCCCTAAATGAGATTTGTGAATTTGTGGATAGATGACGGATGCCACCAACACCGCTCAATGATGGTAAGCCTTGTGCTTCCCCATTGAATAAATCCCACTAGGAATCAATCAAAATAATAAGCTTAATATGGTGCATGAAAAATTGAAAACTTTGTGTGTAAACACCCGAGGGAAAAATGGCCAACCTATGAGAAACAAATTCATGGCTAGGGGAGGCTTGGTGTAAAGTATAGATTGATTCCTCTCCAGCCATATGACATAGGATATTGAGAATGCGATTACTTTGATGTTTCTTAGTATTTGAGTGAAACCAAGTGTGAGGATAAGAGTGAGTGCCAATCCTCACCCAAATGTAATTTTGATTGGTGAGGCTTTGAGTTTGAGACCAGATCTCATAATAGAAGGGTCAAAGTAAGAAGAGATGTAGTTAGATATTGAAGGTACAACTGACATATGCTATATCATTGAAAGGGGCATTTATTAATGTATTCAACATCAAAAGTTTGTCTTCTATTGGGAATTTTAATTTCTAGAGAGTTTTCCCTTCATCACATTGATCTTACCATTCTATATAGATCACTCTTTTTTAATATAAATATCTGTACATTTTGATCTACTATGTTGTGTATGTGTTTCATATGTATTTTGTCTGTATGTTCTCTAACAAATTATGTTTAGTGTAATTATGGATATGTATGACAATTAATTCCATCAAGTAATAGTAAAAAAATTCAATGTTTCTTTTATCTATGCCTCTACAACACACAGAGCTTCCACTTTTTTGGATTCATGTCCACAACGACCCACCATATGATAGAACATATCACTGTGAATAGGTTGGCATTAATTATTATATCATTTTTTGAGATGGATCAACCCCCCCCATAGATAGAAGGAAGAAAATTCTTGGGTTGATTAATAACACCTTAAGCGTGAATAACGAACTAGTATTAGATCATAAAATATGTTGAAATGTGTAACTATATTAGTTCTTCATAATTGTACTTATGTATTCTATGATAAAAGCAAAAAAACAAATTACTATTATTTGTTCTTCATGCTTACACGATTGACTTCTTGCAAAGAAAAAGGAAAAACATTTTTTAGAAAATATAATTTGTATTAATTGACCTTAAGAAGCTAATTACAAATTGTCTCACTCAAAAAATGTGTCTTTTTACATATGAGAACAGTTATACATTAGCATAAGTCCTCTAGCAAATGGAAAGAAATTAGGTGTTTCTCTATCATGAATTTTGATATAAAGTGATCCAAAGTTTCCTCGATCTTAATAGTAAAAGTGATGAGAAGACTCATGAGGATAAAGTTCTAAAATTATGCGAGTTTCTTGATGTTAAAATACTAAATCTCATGCAAATTTCCTAAGCGAGTTTTATGGGAAATAACCCATGTAAATTTATGTAGAAATTTCAAAGATGTGCTTGTGTGATTAATGTCACTTTCAAAAGATTATATTAATGGAAAATTTGGAGGGCTTGACTTAGTTACCTGAAGGGTGGATTCTATTGGAAAATCAAAGCAGTTATATTAGGGTTTGATTCTTCTTTCTTGATAATTATTTGTTAGTGTGTTGGATTGTTTTTAATTCTTTATTAACTTATGTTTCATCAATAAATTACCATATTATGTGTGTATGAAGATCACAAAACAAGAGACAATAGATGTAGGCACTATCCCGGGGAAAAAACCCCTCAAGGGGAAAGGCAGGTCATGAAAATTCTTGCTTTCAATAGCATTCTTTGAGACTCTTCACCCTAGACAAAGGTTAAAGCTTCCCTCCACACCAATTCAACCTCCCAAATCTTTGACCTATTTCCAGTAACTTTGAATAGGTGGCATCTTTTGGCATCAAGAAGCTTTTGACATTAGTGACACTTTGAAGACTTTGATCTCCCAAAATAAGGAAGGAAATAGAGAGAGAGAGGCACCAAAAGTTTGATTTTCTTCTTCTCCTTAGACTTCCCAAACTCGCATTTCCTTCATCTTCTGTAGACCCACTTCGTCTTACTTCGCACTTGTCTAGCTACTCTTGAAACATAAAACCAACTTGAGATGTGATGCTCCAAATGACATTGACTTGCTAGTATTTATAGGCTCCATATGTGTTGAATAATGTCCTTAGTCCAACTTGATCTCATTTAGGCCGACTTGGTGTCGAAGATACATAAATCATATTTGACTCAATACTTCACCTTTTTATATGATTCAAAAGCCCAAGAAGGGTCTATTTAAAAATATAATGACTTTATTGACTCAAAATAAACCCTAGAATTCCTATATGGGCATTTTGAAACCCATGCTTTAATAAGTCACAATAATAATAATATTTTTTTTCCTTTATTCTTTTGACATGTACATTATAAGACGACTAAAATACATTATGTGAAGACCGAATGTAGTTACAATTTCCAACACTCCCTCTTAACTAGGGAGGTATTCATCATATACGAATATAATAGAAGATCTCAAACTATTTGAACATTGACGAACTTTAGCCAACACAATGTTATGGACTAGATTCCTGACTGGGGAAATCTACCCATTGGTCTCTCAACAATTTCAGCACCGTAATGCCACAAATTAGATTCTTGACTAGGGAAATCTATCCAAGTTGGAATAAGGTGGACTCAAGCTTTCATACCCTCTAGGTACCATTAGGATTACTTTCTAACCATCAACCCAAGGACCTAGGTGCACATCCATTGTCAAGGCTCTACGACCCATGCCACACTCCCTATTTTGGGATGCAGACATCAACACAAAGTGTTAGACATATGTCCTCACAGGAAATGCTTCACTCGCAAAGCCTCAACAAATCTCTTCCATTTCCTTATCATCAATACATTCAACAATGTCTATCAAACCCAAGAAGTTTCTCAAATACTCAAACTTATTATTAGGAAGAGCCTTTGTTAGTATGTATACTACATGTTCATCTGTTGAGACATACTCCAAATTCATGCTCCCATCTTGTACCAGGTTCCTAATAACATGGAACTTATTTTTAATATTCTTTGTTCTATAATGAAACATGAGATCTCTGAACATCTTGATACAAGTTTGATTGTAACAATTAATCACAGTAGGACCCAAAGACTTCTCGAACAAATCTTTCAGAAGCTTCCTTAACCAAACAACCTCCTTTCCTACTTTACATGTAACCACATATTCTTCCTTGATACTACTCAACACAATGGGATATTGCTTCCTACTCATCGATGAGATCATAACGGCTCCCAGATGAAAACATCCTCTGATAGTGCTTCTTCCATTGGTCTCGCTACCACCCCAATCAGAGTCTGTGAAGCCAATATGCTTGACTTAATTAATATAATATCTACATGGCATGAGAGCAAGAATTCTTTTGGGTGGTGAGTTTGGAGAGAATATCTAAAAAAATTTGTGAAAACTTTTCAAAAACAAATTTCAGATCTAGATTCCTTGCAAAAAATACCCAAATTAAAAGAAAAATCGAGTAAATCGGAGTTCAGATGAGGGAGATATCAGCAATTTAAAATCAGCTTGGGAGCATGGATTACCTCAAAACATGCAGCATCAAAAAGTTATTGAGCAGAGACAATTAGATAAGTAAAGAGGAGACAAAGTGGAGGCATCCACTCAAGCAAAGACCTCCAGCAGAGGGAAATTTTGGGCCAAGTGGGCAAAGGGAGAACATTCAGCCATACCTCCAGGTGAGAGGTGGGGTGATGTGAAGTAATAGTCCCACCAGTGTAGACATTTCGATAGGGCACATTGAGAGGTTTTGTCTCACTAATCATTAGCTTTCTACACGATCCCATAATACATAGTAGTAGGATGGATCAGTGGTGGTCGATGAAGTCATATATTAGAGTGATGGAGGCAAAGGATAGCAAGAGTTAGATACTGAAGAGCATAGAGCAAAGTTGACTATAGTGCCATTGGCACAAAGGCAGAGTAAACAGAAGCACACATTTTTTAGTCGACAAAGGCAGAGCTAGTATCAATCAGAGCCTCTGGTGAGAGATGCATCATATTGATTCAGTTTCGATGTTTCTTTTGTTTTAGAAGTTGCAGTAGCAACAACACTAGAGATAAGTGTTGCAAGCAGAACATCCAAAGGTATCGTATCTAGATAGAGTTGAATTCCTTTCTTGTTGAGAGGCAGTTTTGTAAATAACAAGAAATGTTAGAAATAACATGAAGAAAATTCTAATTTGATTTTTCCTTGAATTAATTTTGGAATTAATTTGTAATTCTATTCTCATACCAGCTTGTAGTAGTTAACTAAGTTAATTTGACTTAGTTGGATCAGTAAATTTGAGTTAGTTCTTTTCGCATAGAAGCATGTAGTAGTTAACTAAGTTAAGTTGACTTAGTTGGCTCAGTAACTTAGCATTGGAATT
The DNA here is from genome assembly GCA_031772625.1 of Pinus tabuliformis. NCBI lineage: Eukaryota > Viridiplantae > Streptophyta > Pinopsida > Pinales > Pinaceae > Pinus > Pinus tabuliformis. The sequence continues at coordinate 518,910,342 of CM062820.1, read as the reverse complement.
CTATCTAGAGTCATGTAGAGTGATCCCTGAATTTTAGGGGCTTGGGTTGATTTCCTTTGAGTTGTAATTAGATAACTTAGTCTAACTGAGTTATAGTCACTTAAACTAGTTCTAATGTTGGAGGAACTAGGGGCTTCACAGGAAGCAGAATTAGTGAAGTGTTAGCTTAAGCCGACTTATGAGGCAAAGAGTTAGATTTTACTAGTGTAGGAATTGTTCACGAGGAACAAGAATTATGTTTTATCCTTAGATCTTTTGGTTAATGAAATATAGATAACATGGTTTTCTAACAGTTTCTTTCTGTGGAGAAATATTTTATTATGTATGATTGATATTCTTCCTTTTCTGCTTATTGTTTTCATCGATCAATTTTGGTTTCTGGTGAAAAGTAGAGTAGATTCTTTTCTTGTAGAAAATCATATAAGCAGTTCAATCTACAAAAAAACTATAATTGCTTTCTTCAAAACCTCTTGATGCGTAGCTTCCTTGAATATAGATGATTCGGATTCAATAAATTTCGTCATATATGCATCATAATTAGAATATATCTCGAGTCTCTTTCTTTCCTTAAAGGTTCCTTTCAAAACTTTATGTACTTCAACATCTTCTAATTTAGCTTTTAACTAATTGGGAATTTTCCTTGTGGTTGGAATGACCACTGATTGAATAGGTTGACTTCGTCCTTCTTTGAGATTTGTAGTATAGATTTCATGATGAACTTCCTCTTCTTCAAATATGGAAGCTTCTTCATCATCAAAATCAATAGGAATACCTTTTTATTTCTTGTATGCTTGATTTTCATCAATTATGACATCCTTGGTTACTTCAATATATCTTCCTTCCCTAACGTAGATTCTATATGCTTTTTTAGAGAGCATATATCCAACAAATATTCCCTTGATACTTGTAAAATCCAAATTATTTCACTTGTTTTTCAGAAAATGGATATATGCTGGACTTGCAAAAATTCAGAGGTGATCCACACTCAACTTTTTTCCAGTGAATACTTCTTCGGGTGTTGTATTATCAAGACTCTTATGAGGAATTCTATTTTGAATGTATACAACTATTAGTGTTGATTCTCCCCATAAGAATTTTGGTAAGTTTTGATCAAGGAGCATAGTTCAAATTCCTTCTTCAATTGACCTATTATTCCTTTCAGCCAAACCATTTTGTTCGGGATAATAGGGAAATGTGAGCTCCCTCTTAATACCTACTTTCTTAGATGATGCAATCAATTCATTAGAATTTTATTCCCCACCATTGTCAAACCTCATATTTTTTTATCTTTCTTTCAATTAGGTTTCCACTTTAGTCCTAAACTCCTTGAACTTATTAAATACTTCATCCTTTTTTTGGAGTTAGAACCATGTCTTTTTCGAATGGTCATCAATGAATGTCACATATTAGAGATGACCTCCAAGTGATTTGTTAGACATGGGCCCACACATATCAAAATGGATGAGGTTTAATATCCCTTTAGACCTAGAGTCACTATTATCAAATGGATTTCTTGTATGTTTTCCAAAGAGCATCCATTGCACGCACCTTCATGATCTAACTTCATATTTGGAATACCATGAATGAGTTGACTAAGAGTATGGATGACCTTATATTGTAGATTACAATACCTCCTATGCCACATCTCAATGGTACTTATTTCTATACGAACTAAAGCTTGATGAGGTTGGTGTAATGATTCTATAAAGACTCCCTTCACGAACTCCAATAACCCTAGCTTTATCAATGCTAGAGTCTTTTCACTAAACCAGTGATTTTCCATCAACAAATAGAAATAAAAAAAGTTCTTTTTCAAACCTAGAACATATAGAATGCTATTGAGGTGCAACTTTGTTCCATCATCTAGCTTTAGTGATGTTGATCCTAGGCCTGTAACATCATAGCTCTTGTTTTCACCCAATTCGACTGCATGAGAAGATGGCTCCTTTGATAGTGTATGAATGTTTTTACTTTCTTCTCTAATGCGTCTTGATTCTCCTCTATCAATGATCCATGCATTTAAGTATGGGGGATTTACGCAGTGCATTATATTAGATATCATTTTTTGGGATTCAACTGCGTTAAGTAAGTCATTCAAACGTATGACCATTTACATGAGAGGTAGTCGTAACTGACTAATTTCTCATGATTTTTGAATAGTTCACTTAGCACTCATTGCATCGGGTGATGCTCACAGGGGTGAAGAAGTGGGATTGAAACTAGTGAAATGTGGAGAACGAATCACATAGCATCAATCATCACTTCCGGGGCTTGCACCCGGTAACCAGGATTTCCCAGGAGGTCACCCATCCCAGAACTCCTCTGGCTCAAGCGCGCTTAACTGTGAACTATTCAAAAATCATGAGAAATTAGTCAGTTACGACTACCTCTCATGGAAATGGTCATACGTTTGAATGACTTACTTAACGTAGTTGAATCCCAAAAAATGATATCTAATATAATGCACTGCGTAAATCCCCCATACTTAGATCCATGCATTGTCATCATTAAGTGAACTTGTAAGAGCATCCAAGGATCCTTGACTTTTAACCTTCTTGAATAAGTAGTAGATGACCTTCTTGATCCAGATTCCAGCAATTTTGATACCTACTCTTATGTATTTCCTCAAAGAGGGAGAATCCATGCCAATAAAGTGATGTCAGACTCTTCATCACCTTAGCTCTGATACAATGTTGTAAAATCAAATAAGTTATATTAGGGTTTGATTCTCCTTTCTTGATCATTGCTTTTTAGTGTGTTATATTATTTTTACATCTTTATTATATTATATTTCATCAAGAAATTACCATATTATGTGTGTATGAATTTCACAAAAAAAGATAGAAGATGTAGGCACTATCCAAGGGAAAAACCCCCATCGAAGGGAAAACCCAGTCAAGAAAATTATTATTTTCAATAGTATTCTTTGAGACTCTTCACACTAGACAAAGACCAAACTTTCCATCCACATCAAGTCAACCTCCCAGGTCTTCAACCTCTTTCCAAACAACTTTGACTAGGTGGTAGCTTTCAGCATCAGGCAACTTTCGACATTAGTGAAACTTGGAAGACTTTGATCTCCCAAAATAGGGCATGAGAGAGAGAGAGAGAGAGAGAGAGAGAGAGAGAGAGAGAGAGAGAGAGAGAGAGAGAGAGAGAGAGAGAGAGAGAGAGAGAGAGAGAGAGAGAGATGCACTAAAAGTTTGATTTTATTATTCTCCTTAGACTTCCCAAAATCACACTTCCTTTCATTTCCTTAGACCCAATTCATCCTACTTTGCACTTCTCCAGATACTATTCAGATATCAAACTAGTCTGAGAGGTGACGCTCCAAATGAATTTGACTTACTTGTATTTATAAGCTCCATAAGAGGTTGAATATTGTCCTTGATCTGAAAATAGGGCTCATAGGCTTCTTGTCTAGCTTACAAGAACCTCTCCTACTTCCAAAGCTTGAATTTTCCCAAGTCTTTAATGATTAACCAATGTGGAATTAAGAAATGCTTGAAAATGTGGGTGTATGCTTGTATTTGTTTTTAGCTGATTATTTGCCTTAAAATCTGTTGTTTGTGCTAATATGTGAATGTGATTAAACTGATATAACAATGCATAAAATAGTAAATAATGCAGTAGTAAAAACAGACACATAAGACAACAAATTAATTAGGAGTTCACCCACTACTCTTGGGATACATCTCCGTGAGCTCTAGTTAATTCAACTAGGCTCTCTGGGATTATGGTATTAGTCTTTTTTACAAGCTCTTGGCCCAATTCCTGCTGTTCTACACAAAAACAGCGGGTTGAAACACCATTTAATCCCCTTGGATCTTGAAGCTCTGGAAATTGGTTGTTGGCTCTTGGCTCTAGCTCTTTAGCTCTGGTTTTGGCTTTTCGCTCTGACTCTGGCTCTTTGGCTCTAGTTCTGGCTCTTAGCTCTGACTCTTAGCTCTTTGGCTATTGCTCTTGGCTCTTGGCTCTTCAGCTCTGTCTTCTTTCTCCCTTTCGCAATCTTCATGCTCTCTAGCTTTTCACTTGAACTTCAAGTGACCCTAAACTCTCCCTTAGCTACTCTTTTGCTTTTGCACTACTTCCTTGGCTTCTATGCTGCCTTCTTGTGCTCGGCTTCAGCAACTCAGCCACCATCAAAAATTTAGCAGCAAACAAGAACTTGGCCACCGTTCAACAACCCAACAGCCCACAGTCTTTGACATCCACGACTTAAAAGCCAAATCGCTATGTCTGTTGGTTTTCCCTTTCGGTCTCTAGAACTTCCGGCCTTGTCTACTCGAATCCTTCCTTTGGCGTTCAACAATCATTCTATAACACGCACAGGGGAAGCGACCACCCGTTTCTGCCACAAATGAGGGCAATCGATGCATGAAATCATTAGTAACAATAGTTCTCTATTTACATAGAGAATGTTATGAAAACATGGAAAATCCACATAAAGCACAATATATTAGACTTCAAAAGTCTTGAAATCCACCTTATTCTCCTATCAGGTCAACTTGCAAGTTGCATCGCATATCGCAAATGGCTTGGTTCCAAGGTTTTCCCCTTTTTATTAAAAATACATTAAAAACATGGCAAAATCTCGCTTCTCGGATTTGAAATTATATCAAATCGGGCTTATTGCCCCCATCGGGTTTGACCATCGCATGTCACTAGGCACGGGGTCCTTCCCTTTTGGGATCACAAACAGCGATCTCCCAATATCTGTGATCACAGTCACAAATCGCACCGACTCGGGAACTTTCCTTTTGGGATCACCCAAGTCGCATCGTCTCGGGACCTTTGCTTGTATACACTGCCTGCCTCCAATCCGACCTACTGATCTAATCATCGAAGGTCGTTGATCGGGGGTGCCTTCCACCCAACTTTAAGCCTTGGCGTTATGCAATGAAATTTTCTTCATTAAGGCCTTAAGCCCATTTTTCAAAGAATTTGACTCATTCTCAAAGGAACAAGGGGAGCATCTTTTCATGATAACTTCTTCATCTGAAATCCATTTTTGCCCATTCAATTTGTGTTGGATTTAGAATGAGGAGATCTCTGCAATGAGATTACTTTTGAGAGCAGCCTACGATTTTCATTTTCCTCTGATCTACAAAGGATTTTTGCCATTTGGCACTTTTCACCTCTTGCATGAATTATTTTAGACTTAAGAGGTTTATCCAGGATCCATTTTTGCATCAGTCCTTAGGCTGACTTGATCTCTTCTATGACGATTTTGTGTGGAGGATACATAATTCATATTTGAATCCATACTTAACCTTTTTACATGATTTAGAAGCCTATCAATGGCCTCTTTAAAAGTACAATGGCTTTATTAACTCAAAATAAATCATAGAAGTCGCCAATGGGGACTTTGACCTTAAAAATGGTGACCCAATCATGAAACACATACTTTAGTAAGTCATAATATTAATAATAATCAAAATAATAATAATATTTTTCTTTATTCTTTTTATAAGTACATTAAGACATGACTCAAATACATTAAATGAAGACCAAACCTAGTTACGCTTTCCAATAGATTCCTGTTTGAGGGATTTGGACGTCTGAGTTTGATCTCATTCTATAAGAAAGAGGAATTTTTGTGGGCTTCCCCCCTTATGGGGTTTTGGACTTGGCTTAGAGGGCCTACACCTTGTGTTCCTTATCTATTGTGATTATCATATGTTTTGGTAATTTGTTGATGGAAAGGACATATTGAAAGAAATAATAGGCCAACAAATTTAACAAGCAATTATCAAATAAGAGAAATTTACCTAATATACAAAAATTCTAATTTCTCAACAAAATCTTCTATAAAATATAATTTTTTATTCTTAAAAGTTTCTTTTTGGTTAGAAATGATTCGATTAGATCTAAGCATTGATAGCTTAGATTTTTGAATAAATAATGTTTCCAACAATACATATTGAAACATTGTTTGGTGGTCGATTTCTTGGAGACATAATGTAAGATATTTATCTTATAGGACATATCCATGACAATTGAAACAAGTGAATTCATACATGTAAGTGCATAAGTTCAGGGTAGATCATACCCCACCGAGATGTATTTTATACTTTAAGTATCGACAAAAATGCAATAAGAAAATCCAGATGGCTCAACTACATTCAATGTTAGTGGTATGCAAAATATGGTCAAGAAGCTCTCTAAAACTAGTCCCAAGATATCTTGAACCAATTCACAGTAGTTTTTAAGAGTAAAAATATCTTAGATGGCACGCCATAGAAATATATTAGTTGTTTTGGTAGAAAAGACCCCTGTTGAAAAAGTAGTATTCAACTATATGAAGGAAAAAGTATTGCTATAAGCCTTTGATGAGAAAGTTAGTTCCATATAAACATATCTTGATGTAGAATACCTTAATGATATAGAAAAAAATAATTCTAAAAACCAATAGAATGTCATTAAATTAAAAATACTAGTGGGAAGCTCACGAACAATAAGGTGAGAAACATGGTGAGGTGAGGACCATGTGGGAGGACATAATAAAGGTGATTATATCTTAACAATCAAGTTGATAATAACCACTGTAACTAATTATGATAGTGATTATCATACCAATGGATTTTATTTGAGCAAAAAGATGAAATGGGACCTTCATGATTTTGTAGAATCAATTGGAATTAATGACAAGGTTCTCTTTACTAATAACTAGCTTAGAAACAACTAGATTGAAAATATAGAAATAACGAAGTTGAAAATATAGATTCAAGTAGTAGATATAATGAATATTATTTCATTGGAAATTGGATTATCTTAAACAATGCTAATATTAAGGAGAACCATTGGAAGTGCGATGAAAAAAACATAATCAACTCTTCTAGATGTAATGAAAGAAGGGATCTATGTAACACGAGGAGCATTCACAAACCAAGAATTGAATGTAGGAGGAAGGGTTTTAATCCATAATCCCAATAATTAAGCTTTAAAGGTTTAGGGTTTTCCATTTCCCCCAAAAAACATTTCAATGGAAAGCATCATTTGTAACATAAGAAAGGGAATTCAAAACCTTTGATTGGAAGAAAAAGATGGAATAAGAGAAGAATGTGCTCTCTTAATGAAAAAATCTGAACCACTAAAGGACAATTTAAATAAGGAAGAACAATCAATTTTCAAAAACCTTAGCAACAATGAAAGAAATTTGGTCCTAAAGGTAGACAAAGGTGGTGCCTCTAGTTGTTATGGAAAAGGTAGACTACATTCTTAGGATGAATTAACATATTAATTGTGGTAGATATAGGAACATCAACACCAACCCCATCTCAAAATTCATAGAAGAAGTTATGAAGGAAATTAATGAATCAAACCTTGATGAGGTTGAATAAGAAGCTAACACCTTCTTGCATTATGGGCTTGGAAATATTCACAAGGAGGGGATCCCCCTTAGGCCAATAGTCAATATCATTACCTCCTACAAGTGTAAATTAGACAAATATTTTGTGAAGATATTAAAACCCCTTGTTGGAAACATTAACTCTTTTATTAAAGATTCCAATGATTTTGTTGAACTTATAAAAAAAGAGAGAGTGGATCTGAATAACATCCTTGTAAATTTTGATATGGTGTCCATGTTTATCAAAATTATTTACATGAATCCATTAAAGTTATTAAGAATGTTTGTGATGCTAAAATAGTGAAGCTAGTTGAGATTTGTGTGCATTTCACATTTTTCAGTTTCGAAGGAAACTATTATCAAAAGATATCTTGATTTCCAATGGGATTGCCACTCTCACCAATTGTTTCAAACTTATACATGGAAAGCTTTGAAAATAAAGCACTAGAGTCCTGCCCTTTGAAACAAACTTGGGGAAAGAAATTTGTTGACAACATGATCATAAAATACCCACATGGTAGCCTCAAGGGATAGCTCAATCTGTCAGGTTCCTATTGCTAAGTACCTTGCCAATTGGGAGGGCCTCGAAAATTTCTGCATCAACATGGGGGAAACCACCCGGTCCCCACCTTAAGACAACTTTTCCAGTTAGGTAGTGGCTCCGACTAGGGATAATGGGACCAGTTTCCCAACGAAAGTTGATTGAATGAATGTGTAAAGCTTATAGTGGAGTGAAATAGATGGATTTGCATCAATGAATCAAGTGGAAAACATGTGCATTAATCTAATCTATAATCAGGGATGCTTAACCTTTATCTAGATGTGATCTATAATGATTTTCCTTAGTAAATGACAATATAGATTGATAAAACACCATTGGAAATGAAAATATTTCAATATTTTTATCTTGATTAAATAGTTAATCAAAATAATGTATATAACTCATATCGCATTTAGAAAATCAAATCAAATTTCTTAACATGTATTTAAAAATATAAATGGAAACATGATCTGAAATGAATACATGTAACATTGTTCTTTAAATACCATGTAATAAGGAACCTCAAAAGATAAATTCACTATTTGATTATGAGAAAAAAATAGGTACAAAGGTAGAAATACTAGATGTACATTGCTCATCTCATAAAATAAATAGTAGTAGTTTAGTCCTTCTCACAAAGATGATTTCGAGAATACAAAAATGCAACTTCTGAAAATTCCTTATGAAAATTCTTAAAACAATGTTCCAGTGGTTGTATTGAAAAAAATATGAAAGTACAATAGTGAGAGCTTTTGTAAGCATTTATTCATAAAATTCAGATGCTTAATTTCATACAACAAGTAAGCTTAAATAACACAAAAACAATTGAATGTATTGTGAAAAGCATTGAGGGAATTCAAAGAGATCCCTTCAATAACACTTAAAGAAAAACATTTTTTTAGTAGAAATTTATGAATGTGATTTATTGTCTTCATAGGCTTTGTTTGTTCCATCATATTATCTAGATGTTTTTCCATCTGTTGGAACTGAACTATCACTTATCAACACAATTTTCTTCTTCTGTCATGATCCTGAACACGGAAAATAGGTATCGATAAGTAAAAATTAAATGAGAGTGATAAGCGAGTTTTATTTGAAACAAATCATGTTTTGCAGGTAATCAGGAAAAATGTAGAGCGTAATAAATGGTGAACACAATGATCATGGAGAGGAATGCAGAGTGAGGTCTTTCATAAGAGGGACAGACTTTACAGTCTTATCACAAATTGCAAAATAGAGAGATATCACAATCGCAGTTATGGAGTGGAAGACTATAAGAAGTGTTTGAAAGACTTGTGATTTGGGATATGTGGGATAATATGATGGTGACATCACTATGATGTGGCAGATCCATGTGGAAATATGACATGGAAGATGATATGGCAGTGGAAAGGGTCTTATCACAAATCACAAAACAGAGACTAATGAAAGGTGAGGCTTAGCGGTTGTTTCAGAGGGGGTTCAAAGTGGTAAGTAGTTGGTGAAGAGGGGAGTCTGAAAGAATAAAGAAGTGACACATAGATATAGGGCTAGATGGAAAAACCACTTTTCAGACCCCCCTTTGAGAAACTTAAAATTGAGCAGCATGGGGGGGGGTGAGATCTTCTCTGTCGCAGATCTGGGAAGATTAGATCTTAGCCATTTTGATTAAATCACAAGAAAGACAAAATCACAATTGCGTTTAGACTAGGAATAAAAGTCAGAATAATCACAATCACTTTTTAGGATGAGAGTACTGCAAAAGAAGTCCAAATGGGGCATTCTCAAATCATAACGCAATCGACGTTCAGAGCGAAGGAGGAATGGATTAAGTTCCGTGGCTATTGTGATTGCACAAACACCAGGGATGTATGAAATGAAAATTGTAATCCTATCGAGTCTGGGCTAATTGAATATCACAATTGGCATGAGGGAGGAGTATGGACTTAAGGTTTTTTGGATTTTTTTTGTATTGCCATGGAAACGAGGAATTTATGAATTGTAGTGGATACTCCCGTCGGGTCCGAGGTTTTATCACATATGAAAATTGGCATGAGGCAGGAGTATTGACTTAAGATTTTTTGGAATTTTTGCAATAGTCGCAGACACGGCGAATTTATGAATTGTAGTGCATAATCCCCTTGGGTCCAGGGCTTTATCACATATCGCAGTCAATGGTGCGAGCATCAAGTCTATGGAACTTATGATTGCGTGGATGCAAGGTTTTAGAAATGGGAGTGTATTCCGTTGGGTTCTTGTTATCACATTCAAATAATAGATAGGTAACAAGACCTGGGAAATGGTTCTTGTGATTGTGCGGACACAGAATCTTAATGAGGTGAAGCTTATGATCTCGTTAGGTTTGATATCATATCGCAATTGCAAGTGAATTAATAAAGGGGTCTCGACTTAGTGCATTGTTTACTTTTAATGTGGGGCTGAGGTAAAGAAAAAAACTCGGATTATTTTGATTCTTTTGTTCAAATAACCTCTGTTTTAATACTTAGGGCTTTAAAAGCTTAAGTGTGATCTAGGTCTCAGGGGCTATTTAAAATTTAGGTTTTTATAATCAAGGCTTATTACTTGGGTTCAGTACAAAAATCCTAAGTATTAAACTTTTATTATAGGGTTTTATTAACATTTTTTATGTTGATTTTCCATTTTTTGTTATTTTGTTTTTTAAGGAAATAAAATCACACGCTTTTTAAAACTAAAGGGTCTCTATTTTAATATAATAAATTTCATAGGAAATTTATAATATATTAAAATGGGGTTTGTTGAACAATACAACAATTGGTGATTCACTAGAAGAACTAGTTATCTCTAATAAATGATGAGTTTCTTCCAAGATTCTGTAAAGATCATTTAGGAAGTGGAAACTAGTTTTCAAAACATTTAGATAGATAAAATTACTTTGACTATAAAACTCATTAAATTGCAATTTCTTTTGAAAACCTTTAATGAATGAAAAACACCTATTTACTTGCATCTATCATTAATCAATTTATAAAAATAAAGTAGGGGTACTTTTATGATTTAGTTTGTAATGTACTTGTTTTTCATAAGTAGAGCCACAACTCCCATCAAGTGTTTATAGCCTCGTCAGGGTTACATTTTAACCAACAACAATCTAGTGTCCCATCAATTTAATAGTGAAATAATTAGAGGTATTTCTTTTTTAATGCTAAAAAGTCATTGTCCTAGTTTGGTGGCGAGACAATGACAATTCCATTCATCTGTAACAGTTAAAACTGAACAAGTTGTCTTCTGATGAGACCCCTTGTCTTACAATTAAAAATCATAAGCCATTACCTTAATTTGGTGCTGAGTGTGGTAATGTTAGTTTAATTGGTTCCCTATGATCATGGTAAGCAGGCTGATGATGAGACCTCTTATCTTTTTAGATTTATTATATTTTAGAATTATACTCTAAAAAATCTCTTTTTAATGGACTGGTAGGATCATTGACTCCTTAAGAGTTTTGGATGACAAATTCGAGTTGGAAGTGCTTAGTCATAAGAAATTCTTTAGTTTTTAAGGATAACCTTTTTCACTGAAAGTAGAGTAAAAGGATATAAGCTTTTGAGATTTTTTAAAGATTTTACCACTTAATGGAAAAAATTTCAGAGTTATAATTTTATATAGTTTTCAATTTTGGTAACAACTTCTTAAAAAAATTTCCTACCTTCAAATTGAAAAAAAAAAAAAAAATCAAGAGATGTTTGAAATCAATAGAGTAATATGTAACTTTTTATTAACAAAATCTATAAAAGGAAAATAAATTGTAGCGGGATATACAATGGAAGTGATCTTCTACAATATATATATATATATATATATATAGATATATATATATATATATATATATATATATAGATATAGATATAGATATATATATATATATATATCTATATATATATATCTATATATATATATATATATATATATATATATATATATATATATATCAAAAAATAATTTCTTTCAGATAAGCCCATTTACAAGAAGAGAATCTCTCTTTTCTAATGAATATTGAAGTACAAATGTAGATGGGCTTATCTGTTCCACAATTTGAAATGGACCAAGCCATACTTTTGGAAATTTGGTATGTTTCCCTTTTTCTTCGTGTGCTTTGTCCCACTTGAGAACTAGACCTCCAACGTGGAAAGATATTTTTGTTACTGAACTTGCATCAAAAGAGGCTTTCATCATTTGTTGATGTCTGGTGTGTGTGAGTTTTTCCGTTTCCCTTTCTTCTTCTAGTTTTAGGATTTGTGAGTTTCTTAGTTGCGAAGAAGAGGAAGGTGTTTCTTTAAAAAAATGAACTAGGGATAGTGAAGGAAGAGCTAAATGAGATGGAATGATGGCTTCCTTCCCATATACTAAGTTGAATGGAGAAGTGCCTATAGAGGCTTTCTGAGTTATCCCATCAGCCCATAGAGAAAATATTTAAGCTTTGTGCTAGTTTCTTTGATTTTGATCAATAATTCTTTTGATCATTCTCATGAAATCTTTATGAGTGGTTTCTGCCAAACCGTTTCTCTGGGGATAGTAATTAGCTGAATATTTGAGTTTAAAACCTCTCCTAATTGAAAATTCAATCATACGAGTACCCAAAAAATAAGATGCATTACCAAATATAAGTGTAGAAGGAAAACAGAATCTTGTAATGATAAATTGATCAATAATTTCAATAACAGATTCAAAATTGACCACCTTTAGCAGAATTTCTTCCACCCACTTAGTGAAGTTATATGTAGCATTCAGAATATATCTATGTTGTTTAGAAGAATGATGAACGATCTCACCTATGATATCTAGTCTCCACTGTTAGAAAGGTTGTTTGATGTTGACTGACTGCAGAGGCAAGTCTGGTTTCGATTGTCTTCCAAAAGAAGTTTGGCATGTTTTGTATTTCCTTACATATGAATGGGTATATTTGGAGACAGTGGGCTAGTAGTATCCAACATGTAAGACTTTGTGTGCAGTAGTATCTCCTCCAAAGTTTCTTCCTGTTGGTCGATCATGAAGTTTGTGCAAAACTGTTTGTGCTTTAAACTTTTCAATGCATATTAACAATATGGAATCACAATTTATCCTAAATAACACATTATGAAAAATATCATAATTGCTTGCTTTTAATTGTAAAGCTCTTTCTCTTTTATGATTGAGTTCAGTAGGAGCATATCCATTTTTCCAATAAAAAATTAAATCAGTGTATTGGGACTTAGAACCAATTGCACTTACCTTAGAAATGTGGTCATTGTTACCTATGTCCCCTCCAGCTGGTATGTTGGATTATCCTATAAGAATATTGCAGAAACCTTACCCTCTGACAATTTTGGCTGGTTTAATTTCAATATCTTACTCCTGCAGAGCTGTTACCCAATTATCTCTCTTTTATCATAATTATTTCTGCATTAGTAATTGCCTCATTGTTAGGAATGGACTATTAATTTTGTGTGTGTTGTTAAAATAAAAGGTCTAAAATGCTTTATAGATTTATATACAACAAATTCTTGTTTTTCTACCTCTGAATAGTTCAATTTAGCACCCTAAAATTTTGAACTGAAAAAAGAGATGGGTGCTTCAATTTTCTGATTATTAATTTGTATCAAAACAATGACATAAGAAATTGAGGAAGTAAAGGTATATATTATGAAATGATCAAAGAAATTGAGAGTATTTAAATAAGGAGCATTGATAATTATGTGTTTGATTAAAACAGATTCTTTCTTTTCATGATGAACCGATTTAAAAACTGTGTCTTTCTTAATCATTTTTTGTAATGGAAAAATAATTTGTGAGAAATCAAGGACAAACCTTTTGACAAAATTGATCTGTCCAAAAAATGAATGCATGCTTTTTTTGTTATATGGTGGAAAATTGCTGAAATTTATTTTATTATATCAGGAACAATTTAAATTCCATTCTTTGACACAATGAATCGTAAAATTTTCCCTTCACTAAGAGCGAAAAAAGACTTTTTCAAATTTAATGAAATCCCATATTTTCTACAACATTGGAAAATTTGTCTTATGTCCTGCAAATGATTATTCATGTTCTTTGAATAAACAGTAATGCCATCCAGATAAACAACAACCATTTTGTTTAACAGACCTTTGAAAGTTATATCCATGGCTAGTTGGAAAGTGGCCACTACGTTTATTAAACCGAATGGCATTTTTTGGTAGGCATAAGTTCCCCATTTAGTTCTGAAAGTAGTCTTTAGCCTATCATTTGGGTGGACCATGATTTGATTATATCCTGAGAAACCATCAAGGAAAGACATAAGTTCGGAACCAACAACTCATCATAAAATCTGTTCCATAGTGCGTAGTGAGAAATTGGCCTCTTGTCTAGCCTTATTGAGATTCCTAAAATCTATACAAATGTGGATATAACCATTTTTCTTCCTAACAGGTACCAAGTTGGAAACCCCTCTTGAATTCCTAATATGAAAAATCATTTTAGCTTTTAAGGAGTTTATTCAATTCCATTTTGATTTGATCTTCTAAGTTTGAATGAATTTTCCTTAATTTTTATTGGACAAGTTTATCATTTGATAACATCGGGATTGTATGTTGAATGATGGAAGTGTCCAATGTTTATAGATCTTCATAACTCCAAGAAAAGTCATCCTTGTAGTTTTTAAACAAATGAATGAAGGATAATCTAGATGCATTCGTTTTTCAACATCCATACTTTCTTTCCCTTCTATTTCACTTGATGTGTAGATGATTATTTATGTTGTGTTTCCTTCCTAGTTGACATAAATTTTCTTCGATGGTTTTATTTGGTGAAACTCTGGTGAGGAGAACTTAACATAGATTTTCCCCTAAAATTCTCACCTCCATATGGAGATTACTTGCAATCATGGTCAATTGAATGGTGCCATGTTCTCTTATCCTAAACTGATTCAAGCTCGTTACTTGAATATTCTCCTACTTCTGTGGCATTGGAGTCACTTTCATCATTGTTCTTGGAGAATGCTCCATCTTCCTCCTTTCCATATCCTAATCCTACATATCGAGGTTGTTCTACCAATTCCATGGGATTCATAATGTCATGGCCATTAACACTATGGCCTTTTCCTTCATATCTCACTTCTTGATTAGCATCAAGACAATACATGTAGTTTTGTTTTGAAAATCACCAAAGTCATTTTCATAATGGAAAGAACATGAAACTTGGGAATTAGTAACAATGTGTACCTACTTTGATGATTCCAGATTAGGTGAGGATGTCTTCACCAAGCTTTCATTACAGTGCTACTTTACAAAATCCTCTTTCATGGCATGCAATTAAAGTTGCAATCTCTACTTCTCATCTTATGCTTCTTGTATAGGTCATCTCAATTCAACATTATCTGCTTGAATGCTATGGTGATGACGATTTGAATAATGAGAATGAGAGGAAGAAGAAGAAGAAGAAATCAAACTTGAAGATGAATCCCTGGTTCACATAAGAATTATCCATTGATTTGACTTTCTTCTTTTCCTCAATTTCCAATATCTTCTCATAACTTGCAAAAAAAATTTCTACCATATCTTCCATCTAGTAGAAATCCTTGTAGAAAGCTTTGTCATTGTCTCTATGAATTTCTTCATTCTCCATTTTATTCATTTGAGTTACACATCTAATCTCAAGGTTGAAGGACTTATGTTTCCCGTCACCCTCTTTCAACTTGGATCTAGTAAGTGTCCATGCTCACAATTCATGTCAAACAAGACTGCTCTAATGCTAACATGATCAAGGATCATTACTTTAATGACTTTAAAATGGATTTCATAAAGAGCATGAAAACACCATAAGTGAATCACACTTGATGAATCAAACACATGAATAAATGAAAATATGGACAGATGCACCTGAACTTAATAACGAAGTTGACTCACAACGTTTGACCTATGTCTTTAAGCTTTGCATATCTACGTAAATGATTCATGTGCTACTCTTAAATAAGGCTCTTCTTCATCAACCCAAGGGTTGAACTCCCATTCATGTGGAAATGTGTCTCCTACAAAGAGACATTCTCCTTCTACAATACAAAAGGAATGAATTCTCACAAACATGTGGCATAAACTATTATCTCTTTCTTCAAATTAAAGGAGTTGGAATCTCACGTAAAGTGGAAAAAATGTTCTCCTATGAAAGGGGCTAAAGTCTATCACATAAAATGGCATAGATCCTCTTTGAACCTATTTCTTAGACTCAATCATAATTGCAAATATATGTTCTCATACATGTTCTCCCTTTTACAAATCATGAAAGGGGAAATTAACATTAACTGAGACTTACATTGGTTTCCATGGAAAAATGCTCCATAAGATGCTCAAAACACAACAAATACAACACTAACAAGTTTTTCCATTATTCTATAACTTTTGATTTTAAACACGACCAACTTCTGAAAAACACACATTTGTCTTGAAAAATGTGCCAATATTTAATGACATATATCTATTTATTTCCATGATCCCTAACATATGCTTCTTAGATAAATATGTTGCCTATACTAGTGGACTTGTCTCAAAAGATCATGAAGAATGAATATAAACTTCATATGTTTCTTCCACCTTCATCGCAACACCCCTCTCAGATCTTTTGCTTTGTAGACTATGGCATCTAGGCAAAATATTCTGGAAGATTCTCTGCCTAACAAATAGTTCTCATACCCAGTGATAAACCAACTGTAGTTGGGTTCTCTCCATGGGCCCTCTCTCACTACCACATATTGGCTCCTCCATGGGTATTTCCTCTTGTGTGGTTGGGAGAAAGCCCTCCCACATAATGGTTGAATGTCATAGGCTTAAATAATTTGGCTGGGGTAGAGTTAAAAAATGAGTCATTAGCTCACATGCTTGGTATATTAAAATTAGTACAATGGTGATTGTGGGGTGATAGGGTGAAATCTACGAGCCACCCATTTTGGGGTTAAAATATCTATTGTTTGTTTTGAATATATATATATTGTTATAGTTTTTAAACAACCCCAATACCATATTAAAAA
Source organism: Pinus tabuliformis (assembly GCA_031772625.1). Lineage (NCBI taxonomy): Eukaryota > Viridiplantae > Streptophyta > Pinopsida > Pinales > Pinaceae > Pinus > Pinus tabuliformis. The sequence goes on along the minus strand of CM062820.1, from coordinate 518,893,458 downwards.
CAAATCCCAACAAACTACGGTTATTCGACTAACCTCAAATGGTTAACCTAGTGTTGCTATGTGCTACCTAGATGATTATATGTCGCCTATTCTGGGAATACCACTATCCATAATTTAACCATATCCTACAACCAACCAAAGAAAAAATTCAACCTCAGACCAATAGCTTTTGAATTCAAACATATAATCCTTTCTTGCGTGAGTTTGTCGATGTTTTCCTTCATGGCATGGATATTTTTATATATAATTTGATGGTTGAATCTATTGTAGACAAACATTGGCCATGCCATCAAATTAGGAATTCCATCCTTAATATTTTCACCAATATGGTCAATATGCTCAATTTCTAGATAGTGGCATGGTCAAGTTCTTGATTGTCACATACCCCTGTCGCACAATGCCACCAACTACCTACTATGCTCCACTGGATCCACGATGTGGACTCTTAGGTTCAATAAGTTGAAGATTAATACAAGCGTCCAAATAAACCCTTATGAATGTATTAAAATTAGGAGGAATAATCAATCATGGGAATTCAATAGGAAAAGATAGTGCATAAAGGCTTCCTTCATTTTCTAGATCAACACCAGCATAAATGGAAACTTTATCATAAATATACTATAGCTAGCATTTCCTATAACATGATCATGGTCCTACTGGCATATTTGAATGTATTGCTAACATGTATACCTTATGTAATATTCACAATTAGTTAAAATAGCCTTATTGGTTGTAATTTCTTCACCCATGATGCATAATTCATAGCATAGATAACCTGAACCCTAGGCTATACACTTTCAAGCCTTAACCATAGTTACCCAATTTCCCTAGTTTTCTCAAGCACAATTATTCACTATCTTAAACAAAAAATGGGATAACACCAATACTGCATAAGATCAACACATTATGTTCCTTTAATAATATGAAATTGGAATGGATTTATATGTAATGGCTATGACATACGACCATATATAATCATCTCATACCCAAAGTTAACAGAGGAAATTCTACCTATGCATAGTGGTCACATGCACATTATTTAATCAATTCATATGCAAGAACAATCTCAACAATTTCTCTAAGATTCTTACAGAATTGACAACATAGAGAGTAAGGAGTCAAAATACAAAAAAACTGATGCAAAGTAGATTATCTGAAAGGATGTCACTTGGAAAATCGAGCACCACCACCCAACCTAGAACTGTCTTCCACGAGTTCACCCCCAAGCTAAGAGCTCTTGCCATGGATTAACTACCTCCTATTGATATCTTCAATGGGTATTTAATACCCTCTTTCATGATATGGTTTCCATTAGCAACGTCCCACTTTTCTAGATTTTTTTTATCCATTTTCCTAGACTTTTCCCAAAAAAGCTTGCCTTTATCTCCCGCGAGGCTTTTTCTCATAAAATATTGCCTTTATCTCCCGCGAGCCTTTTTCTCATAAAAGATTGCCTTTATCTCCCGCCAGTATTATATGTTTCTTTTCTTAATTTAGCATATCTCTCTAGCTAGGTAGATTAATTGATATTTATCTCCAAATCCATTAAGCTTATCTAGATTTGGATGTAGAAGTCTTATCATGAAAGAATTATCCATTCTCATTCACTAATGGGATTTAGCAAGAATCTCAGGTCTTGGTGTCTCGCTTTTTCGAGTGATTAAATTATTTTCTTAAGTATTTACTTTCATTGTTACATAGTAGACCTCACTTTTCTTAGCTTAGGTCAATAGAGTCTTACATACAATGAAGGGGTTTTACATACTCCGCCCCTTAAATTTACATCGTCCTCGGTGTATTACTGCATCGTAAAAAAAAATTCTCATTCACAGGTAGCTATTTTCTGAATTTACAGGCTCCCATGGCCTTGCCATCTAAATCAGATATTCTAATATATATTGGTTACAAAGGAGTTCTACGATTAAATCTCCTTCCAATGTTACCTGTAACATTTTTTTCAATCAATTTTTGGAGAGATTTTAGATGCAAATACTCAACTTTGTTTATGAGAGATACTATCCTAACTTGATATAGAGTACTATTATTTGAGTGACTATGGGTTATGTTTCCAACCATGAAAGAAATTCATGTTCTTCCAATGCATTTGTGTTCTTTCCAAACATTTGCTTCCTGCAGTTTTCTTGCATTAGCCACAACAAGTTAAACTAGCACATTTGACTAATCAACATGTATAAAATATCATAAAAGGTTAGCTCACACATAACCATAAAAACTAATAACCCATATGTAACCATAATAAATCAGGATGATATGTCATATGCATACTAAGACTAAAACAAAATATTCATACTTATCCTTAGTTTTCGCCTTTGTATTTCCTTTGTATGCACTTTGGATCGGTTTCCACACTAGGAAATCATCCAAAGACTTGTCCTCAACCATGCACACCTACACATGGCATGCATGACACACATACCACTATAAATTTTATATATAATCCTTCACTTCATGCATACATACCGATACCATATGTATTTTTTATACACAGTACCACCTGTACATGTGTATCCAATACCAAATTCCCATAGCATCACCTGCATGACATATACATCATCCACATAATTTCAATCATGTTAGTATTATGCCAAAAATTCTTGTAATTTTTCATTCACACTACTTTTAGGTAAGTCCAATCACACCATGTTTGGTTTGTTGATTGGAGAATAAGGAATTTATGGACTGTTGGAAATAATACTGAGAGGGGGGGTGAATCAGTATTATCTAGCAATTTACCAAATCTTCCTTATTTGATCTTTTGAATTATTCTTGCATATCAGTACCATAAAACAATGAGCATGAATAAAGAAAATAGACAGTCACACCAAAGAACACAAGATGTAAGGTGGAAACCCAATGTGGGAGAAAACCACCTGCTGCAATATGTCTCTATCTTCTTTCAAGAAATTCTTTTTACAATGATTTTGTACTGGTGCAGTCCTTTACCAGCACGCAGGCTGCAACCTGCAGAGAGCTACAACTCTCTCTCGTTTTCCAGTCTCTCCTGGAAGGGAGCTACAACCCCCTACTTCTTTTCATGAAGAATCAAATGATCAACAAGTATACAACAGATACAGTCTACTACAGATATCAGATCAATAATTACAGAAACAACCCAGAACACTTTATGAACAGAAATATACAGTCAACAGATCATCTTAAGACAGGGACGCATATTTTCTTTCTGTGGCCTGCGACTGGACGCAGTCTACCTTCTGCTGTTCTGCGTGCAGACGCACTGTTCCTCTATGCTTTGCTGCGACCGACGCATCCAGCATAACTATCGCGCCGCGTCTTTCGCTTCAGAGACGCACCCAATAACACAGTCGCGCCGCGTCCTTTGCCTCAGAGACGCACCTGAGCCTTTACTGTACTGCGTCCCGGCGCACTTGCCCTTCACTGAACTTGCGTCCCTTCAGATATAAGAAATATGAGGACTTCAGAACCAACCCAAACTCTCAGATCCACAGATCTGATCATGCGCCATAAAGATCATAGTCCATTAGAAGATTCGCCCTTATAGATCTGGACTAGATCTCACCAAGAGATATTCAACCAAGATGATACTTAATCCAAATGAATTCCTCTGCTTTATATAGGCAAGCTTCTCCCCAAAACATGGAACAATATCACGAGCCGACACCATAGGAACACAAAACCGTCGGCTAGATACCACACAAGAAACCCCCACGTGCTTTTCTCTGCCTTGAAATGTGTGCACTGGGAGGACGCACCTCCTGAACGGCTGGCCTGCGTCCCTGGACGCGGGTTCTGCATGGTATGCCTGCGGGGACGCACTTGCTGAACATATTTCCTGCGTCCTTCTTGATTTATCACCTGAATGGGTTTGCCATCAAGGACAACACCTGAATCATAATGCCAACAATCTCCCCCTTTGGACTTGATGGCAACCATATAAACTTCAGCTTCATTCTCCCCCTTTGACATCAAGGGCAAAGGGTATGCTCCCCCTATGCTCATGCTTCTCCAGATCTGTAACCAGAAATCCATCATGAAGGAGATAGAGACATATTGCAGCTATTTCCAAGATCTCCTTCTCCATAATGCCAACAATGCATTATGTGCTCCCCCTGAGCCTATACCACCAATAGGAAGATGATCAACAATAGGATGATGCATCAACAACCCCCAGCTTTTGCCTGAGGTATTCAAAAGTGTCCCTGGGCAACGGTTTGGTGAAAATATCAACAACTTGTTCCTTCGAAGGAACATACTCCAACTTGACCTTCTGTTCAAGTACTTGTTCCCGGAGAAAATGGTACTTGATTGGTATGTGCTTGGTTTTTGAATGCATAACCGGATTCTTTGAGATGCTGATTGCACTTGTGTTGTCACATAAGATAGGGATTGGAGGTGTACAAGTGATTTGATAATCCTGCAAAGTCTGCATCATCCAAAGGAGTTGGGTGCAACAAGATGCAGCAGCAACATATTCTGCTTCAGTTGTAGACAAGGCAATTGAACTCTGTTTCTTGCTGAACCAAGATACCAGTCTGGGACCCATAAAGAACGCACCACCACTTGTGCTTTTCCTGTCATCCACGCTTCCGGCCCAATCTGCATCTGTATAAGCATGAAGAGTGAGATCTGTATCTCTAGGATACCATAAGGCATAATTTTGAGTCCCTTGAAGATATTTGAAAATTCTCTTCACTGCTTGAAGATGAGTCTCCTTTGGATTTGCCTGAAATCTTCCAACTATTCCAACTGCATGCATGATGTCTGGTCGGGTACCTGTTAAATATAGTAAACTTCCAATCATAGATCTGTAGGTTGGTTGATGTACTGCTGCAGACTCATCATTTGCACTGAGACTACATCCTGTGACCATGGGCGTACATACTGGTTTTGCATCTTCCATGCCATATTTCTTCAAAATCTGCTTGAGATACTTGGTTTGAGATAAAAGGATTCCTCCTTCCTTTTGTTGGATTTGCAAACCAAGAAAGTATGTCAGTTCTCCTAGCAAGGACATTTCAAATTCTTTTTGCATGACTGAGGCAAAGCTTTGACTCATAGCTTCTTCATTGCTGCCAAAAATAATGTCATCTACATACACAACAAGTATTAGCAATTTGTCATTTTCAATTTTTATATATAGATTGCTATCTGCTGAACCTTTTGAAAAACCTTGTTGATGAAGATATTTGTCCAACCGGTAGTACCAAGCCCTTGGGGCTTGTTTGAGACCATAGAGAGCCTTTTTCAATCGGCATACAAGATTTGGATCATTTCCAAGAATGAACCCATCTGGCTGTTCAATGTACACTTCTTCTTCCAAGTCTCCATTCAGAAAGGCTGATTTTACGTCCATTTGAAATACTTTGAAATTCTGAGAACTTGAGAGAGCAAGGAACATTCGGATGGCCTCAAGTCTTGCAACAGGAGCAAAAGTTTCTTCAAAGTCTATTCCTTCTTGCTGTGCATACCCTTTACAAACAAGTCTGGCTTTGTTTCTAATTACTTCTCCATTTTCATTCAATTTATTTTTGAAGACCCATTTTGTTCCGATAACATTCTTATCCTTTGGTCTAGGAACCAGCTCCCAAGTGTTGTTCTTTTCGATTTGCTCAAGTTCTTCATCCATTGCTTTCACCCAACATTCATCTTTGCATGCCTCTTTCACATTTTGTGGTTCAGTAGAGGAGAGTAATGCCAAATAACTTGAAGCTTCTGCAACTGTTCTTCTAGTTTGTATACCTGCTTCTTTCTGTCCCATGATCTGAGATTCTGGATGGTTCTTTTGAACATATCTGGATGGAGTCTTTTCTTCTATTCTTGTTCGTTCTTCTGCTTCTTCGTGAGGTTCTTCTTGAGATTGTTCTTGCGGTTCTTCTTCTTCATCATTTTGTCTTTGAGGGTAGCTTTCATCTTCTTCGATGTCTTCACGATGTATTTGCCTAGGAATGTATCCCTTCTCATCAACCACTACATCAATGATGTCAACAATTCTGCCAAGTCTTTTATTGTAGCATTTGTATGCTTTGCTATGTGGAGAGTAGCCAAGAAGAATACCTTCATCTGCTCTAGGATCAAGTTTGCCAAGCTGCTCCTCAGTATTCTTGATATAGCATTTGCTCCCAAAGATTTTGAAGTGCTTTACCGAAGGAGTTTTACCACTCCAGAGCTCATGAGGAGTTTGAGTGCTGTTCACTCGGACATTTGTTTTGTTGAGAATAATAACCGCAGCATGTGCAGCTTCACCCCAGAAGGTTGCGGGAGTTCCTGATTCATCGAGCATAGCACGAGCCATTTGTTGGATTGTTCTGTTCATTCTTTCAACTACTCCATTTTGCTGAGGAGTTCTAGCTGTAGAGAATTCTCTCCTTATCCCATGTTCATCACAGAAATCGAAAAATTCATTTGAAGTAAATTCCCCACCTCTGTCAGATCTGAGGCACTTAATTTTGTGACCTGATTCATTTTCAACCAAAGCTTTGAAGGATTTGAATTTTTCGAATGCTTCATCTTTGTGCTTCATAAGTCCTAACCAAACAAACCTGGAGAAATCGTCAATAAATAATATCAAGTATTCCTCTCCTCTAGGTGTTCTTTTTCTGAATGGTCCACATACATCTGTATGTACTAGCTCAAGAGGCATGTTGGCTGATCCTTCTTTCTCTGGAAAGTTAGTTTTGGTTTGTTTTCCAAACTGACATGATCTGCATATGGTGTTGTCAGGAATTTTGATATCTGGAAGATCGCGAACTGCCTGATATTTGCAAGCTTTCCTTATTTGTGAGAAGCTTAGATGTCCCAACCTTCGATGCCATAACCAGTGCTCTTCATCCTTGCTTAGATAACATTGTTGTTGTCCTTCATCAAATATGTATAGATTATTTGGAGTTCTTTTTCCTTTGAGAACTATTTTACCTGTATCAAGATCACGAACAAGACATCCATTTGATCTGAATATAACCTCGGTTCTTTGATCACACATCTGGCTGACACTTAGTAGATTATGCTTCAGTCCATCAACAAACAAAACATTTCTAGCCTTAACATCTTCTTTTAAAGGAGCAATACCTTTTCCTTTTATAGTTGCAGGAGTATCATTTCCAAAAGAGACTTTCTTTCCCTTTTCTAAATTAGAATAAGACTCAAGTTTTTCTTTATCACCTGTCATATGCTTCGAACATCCACTGTCAATGTACCATAGATTTTCTTGTCCTTCTGCATAAAATGCTATCCCACATCTTTCTGTTTGAGGTTCCTTTATTCTCCATGTTTTGGTGCCTGAGGCTTGTTCCTTTTTCTGTTCTTGTACCTTTCTTTCCGGAAACCTGCTTCTGCATTCAAAGTCTTCATGTCCAAAATTATTGCAAATAGAACATTCAACTTCATTTTCAAGAGCTGAAAAGTTGTTATAGGTCCTTTTTGCAATCCCTGTCATACTTCTTTGTTTTTGAGCTTCCCTAGTCATGATTGTTTTATACGCAACACATTGAGCTGCTTTGTGACCAAAGTTATGGCAAGAAAAGCATTGTCCATTGAAGAAGCTTCTGCGATTATTGGATCTACCAGCCAACTGATTGTAATTTCTATTTTCATCTATTCTTGAACCAAATTGAGAAGATTTTACCTGTGGCTGGTTGTGGCTTTTGTTCACCCTTAAGCTGGATTGCCCCTGATAGTTTCTGTTTGACATTTGTCCTTGCTTTACCTGATGATCTTCCTTGTGCTCTTGCTCATTTCTTCTTGCTGCATCAAGATAACTTTTTGAAGTGGATGCTTGAGAAGTTTCTCCATTATAGCCCAAACCTGTCTTATTTAGTGGAGACCGCTGCACACTGATAATCTCATCCAAAGTTTCAGATCCTTTGACAAACTTGAGATTAATAGTTTTTGTTTTCTCAATTTCTTTTCTAAGACCAACAATTTCACCTTCTAATTTTTCAAGATGTTTTTCCTTTTCATCAATTTGGAATTGTAGAGTATCAATAATCATGTTCTTTTCTTCTATACATCTCTTGAGTCTAGTAATTTCATCATAAAGGTTATCCACATCTACAGCATCCTCATAATCATCATCTTCAAATGCCATTAACAGTCTATATTTATTACCTTGTTCATCTTCATCACTGTTTGATAAGCCATCACTATCTTCATGGGTGTAGTAGCTTTTCTTATTTGCACTTTGTTTCTTGTTCCATCTAACCGGTTCCTTTCCTTTATCCTTATAAGAGCATTTTGCAGCATAATGACCTACTCTTCCACAAGCAAAGCATTTGAAAGGTAGCTTACCTCTGAACCTTCCAGAACCTCTTTGAAGATTTCTGACAAAATTTGATTCTTCTTCTTCTTCTTCTGGATCATGGCTTGCTTCATAGTAATCTTCTTTGCCTGATGCTTTAAAAGCAGCCTCCCTTCTGTCTGATGGTCCTCCCTTTCTCATTTCATAAGCAGTTAGAATTCCATGTAGCTGAGACATAGTAAGAACACGGAGATTTTCTTTTTCTTCTATTGCAGATACTTTGGATTCAAACTTGGGGGATAATGATCTTAGAATCTTTTGAACTACTATAGACTCCTTTACTTCTTCACCCAAATTTTTCATACAATTTACAATCTCATCTACCCGAAGAAAATAATTAGCCACACTTTCATCATTATACATCTTGAGAGTCTCATATTGAATCCTGAGAGTTTGAAGTTTAGCTTGTTTTACCTGTTCATCTCCTTCATAGCTTGTGATCATTTTGTCCCATATTTCTTTTGCTGATTTGAAGTGCATTACCTTCATGAATTCTGTTTGGGATATACTTCCTAATAGAGTACTGACTGGTTTTGCATTTGTTTCATACTTCTTTTTCTCAGCTGGATCTGTAGGAGTAGCTGAAGGAAAAGCATAGCCTATTTCTACAATGTCCCAAACTTCAGTACCAAGAGATTGAAGATATGCAGTAACTCTTACCTTCCAATAATTGAAGTTTGTCCCATCAAAAACTGGTGGCCTGATTGATGCTTCTCTCTCGTAGTTGCTCATGATGAACGATCTACCTTCAAGCGATCAAGCTTTTCTGAAGGACCTTCTCTGATACCAATTGTTGGAAATAATACTGAGAGGGGGGGTGAATCAGTATTATCTAGCAATTTACCAAATCTTCCTTATTTGATCTTTTGAATTATTCTTGCATATCAGTACCATAAAACAATGAGCATGAATAAAGAAAATAGACAGTCACACCAAAGAACACAAGATGTAAGGTGGAAACCCAATGTGGGAGAAAACCACCTGCTGCAATATGTCTCTATCTTCTTTCAAGAAATTCTTTTTACAATGATTTTGTACTGGTGCAGTCCTTTACCAGCACGCAGGCTGCAACCTGCAGAGAGCTACAACTCTCTCTCGTTTTCCAGTCTCTCCTGGAAGGGAGCTACAACCCCCTACTTCTTTTCATGAAGAATCAAATGATCAACAAGTATACAACAGATACAGTCTACTACAGATATCAGATCAATAATTACAGAAACAACCCAGAACACTTTATGAACAGAAATATACAGTCAACAGATCATCTTAAGACAGGGACGCATATTTTCTTTCTGTGGCCTGCGACTGGACGCAGTCTACCTTCTGCTGTTCTGCGTGCAGACGCACTGTTCCTCTATGCTTTGCTGCGACCGACGCACCCAGCATAACTATCGCGTCGCGTCTTTCGCTTCAGAGACGCACCCAATAACACAGTCGCGCCGCGTCCTTTGCCTCAGAGACGCACCTGAGCCTTTACTGTACTGCGTCCCGGCGCACTTGCCCTTCACTGAACTTGCGTCCCTTCAGATATAAGAAATATGAGGACTTCAGAACCAACCCAAACTCTCAGATCCACAGATCTGATCATGCGCCATAAAGATCATAGTCCATTAGAAGATTCACCCTTATAGATCTGGACTAGATCTCACCAAGAGATATTCAACCAAGATGATACTTAATCCAAATGAATTCCTCTGCTTTATATAGGCAAGCTTCTCCCCAAAACATGGAACAATATCACGAGCCGACACCATAGAAACACAAAACCGTCGGCTAGATACCACACAAGAAACCCCCACGTGCTTTTCTCTGCCTTGAAATGTGTGCACTGGGAGGACGCACCTCCTGAACGGCTGGCCTGCGTCCCTGGACGCGGGTTCTGCATGGTATGCCTGCGGGGACGCACTTGCTGAACATATTTCCTGCGTCCTTCTTGATTTATCACCTGAATGGGTTTGCCATCAAGGACAACACCTGAATCATAATGCCAACAACTATTCAATTTCCGCATAACTGAATTTTTTATATGTGAAAGTATTCAAGTGCTTTTATTTAGATCATATTTTTCATGCATCTTGTGGTTGCAGGGAAATTTCAACAAATGATAAAATAGATGCATAATACAACTTTACATAACCCATAACTTTGAGTTTTGGCATTGAATCTATCCCATTGACAAGGTTTTAATAATAGTAGAATATGACCTCCTCTTAATTGTAAAGCAAATATTGACTATGATAGTGTTGGGCATCAGGTCCCCCACAATAGGTTTTAGGGCCCAAAGCCCAAGTTTTGGTCAAAGATGTTGTAAAACTCCGCGAGTTGCGGGCGCAGAGTGCAAAGTACGAGTTAAGTCATAGCACTGTCAGGCCTAAAGTAATGTAATGAATGTAAAATCATGTCATCCTACCCATGGTCCGCAGACCATGGGATTGTATAAATAGAGCGAGGCTCTAAGTTGTAAAGAGTTTTGAGATGATAAAGAGTAGCGAAATAATGGTTCGAGCTTAGAGTAGAATTCTAAGTGTCCTGGGTTGTAGTAGTAGGAAGAGGCTCTCCAGCTGAGTGCGCAGAGGCCTAGTAGAGTTCACAGCTCAATGCATGGACCCCTATGGCTGAGTGCGTAGGGTGGAGTCGAGTCTGTAATGGGGACAAAAAGTTAATAAAGACAAGTTATTCTAATTTTGTGTAATTGTTGTGCATTATCTTCTTTATGTTTATTTTCATTTATGTATTGCGCACACTGATATGAATGTTGAATATGTTGTAATAACCATAAATCTTGCACACAAAAGCTAAGTAATCGATTAATTAGTGAAGAACTTGGGTAATATATTGGTCGCGCCTTGAGTAGGTTTGTGCAGAAGCCGTATCGCAACTTGTGAAGGGATTGCAAGTGCGCACAACAATAGGTCAAACTACAAACCTCAAGAAGCCTATCACACATCCTAAGGGTGTAGAAACCTAGTTCTAGCACCCTCCCATACTACTTTGGGTGAGACCACAGTCTGCGCTCCATGGATTGTTGCTAAAAGGGCCAGTAGTACCAGGATTTGCTTCACTAAATCACCTCTGAACCTGGATCAGGCCCCACTAAGCCAACAAATGGTTCCATTGCTGGGACTGGGATTTGCATAAAGGATGTCTGATGTCGTGCCATTGGAACCCTACAAAGAAAAAAATTGAAGAGTGGTTGGACAAGAAGATTCACAAGTCGCAATGTAGGAAATTAGAAATCCATGAGTATCTAAGGAACAGTGGTTGGATCGCTACTTGTACACTAAAATCCTTGAAATTTCCTTTGCATCCTTTCCTTCTAAGCTGTATGAGTGGATCACGAAGTTACCAAATAGCTAGGGAAGGTGTAGGCTTGACAAAATAATAGTGTGGACTCCGGAACTAGTGTGCAAACAAGAAGCTTCAGAAGATAAGATAGTGCGAGTTGTGTACCACTGGCTCGACTGAATAATAAGAGGATTTATTACTGTTTGGAGTAGAAAAAACCATCAGCTACAACGAGGCAGAATGATGTTTTCTCAAGGGACCACGACGTAAGTATATTAAATCTTTGAACACTTGGATTAAGATGTTGTTGTGTGAAAAGTAGGTTATACGAATAAATTAATTTTTGGGACTAAGCGGAGTGGAAGGATCTACAAAATGGAAGTAGTGAAGAATTAGAAAACATTCTCTTAATTTTGCCCTCATGGGAGAGCGAGGGTGAGCTTGTGAAGGTTTCTCCAAGAAGCACAATCGGTTTGATAAGGCAGCGAATTCTACTTCTACCACCCCCACGCACACCACCACCCACTTCACCCCCCTCACCTCCATCTCCACCCACTCCACCTCCGCCAACTCCACAGTTTGGTATGGCAAGTGCAATCAAACTACCAGTATTCAAAGGAGTAGGGAATGAAGATCTGGACGAATTTTGGTTTGTGGTAAGAGTAGTATGGGAAGCATAGAATGTCATGGATGATAATATTAAAAAGGCTACAATGGTGAGAGCACTACATGATACTGCATTAACATGGTATATCAAGCATTCTAATGACCACTTGAATACAGGAATTGCAGAGATCCAGACCGTTTTGAACAGGGAATTTAGCAGGCCAAAATCAAAGACACAATCAATCATTGGGTTTAACGAGTTCCTGATGCTCCCGGGCAACACTTAAGGATGGCGCTGTCACAACAAAAACTTTCTACCCAGGGCGAAGCATTGGAGATGGCAATGAGACTGCATGAGACCCCTACACAAGACCCGAGGTTGCGAGTCTAGCAAATCCATCCGCAACTGCAAAATCTTTTTCTAGAGATGTAGAGTTTGAAATAGGATAGAGCACCTTGGGCAGAGGCACGCGAGGAGGTATGGTACATAAACTTCAAAGGCCAGGGCCATGACAAAGATCATTATCTAGTGTTCGCGAACTACTTGGCAAGAGGAGGTCCAATGCCATTGAAACTGGAGGCAGAAGTGGGGCCCGACATGGCATCTGAATTATGGTGTGTGATCTACCAGATAGGAGGAAAACATACCATGAATAATTTTCATTTGTTGCAAAAATATGCGCAGACGTCCCAACAAATGTTTTGTAATTTTTGCAGGTTGATAGGCCACAATGAACACTCCTGCTGAAGCTATGAACTAATGATAGATCATACTTGCGCCTACAAGGTGCAGGCCAAAATGTGAGCCCTCGACCAAAATGCAGGGATGCTGTGTGTTGGGTTCCAGGGGCGCGGTCGGGGTCGAGGTGGAATGGGACAAGGAAGGGGTCGCGACCAGATAATTTCTTACAATTGTGGAGGGCCAGGGCATTATGCCCATGATTTTACAAAACCAACTAGGATATCATGTTAGTATGTAATCAGTTTGATCATGAGGTAGAAGATTTCCCTTCGTTGATAGCAAAGTCACGCGAAAAAGGGGTACTCCAGCCCCCTCTAGCCCGTGCGAAGAAGACCCAAATGTAAGCATGATGCTCAGGAGCGATATGACAATGGGAGATGATAAAGGGAAGTAGCCAGAAGAAAGCATGTGGGTTCACAAGGCTCCTATAAAGGATCCTGAGTTTGATTTAGAATGCGCGAAGGAGACATTCATGGAAGCTAAGAAGAGCATCATGGAGACCTCCACTTCAGGTAGTAAGGATCAACTAGAATTAGGGATGGATCCTTCCATGCTCACTACCTTTCTGGATACATGGATGAAACATTTTTGCGACAGCAAGGCAGTCAAATGTCTACAAGAACTTATCACTAGGTGCACAGGGTCAGGAGAACCGCGTGTGGTCCGAAAATTGGGAAAGTATGCATTGCGCTTATCAAGGGAGATGAGGTTGACTGCGCAAATAGGCAAGTATGAAATGGATCAGGTAATCCTGGATCTGGGGTCGGACATGAATATACTACCAAATAAAACATGGGAATGCATGTGTTACACTAAAAAATGTCACCATGGCTATGTACAGTTAGTATGGCTCTATCAACAGTCATGCTATCCTACTGGGCAAGTCTTAAGCCTCTGCTCTCCATGTCAAACTCCAAAAGAGAGAGAAAGTCTTTATAAATGTATTTATCTCTGGGTACGTAGGTTCTCTCAACCTTGCCTGCGGGTACGCAACTAATGTTCACAATAACCGCGTACTTGTACGCTCTGTATGTAAAGGGGCAGGTGCGTACCCCTGTAAAGGTCAAAATGCGCAAGTTTCATCTTTAAAAAGTTACTTGTGGTCATTTCTAGAGCATTCTAGAAGGTTGTTTGATGAGTATTGAGCGCCTCCAGATGGTTCATGTACCCCTATGAAAGAGGAACTTATCCCATCAAGAGAGGAGCTATCCCATCCAAAGAGGGGATTATCCCATTGATGGTGGACCTGATTAACTTCCTCTTGAGCACTATAAATACAGGCATTGGGCCAGAAGGAGGGAGAGGTTGAAAGCTAAACATTTCTAAGGGTAGATGCTGCTGGAATTAGGACTCCCATTTAGAAGCTTGTGAGGAGAGATTCCCATCCTTACTTGTTCCATTTGGAAGTGGGTGAGCTTTGTCAAAGTAAAGGAGAACTCTTGATGGACCCTGGGAGGAACTTGCACAACACCAAGGCTCAGGTTGTAATTGTTCCTTTTGTTTCCTATTAATGCAAATGAGTCCATTCTTCTCAATAACTTGTTATTTATGAGTTGTTTCATATACTCCTTGGTCTATATGTTAAACATGTTTTATCTTATGAGATTATCAAGTGCTATTTAATTGTTTGATTGTTAGTGGATGCAGGTTTCAAAGTGAAGGAGGAGCTCATCCGGATCGGTGAGGCTGGACTACTACAACATCGTTGGACTACAGGTAGGATCTAAACACTTGATTTCTTGTATAGTAAATGCATGTTTAGAGAAGGATCGCTCTTGTTTGTCTTGTTTGTCACTAGAGAGTCTTAGGCTCCTAGGGAGGTTGATTTGTGTCCGCACTATCGACTCTTTCCGCCTGACAAAATGGCGACTCCACTGGGGAATCCATTGATGAGAAAGTTTTTTCCTTTGTATGCAACTTTGATCTGAGAAAAGTCATTTATTTTCTGGTTTTTGGCTCTGTGACTTTGTATTTGGGTGGGTTAGCTTAGGGTTAGATTGAATTTAGTTTTTCTTGGTTTTTTCAGTAGTACGCACCCTCTGAGTCTTGCACAGTGCGTACTTGTACGCACTGTTTCTGTGTGCACAGAGCGGGCCCGCACCTGGCTTAACAGGTTGCCTGCGTACCCTGCTAAAAATTAAGAAATTTCCATTTTTTGCATTTTTCCTCTTAGATTTTGCTTTTTCTTAGATTTTACTGCCCAGATCCATTAGTCTCTTGTCAAAGATCTTCACCTGAACTTGTTTCGATAGCATTGAGTGTTTTAGTGGATTTCATAGAATTTTAAGCCCTAGGGTTTGATTTTTGAGTAGGTCTTGTAGTGACTTTGGCGGTAGAAGTTGTCGAGCCTTAGATCTCTCTGGTTTTGTCAGCCTTCCTAGAAGTCGGACCTGTCATAAAGTCTACCTGTGTGAGCAACTTATCTTTGAGTTGACTCTTTGGCAAATTTCGAAGTGCTTGTTGATTAAGTATTGAATTCCATTTTACAAAAAGAGCAAAAATATTTGAGTTTTGTTTTGACTGGGTTTTTGATTCTGCATTAGCTGGTCCTTGGCTTGATTGTGGTCAAGTAAAACAACCTAGAATCATCCTTGTAGGCTTTTGCCTCGTTAGGTTTGCTTTAGAGTAAATTTCCTTTTGATTTACTTGTGAGTCAATGTTTCATAGATTTTATAGATTTTGAGATTGATTTTCATTAAAATAGATTTATATGCTTTATTAAATAAGAGAAAATACAAAAACATCTCCTTTGAAAAGTTTTGTTTCAAGTAGTTTTTGGAGTATTTTGAAAGAAAAAGAGTTTTTCGTGCACGTAAGGAGTGGTCATGTTTGTATGCTTGGAAAGATAAAGAGAATTGTTTCTTTGATTGTCTTTACTAAGAAAGTTGTTTTCTATAAAATTTTCATTTTCCAACTCTCTTAGTTAGGAGTTTCATCGAAAGAGGAAAGTAGTGTAAATCATGCTAAGTGCATCTTTGTAGTGGTTGAGTCGAGTCTACACACCATTGGTTTCATTTCCGCTACCCTTTGTCTTAAGGAAACCATAAAATTAACGCTTAAAGTAAAATCATCGTAGTAACTTTTATTTACTAGGGCTCTGAAACACCAATTTAGATCAGGCTAGTGTCTTGGAGTAGGAGAGTAATTAACTCTCCAAGACAACAAAACCAAACAAGTAGCTTATCTTGTGATAGAATAAATCCAATTGTCTCATTTGTACTCTGGGAAAGCTCCTCTTAAAGGAGAAGCACGAGCTCGTGTCCGAACCAGTGAGGGGATCAATCCTCCCTCGTTGGGAACGACGCCAGACACGCAGGTATTACAAACGGTAAACCTCGGATTAACCATTGTCGAGGAGCCAGGGGTCACTTGTCGGTAAACCTTGGATTATTATCAAGGAACCGGCAAGGGGATTGAGCTTGATACTCTGCCCTTGCGTGCTGTCGGAGTGTAGACTGTTCCCCTAGGTGCATTTGTTGTGGTTGGTAACCTTAGTGGGGGGTTCACTTCACTCGAGACGGTTAAAGTAGAGGAACTTGTGCCGGTCTATTCATTAAGCAGGTTGCCGGGGTAACTGTTCCACCCGCCACTTCTGTACTGAATCCGGCGATGTTGGGTTTCATCTCCAACTAGCGCTTTCGGTATGGAAGGTTACTGTTTGTGCTTGGTTTGACGCCCTAGATTCTTTAGGCATGTGATTCAAATTTGTTTGGTTCTTTAGAGACTTTAGGTGGTTTGATTTGAGATTTTACTTTGTTTTCGTGTGTAGTAGTTAAAAGTTTTTAGCTGTGGCGGAATTACCGAGACAGTCCCGTAGACTTTGGGGCCAGTCTCCTGAAGTTGTTTCTGTGGCCGAATTTTTGAGGAGATCCCGTAGACTTCGGGGTGAACCTCCTCGGGACGACCCCAGTAATCTAGAAGGTTTGAAGGTCCTTGTAACTCCTCCTAGTGGCAGTAGAGTAGGTTCACCTGAAGAAGGAGAATCTTCCTTGGTAGTCCATTCAGATTACCAAAGTCTAGAGACATGTTATAATCCTGAAGCTGTTACAGTTTCTGAGCTTGTTGGTAGTTTTTCGTCTACCAGTGATATAGGCGAAGAACCTGAAATGTCCGAGCCTGTTACTCCAACTTCTAGTGTTCCTGATTCACCTAGGATTGAAAGAATCATAACTGAGAATCTTCCTTCTGGTTTGATAGCTATTGAAGAACTTACTCCAGAAGAAGAAGTAGGCCCTGTTCTTGAAGATCAACCTACTCTTGACTTAAGAGAGCGTGAATCTATCTTTTACAGTCCACCTAGGAGTACTACTTGGTATCTTTCGTTAACTAATTATCTTGACAACTCAGGGATAAGTTTTTCTCCACCTCGTACTCCTTATCCACCCGGAGGTATTTATACTCCTGTAAATATGTCTAGTTCGTCGTCTGTGTCTACTCCATCTCCTGAAACTTTCTTGTATGGTGGTCCTTCTGTTCCTACTGGGTATCAATCACTTTCTGGTACCTTTGCGGGAGCATCTCCTCAACCCATTGATCATGGGTTATTAGCTGGAAACAATGGTAATATACCATTGGGTGTAGGAGACATTTACATGATGTCAGGTTCAGTTCCCGTTTCCCAACCTCAAGGTGGCCAATTACCGCCTGGGGGGCAGCCTCAGTTAACGCCTGGGGGGCAACCTCAAGGTACACAAATTGTGTCTGGGGGGCAACCTCAAGGTCAGTATGTACCTATGGTGCAATACATGCCTCAAGGCCAACCCCAGCCTCAATATGTACCCCAGGGTCAACCTCAGTATCAATATTTACCTCAAGGGTATCAACCCCAAGGGTATCAACCTCAAGGTCAAGGTCAACCCCAGTATCCGTATTTACCTCAAGGTTATCAACCTCAAGGTCAATACTCGGGTCAAGGTTATCAACCACCTCAAGGTCAGTCATATGTTCAAGGTATGGGAACTGCACCTTTCAATTATCAATCCTATCCTCAATCCGGTTATGGATCTCAGTATCCTCAACCTGTTACGGGTCAATACCCCGGAATGATAGTGTGGGATCCCTCACAAGGTCAACAGGTGTTGCAGCCAAGTATACAGTCGTTACCTCAAACTGGACAACCTGTAGTTTCTAGTCCACCCCAGCAACCGCAACCTGTCCAGTCAAGTGTTCAAACTTCTGTAACTTCGGTAGTTATTCAGCCGCCAATCGCACCTAGTACTCTAACTCAAACGGCTGCTGCAACTACCGCAACATCTACCACACTTACTTCTGGAGTATCGACAGCTCCGGTTTCTACTGTCTCTGCAACCACCCCTCAGACATCTGTACCGTTATCTGGATCCACGATTCAAACCACGGTCCAGATGCCTGTAGGGCAACCTGGTTTAAGTACTGTTGTAACAATTCAACCACAATATACTTATCAACAGCACCAGGGACAGTACTAATACGGGCCTGCTGTCCAACAACCGGTTTACCAGTATCAACCGTATCCTGGGTATACTTATCAACAACCTCAGCAACCCCAGTACGGTCCGGTTAATCCTGGTTTTCCAGGAGGATATAATATCCCGAATGCGATTCCTGTTCCAATTTATCCTGGATATCCTCCTCCTGGAGCTGGTCTTGTGACCCAAAGTTTTAGAGATCCTAACCGGCAATTACCGTTTATCGCAACTTTGGATTTACCCAACTTGACGCGCCTAACGAACGATCCAATAAATTATCTTTCGTTCTGGCCGCCAATGCCAAATAAGTTGCCCAGTGATATACCCAAGTTCGAAGGTAATTCTGGAGAGGATCCGTCCAATCATGTGATGACTTACCACCTCTGGTGTGCTTCAAATTCTATCTCGGATGATTCGATCCGTTTACATCTTTTCCAGCATACGCTCATTGGTCTCGCGGCCAAGTGGTACATTGAGTTACCACGGGCCTCTTTTTATAACTTTAGCCAGTTGGCTACCTCGTTCCTAACTCATTTTCAGTTGCCGGTCAGATACGATAATGGCACGGAGTTATTAACTTCACTAAAACAATTGACGTCCACGTATATTTCTGATCACATTCATGAGTGGAGACGTCGAAGAAGGTTAGTGAAAGTTTTTATCACGGACCAAATCTTAGCTGAATGGTTTGTTAAATCATTATTACCGAAGATTACTGAAGATGTAGCTAAGGCCGGAGTAGTTACTGAGGAGCAAGTCATTTCTTAGGCGCAGTACCTTGACTTAGTTTATACTCAGTCGGGTACGTTACACGAGAAGATTCCAGATCTTCCAAAATCGAATCAAATCGCTGCTGCTCCTTCGGGATCTCATGCCGCTGATGGTATGATTGGTATGGTGAACACAAAGAGCAAGAAGAAGTCTTCCAAGAATTCTACTACTCCTATAATCACCTTGCCTGATTCCCCGACAGGAGAGTCTTCTCCTGAACTTTCTGCCGATATTCATGCTGTGGAGTCATCTACGGCCAAATCAAAAAACGGTGGAAAGAAGAAAGGAAAGAAGAAGGCTAAAGCTGACAAGGCTCCAAAGGAGAAAACAGAAAAGTCGAAAACCAATGACGAAAAGCGCAAACCTCGATATCCTTGTCTTATTTGTGAAGAAGATCATTTTACAAGAGATTGCCCGCATAGGGCCGAGGTTGTGAAAATAGTCAAAGGTTCTCCCACTCCTGCTGTGTTGAAAGATCCTTTTCCAAAGCAGGAGAGTAAGATGATAGGTTCTTCCTCGACTGCCAATGAAGAACCCATTTTGATGATGTCTCATGTGAGGATTGTGACTCGGTCGCAAGATTATGGTAGTAAGAATCCTGTTGATGGTAAAGAAGCAGAATCTTCTCATTCTAATCCATCAACCTCAGCTCCTGGTTCCGATCCACTACAGATCGAAAAACCTAACCCGGACTTAGTGATTAAACCGCCCGCCAAGGGTGTACTTCGGAGGTCTGCTTTCAATCCACATGCGAGAGTAGCCCAGAATTACAACATTGTTGAGGACTTAGCTGTTTCACCCAAAGCAATGTTGGCTTTAGAAGTGCTGCAATCATGCCCAACACAACGAAAATTACTTTTGTCGGCTATAGGAGTTGTTGATATTCAGGACCCGAACCTGATAATCTTCGATCTACAAAATAGTACACCACGTCTCCCTCATCAGATGGCTTTCCAGATTCCAGTGATAGTCAAAAACAGGCCTATTCATCGGACTGTGATTGATGAAGGAGCTTCTACGTGTATTATGTCAATTCAGTGTTGGAGATCGCTTGGTTCTCCTTCACTGAACCAATCCCCGACCATCCTTAAGGCCTTTGATGGCCGTGGGTTCCGTCCGTTTGGTATTCTACAGGAATTGCCTATAGGGGTAGAAGGTAAAACCGTTAGTCTGGATGTGGAGGTGGTTGATGCCCCTCTAGACTACAACCTTCTTTTGGGTCGAAGTTGGTCATATGCTATGACAGCGGTCGTTTCATCGGTCTTCCGGGTAATAAAGTTTCCACACAATGGTAAGATCGTGACAATTGATCAGCTGACATACTTTTCATCCGACCCAGCCTCTTCAGAGAGTATCCAGCATGTCGGTAAAACAACAATCCCTTATAGGGACATTGGCGTAGGTTTAGTTAAAGATTCTGGTTTACTGGGAACTTTTCCTTTTCCTTCAATCAATGCAGACCCTTCGTTTGCATCAATTCATATGATTACATCAGACACCATTATTTACGACGATCCTTGGATTGTCCCATCTGAATCTGAGATAGACTCATTCGGTAATGCTATGCCTTTGAGTCCATATGAGATTGCTTATGAAGTCGTCGTGTCTTTTACCGACTCACTTTCAACCCAAATCGACCAAATGAATGTGGTCAGTGAGGAATCACTTTTCACACCAACCTCGGAACGGATAGCATTTCCCGAAGTCGTGTCATCTGACGAGCAACTTCGCGAAATCCTAAGTGTAGATGATCTACCATGGGAAGATCTTCATCATAGATCTTCATTTTTACCTGAGGGCGATGTCTTTGAAAATGATTTTTCATTAATCTTTACCGCTGAATATGTCAAAGAAGCTCAAAATCCAACGAAACATCCTGATTCAGAGTTGAATCTAGGGAATATTTCTCGTACTATTCCCATTGACATTTCAGTGAAGCTCGGAATTGTTGAGAACATTCATATAGGTGCCTCGTGTACAGATGAGGAAATTCAAAGTTACAAGGCCCTATTCCAAGAATTCCGCGACGTGTTTGCCTGGTCCTACGAGGAAATGCCAGGAATCGATCCCGCTATTGTTGTCCATGAAATCAAGACCTACCCGGACGCTAAACCCGTCCGGCAACGGTTGCGTCAGATTCACCCTCGAAAAGCAGCTGCCATTAAAGCAGAAGTCGAAAAGTTGTTGAAAGCAGGTTTCATTTATCCGATCCCGTTAACGGATTGGGTATCGAATATTGTTCCAGTTAACAAGAAACAAGGAACAATAAGAATCTGTATCGACTATAGGGATATCAATCGAGCTTGTCCAAAAGACAACTATCCTACGCCCTATATCGATCAAATAATTGATGATTGTGCCAGAAGTGAAATGTTTTCCTTTATGGATGGTTTTTCGGGCTATAATCAAATCAATATTCTACCTGCCGATCAACCAAAAACGGCATTCATTTGTCCATGGGGGACATTTGCTTATTGCAAATTACCTTTTGGGCTTAAGAATGCCGGAGCCACTTTTCAACGGGCGATGTCTTATGCATTTCATGACATCAAACACATTGTGCAACCGTACCTCGATGACTTGCCTGCTCATTCTTTACATCGAGCTGATCACCTTGTCCACTTACGAGCAATCTTTATGAGGTGTAGGCATTATTGTATTCGGTTGAATCCGCACAAGTGTGTATTTTGTATAGAGGCGGGTCGATTGCTGGGATTTGTTGTTTCAAAAGCCAGCATTCGCGTTGATCCCTCGAAGGTCGAAGCTATCATCAAATTGCCTCCTCCTTCGAGCTTGCGCCAACTCCAAAGTTTGCAAGGGAAAGCAAACTTTTTACGCCGATTCATTCCAAACTACGCCGAGGTCACTAAGGGTTTTACACGGTTGTTAAAACAGAACGCTCAATTCTTTTGGGATGAGATTGCCCAACAATCTTTTGATGCACTTAAGCACGCGTTGACCCATGCACCGTTGCTGCATCCTCCCAACTACAACCAAGACTACTTCTTATACCTCGCGGCTTCGCATTCCACTATTGGAATGGTGTTAGTCCAAGAAGATGAATTCGGAACGGAACATGTGATATATTATCTTAGTAGGACATTAAACCCCACTGAGCTAAAATATTCGCATGTGGAGAAATTGGCCCTGGCAGCTGTTCAAGCTGTCCAGCGTTTTCGTCACTACATTCTTCTCCGTAAAACTATAGTTATTTCGGATTGCAACCCTATGATTTATATTTTGACTAAACAACTGCTAGGGGGCAAGTACTCTAAATGGATCGTTATCCTGCAAGAGTTCGACTTGGAGTTTGAGAAGTCCAAGTCTAAGAAATCCTTAGTTTTTGCGGAATTGATGTGTGATTTCCCGCATGCTGACACGGAAACTGTGGCAGAGGAGTCCATCGCGGACGAATCTTTGTTTCTTATCAGTACTTTAGATCCGTGGTATGGGGATATAATCATCTATCTCCAAACCCAAACCTTTCGGCCTGAAGCTTCAAAGTCAGAGCGTCGAAAAATTCGATTCCAGTCCCAGCAATACAAAATTATTGGAGATACACTTTATCGCCGGGGGGCAGACTTGGTTTTTCGACGTTGTTTAACTCACGAAGAGGCTGAGAGAGTTTTGAATGATTGTCACTCTGGAGCATGTGGCGGTCATATGTCTGGGTATGCCACAGCTCAGAAGGTGTTGCGTGCTGGCTATTTCTGGCTGTCCATGTTTAAAGATTGCATCATTGAGGTCCGAAAATGCCACAACTGTCAAGTGTTTGATCGCAAGATGCACGCACCACCTGCTCCTCTCCACCCTATTATTGTCGTTGGTCCTTTCGCCAAATGGGGTATCGATTTTATAACTTGTAACCCTCACTCGGCCGGGGGGCATCCGTATATCATCCTCGCGGTTGATTATTTTATTAAATGGGTCGAGGCGATGCCTACATTCGATGCAAGCGGCAAAACAGCTACAGTTTTCGTATTCAATCACATTATAACTAGGTTCGGTGTCCCGCAAGCGATTATCACTGACCATGGGAGCCATTTTCGAAACATCATGATGACTGAGCTTACAAGCCAGCTTGGTTTGCGCCACGATAGTTCTACTCCTTATTATCCACAAGCCAACGGTTTGGTTGAGTCTATCAACAAAGTTCTCATTATCATGATCCGACGAATCATTGGCATTCATCGGTCGAATTGGCACAACATGTTATTTTCAGCGCTATGGGCATACCGAACCTCAGTGAAAACATCAACAGGGTTCACTCCTTTCCAGCTAGTTTATGGCTTGGAAGCCGTGTTACCCATTGAATGCGAAATCCCATCACTTCAAATGGCTGTCGAATTACTTCCAGCTACTTCCGAAGAGGAGAAACGTTTATTATACTTAGCTCAATTAGATGAGACTCGACGTGACGCTGCATTGGCAATCGAGACTCACGCGAAGCGAATGAAAGCTCAGTATGATAGAAATGTGACCCCTCGAAATTTTTCGGAAGGAGACCTAGTGCTATTATATGATCAAGCTAACGATAAGCTAGGTGCTGGAAAATTTGTTCCTATGTGGCATGGACCCTATATTGTAAAGCGAAAGTTAGCAAAAGGGGCCTATGAGCTAGTAGATTTTGATGGGGACTCTTTGGGTAAACCCAGAAATGGACTTTACCTAAAGAGGTATTATGCTTAAATGGTGGGTACAGAGAATTTCAGTTAGGTTAGGTTTTCTTTCTAGCTAGTATGTTTGTTAGTTTAGATGGTGTGCTTAGCTTAGACAGTGTGTTTTTGTCATTATTCTGGCTTATCTTGGTTTTACTCTTGATATTGCAGATGTCGACGCCTCTCCAAACGTACATTGGATTTGCCGATGGTGCTTGTCGTAGTACACGGAATATCTCTTCTGCAGCTTGGGTTATCTATTCGCCCTCTGACGAGTTAGTTTCTATGCATGGGGTGAGCCTCGGTCAAACAACGAACAACATTGCAAAATACAGTGCAGTGGTTGAATTATTGTCTGAATCTATTTCATTCAGAATTCGACGTTTGATAGTGAGGTTAGATTCTGAACTCGTTGTATTACAGCTTAATAGAGTATATGCCATTAGAAATCCTGTGTTATTAAGGTTGTTTTTGAGAGTGCGCCTCTTGGAACGTGAATTTGATTACATTGAATATCAGCATATTCCAAGGTCTTTAAATACATTAGCAGATGCAATTTCTTCTCGAATGTTGGACAGACATTTGCGATAATCATGCAAGTAAATTTAAAAACATTTCATCACATATGTTAAACAAGATAAGCCGGTAATAATGATATATATATAGATAGGAGTGTGTCAAAAAATATACATCGTCTTCGATCATAGGTTGAAAACACCTTATGATCGGCAAAAATGATAAGTACAAAAAACCAAAATGTCACATGTGTCTACAAAGTGACTAGCCAATCACTGGTGATGCTCTCTATACGACACCACTGCACGGGCCACCCTACACAAAAAGCTCCTAAAGGGCCCCGGGACTGCAACTACATAGTGCTGCAACCTGATAGGGATGTCATCTATAGTCGTCTCCGGTATACCCACCGTCAGACGCTCTAGATCCTGCTCTAACTCGGCCAGTGTCTCTACAGCTGCATCCTGTGGGGCCGGTGCCGGTGCAACTGGTTGTCTCCTCTCAAAAGCTCGGAGATTGGCCGGACGTCGTGGACCTACATCTGCATTTTGAAACATTGTACTGTCAGTTTGAGACGATATATATAAAAAACAAAAAAAATAGATAATTTGAAAACTTGTGAAAAAATGAAAGTACCTCTGTCATCCCATTGTTCTCCCTATGGAAGAACCATGTCCGGATCATTCCGAAAATCCATTCCGGCATAAGGAAAATCCTGAATAGCAAAGACCTGGTTTTCCAACCAGTGAAAGTAACCATCAGGAAATCGAACAACTGTTGTTCCCTCATCAGGATGCCGGGCCATAACCGCAACCCATCTCGTCAACTTAGGCTCCCGAGGAGGCCCAACTGGAACAGTAATATGCTGGGGGATCAGCATTGGAACTCTCTCTAGGGCAAAGCTCACAACCAAAGGCCCATATCCAAAGGTCTTCAGTTTGCCGGTCTTTGCCCTAGTCAGTTGTTCCTTCATATTGGCCAACACAACATCACACCAGTTGAAAATGGTGCCTTGGTAGCAATCTATAGCCATCCGCATTTGGGACTCGGTGGCATGGTGCAAAGCGGTGGCGCCGCAAAGTCTGGTAACAGTGAAAGCTATCACCATAAGTTCAGGTCGGGATATGTACTTGATTTCTATCCCCTTCTCCTGGTTTTGGTTGTTACACCACTCTAGCCGGAGACTAGTAAGGGATTGGCCACCCGGCCTAGTCCCGAATAGAGAGAGTTGCTCGCCCCTGTTAGGCAAGCCAGTGAGAAAATATATGTCGGAGGACTCTATCTCGAGCTGGTTTTCTCTGAGGTAGAAACATTGATCCTGAACATTCCATCTTTCAACCAGCCACTCAAGGAATGTCACTTGGCCCCTCATGCCAGCTATGGCCCAGTACTTGTACAGACCGCATGCTTTTAACGCATCAATCGAAGGTTTATGACCAATGGCGGCCAAATCAACATCCTCGTGTTCTCTTTCTCTCCAATCTAGCATGGTGAATGCCCTACACACCAAGAAACAGCAGTTAGAATTCATATTTTTAAATTTGGTTGGTTGATTTGGGAGCTTAGGGTTTCAAAACTTATGTTTCTTTGGGTACGCACCCCGCGTTCAGCACACAGAGCGGCGGTACGCAACTGGGCTGAAGGCGGGCTGCGTACCCCGACCTTTTTCCTATATAGAAAAACGATCGGGGCCCGCGGGTCCCCCATGGGGCACCTGTGTACCCCGAGAAACATGCCTCAAAACCCTAAACCCCCTAAAAAATCAAATTAAAACTAGAAATGAAATTCTAAATGGATGAAATTGAAGAGGAGGATGTTGTGGAATACCTGAAAGAGACGGCGTTCGATTCTGACGGTCGGATTCTCCGCAATGTCCACGGGAAGTTTTCTTGCCAAAAGCTCTTTTCTCAACGTCAACAGTGAAATGGTAAAAATGACATTGTAAAAGGTCTTTTTATAGGTTTTTTGGATGAATGAATGCTAGGTTTGTTTATTTTTCACCATGGAAAGATGTTTTTCAGTGTGTTTTTGCCCATCTTAAACAGGTATGAGTAATGTGTTGTTTTTGTGCAGGACAAACGGACTTTAAGGTAAAGTATCATTTTTCGCGTTAGAGTCATCTTTTAAGCCCTTTTCTGACTCCTAAAATATGAAAAGATTTCCGAGCGTTTCTTTTACACTCGTTAAAATGGAATTAAAAGGCGGTCCCCTTATAGCCCTTTTCTGACCGTAAAAACATGAAAAGATTGCCGGGTTTTTGTCGTTTCAAACTTCATATTGGAAATAAAACGACGTGTACTTGATCGCTTTTTACTTTTCAGGTCAACGGCACTAACATGAAAGTACTCCTTGGTCGCAAGATCAAGCGGTTCTCTCAGGTATTATTTTATGCTTTTTCGGGCTTGAGAGACACAAATTTACAAAAAAGTTCTCCTTGGAGTCTTCTTAAGTTTTTCAGACTCTCTAAAATTGAAAAACGCCGAGTTTTTCCTATACTGGACTCGTTAAAATTTCATAGTAAAGGACCTGTTCGATTACAAACAGGAACGGACCACTCCTTCTTAAGGTCCGAATCTAAACTAAGTTGGACTCATCCGAAGGATGAGCTTATAATCAAGCATATGTTATCGTCCTCAAGCTTGTTAAAAATAAAGAGGTACTTGCCAGAAATGGTGGGGGAAAAGAGAGAAGAATGAGCCTATTTGTTATCCTTTGTCTCAGAAGAAACCTTATTACCACTCTTGAACACGACACTTTTCATTCACCTGGGTTGGGAAGTCCTTTGCTTCACAGTTGATCAAACCACATTGAAAGTCTACAGCCGAGTTCCGGGGATTAATTTTGAGTCATTTGTTACCAAACCATCTGTTGTGTCGTTATGTGTTCAAGAGGTCTACAAATAAAATTTTCATCTACGAAATACTGGTCATCCATTTTGACCATCCCTGAGTCAGTCCTTACAACAATATTTCTTCAACTTGAACTATGATTTCGTGTTGCGGGCTTGCCTGCAACGTGTTACTTTCTATCGACATCAGCACATTATCTAGAAAGATGACTTAGAGATCGTCAGTACCTTGAAGTTTGCATGCATCAATGGCAGGTTTCTCGCCTTTGACGACAGTTTACATCATTGACTTTCGATCGAAGGATTCCGTGAAATGTTCGACATCAACTCATTCATTCACATCTCATGGACTGTACTGGGTACTTTGAGAACCATTGACATTACTGGTGGCCTCTCTCACACTTGTTAATAGTTTACATCATCAACTGGTAATCAAGTGGTTTCTACCATGTTCGACATCAACTCATTCATTCGCATGGTTAGAATCGTACCAATTCGGGGAGTAGAAATGAAGACCCTGGATCTAGTTTCCACCATCCAGGCTGCGAGGAATTTTGTATTCATTATCTAAGTAGACTAATCATAAGCAGATGGCTACGTCCATACTGTGTCTACAAAAAGTCTATGATTATGATGTACTGCAAGATCATTCCTGTATCAGAGTAGTTAGTCTGTTAGTTAAAGTTTTGATCTGAGTATGGGAATGCCTACCTCAGCGATGATATAATCTTATACATGTATTTTGTGTTGAAAACTGCAGGTTCTGACGAGGCTCTCCACGAGATAATCCTTGAAATGATAAAGCGCTTCACCCTTCCTAGATTTACAAAACCCTAATCTACTACAGGCTTCGCACTTTAGGGGGCAATCTGTTACACTAAAAAATGTCACCATGGCTATGTACAGTTGGTATGGCTCTATCAACAGTCAGGCTATCCTCCTGGGCAAGTCTTAAGCCTTTGCTCTCCATGTCAAACTCCAAAAGAGAGAGAAAGTCTTTATAAATGTATTTATCTCTGGGTACGCAGGTTCTCTCAACCTTGCCTGCGGGTACGCACCTAATGTTCACAATAACCGCGTACTTGTACGCTCTGTATGTAAAGGGGTAGGTGCGTACCCCTGTAAAGGACAAAAAGCGCAAGTTTCATCTTTAAAAAGTTACTTGTGGTCATTTCTAGAGCATTCTAGAAGGTTGTTTGATGAGTATTGAGTGCCTCCAGATGGTTCATGTACCCCTATGAAAGAGGAACTTATCCCATCAAAAGAGGAGCTATCCCATCCAAAGAGGGGATTATCCCATTGATGGTGGACCTGATTAACTTCTTCTTGAGCACTATAAATACAGGCATTGGGCCAGAAGGAGGGAGAGGTTGAAAGCTAAACATTTCTAAGGGTAGATGCTGCTGGAATTAGGAGTCCCATTTAGAAGCTTGTGAGGAGAGATTCCCATCCTTACTTGTTCCATTTGGAAGTGGGTGAGCTTTGTCAAAGTAAAGGATAACTCTTGATGGACCCTGGGAGGAACTTGCACGACACCAAGGCTCAGGTTGTAATTGTTCCTTTTGTTTCCTATTAATGCAAATGAGTCCATTCTTCTCAATAACTTGTTATTTATGAGTTGTTTCATATACTCCTTGGTCTATATGTTAAATATTTTTTATCTTATGAGATTATCAAGTGCTATTTAATTGTTTGATTGTTAGTGGATGCAGGTTTCAAAGTGAAGGAGGAGCTGATCCGGATTGGCAAGGCTGGACTACTACAACAGCGTTGGACTACAGGTAGGATCTAAACACTTGATTTCTTGTATAGTAAATGCATGTTTAGAGAAGGATCGCTCTTGTTTGTCTTGTTTGTCACTAGAGAGTCTTAGGCTCCTAGGGAGGTTGATTTGTGTCCGCACTATCGACTCTTTCCGCCTGACAGCATGGGCAGGCCTGCATTATAATGGCCCCCTATTCAGTTACGAATGGCGAACCAATAGAGGATTTTACCCATGGGAAGATTGCAAGGGGTGACAGTTGATATTGGATGCGCAAGCGCGCAGGAAATCCTGAAGTGATAGAGATTATCGATGACAGAAATCCCTATCCTACGCTACTAGGAATAAACTGGGCTACCGATATGAATGGAGTCATAAATCTGAAGAAGCACAAAATGACCTTTGAGAAAAAGTCACTACGCATAGTAGTACCACTAGACCCAGCCAAGGGAACGTGATACACTGAACCGGTGTGCAAAGATGATAGTGATGACAATCTCGAATGTATCTATAAGATAACTGCACAAGCAGAGGATTTGGTGAATCTGACTACGGATGGAAGGATTTTGTGGGAGCGTGAGAGCTCCTGCACTTCGGATTCAGACGAAGAGATAGATCGATGGGAGAATTGGATGCACGAAGTAACAATGCTGAACTGCAACATGATGATCAGGTCATTGCGTTGCGTAAAAGCAGAGGAAAGGGAGCTGGCAACATATGATGGATTTTCAGTGGTGGATGACTTTCTGAGCAAATTCGAAAGTGCAGTACCAGAGGAGCAACGATTCGATGCGCTGAAGTGGGCACTGCATGCAACACCCACATGATGGTTGGGTACACATCAAGGAAATTTTGAAGACTGGCATAGATGGAGAAGGATGATGCACCTACATTTTGGAAAACCCCAACTTCGAACGAAATCCAATCAGCTAGGGCGGAACAAATTGTGTGGTCACTTTTCCTGATGGGTATAGGCATATGTTGTACAGTTCACACAAGTGCACCACCTAGAGAATCAGAACAAACCATAGTAGCAGGAAGGGTGACACACATTACCAATTCTCCATGATTACGCATAGTACTGAACAAGGTTTACTAGATGAGACGAAATAATTGGACTAGCGCGTGCCAATGGTTCGATGGGCCTAGAGGACCATGTGAAAAAAACCTTAGCGCAGAGATTATTCCAAAGGTGTGAAACAAAGTATAACTTGAGATTTTTTAAGGGAGTACCAAAAGGAATCCACACGTAATAGCCCCCATAGTTATGACAGCACGCGAGGACCAGGATGAAGGAATCACACAACTACGCGAGGCAAAGGAGGAAGCAAGGAGGGTACAGATGGACCTCTATCTTCAGATTGCCAAGCTACAATTAAAGGCACAATCCTCTATTCCCTCGAAAGCTAGGTAACAATGTGCTAGGACTATTAAAAAATGGCTGGAGAAAATAAGCTAGGCAGTACAAAACTGCACCACTATGTTAGAAGAATCCTTCATGGTCCTCACTTCATTACAGGAGGATCCCAATATATAGCACTTGGAAACGGAGGCATGGGAGCTTCAAGTTTAGTATGATAATGTGTGCAGAACAACACAAATAGTTTTCCTAACCCAATGGATTGCGAAGCTACAGTAGGCAAAGGCGTTGAAGGAATAGGCGGATGGCGCGCGACAGAAAGAGGAAGTCCTTAAATTACACATCTAGCCTTGGATTTATGAGGCCTTCCTCATCACTGTAGACATCGAAGGAAATCTCTCATAGATGAAGACAAAGAATGCCTTAAGATATAGATTTTCCCCTAACAACGAGAATTCGGTCAAGAGAATGGAACAGATCCAGTAGACTACAGAACAGTGCACTGCGGACCTCCGGGCAGTGCAGGATTGGTTAGTGGGGCTCTGTGCCAAGATCGCCACACCAACAGAGTGACTTGGGACAAGTCATGATGATTGTGTTGGGGGCTTGTTGGGCATCGAGTCCTCCACAATAGGTTTTGGGGCTCAAAGCCTAAGTTTTTGTCAAAGATGTTGTAAAACTCTATGAATTGCGGGCGCAGAGAATAAACTCTATGAGTCTGTAATTGGGACATAAAGATAATAAAGAGAAGTTATTCTAATTATATGTAATTGTTGTGCAATATCTTCTTTATGTTTATTTTCATTTATGTATCGTGCGCACTGATATGAATGTTGAATATGTTGTAATAACCATAAATCTTGCACACACATGTTAAGTAATGAGTTAATTAGCGAGGAACTTAGGTAATATACAGGTTGCAACCCAAGTAGGGCTGCACGGAAGCCACATTGTAGGTCACGAAGGGATCACAAGTGCACGCAGTGACAGTTCAGACTGCGAACCTCCAGAAGCCCATCAGACATCCCAAGGGTGTGGAAGCCTGGTTCTAGCACCCTCCCATACTATTTCATGTGAGACCTCAGTCCGCGCTCCGTGGACTGTTGCCAAAAGGGCTAGTAGTATTGAGATTTGCTTGTCTAAATCACCTTTGAACCTAGTTCAGGCCCCACTAAGCCAATAGATAGTTAGTATACTATGGAATTCAATGTTATATTTGAAGTTTAATAACCATCTTAACGTTATCTTTAGCCTAGAATATAATTGTTTGGTACTCAAAAGTACTCCATAAATAGCCTAGTTATGCCATCTGCTTTCTTGGTTTCTCCTTTTTATCCAAAGTTAATCGAACAATTAGCATGTATGTACCCACATCTATGCACAAATCATAAGTGAATGTTACAATGTTTTCCATTCCACACCATCCAAGTTTTTAGGCATTATGTGTACGAAGGTCTGAACCTAGGTCATTTACATGTTTACACCTCACTTTAGGCATTAAGTGACCCCCGTAAGACAAGAGATTATAACCTATTTATCCATTATCAAATTAGTTGATGGAATACTTTTTATGTTGCCATTTTTAGAGCTAGACAACACTATTAATGCAATCTAACAATTAAACTTCTCTTAATAGGAAATTCGCATATCAAATTCTATAATTGTCAATTGATTTGAATAGGTTGCTACATATAATATTATCAAATCAATTATCTTTGTACACCACATTCTTGTTTAAAAGTACCATTTAGCCATTGAATATTAACAACAAGTTGTTGCATGGTTTATTATTCAACTCATAAGTCAAGCGAAGAGGTGGCATTTTGAAACAAAAGGGAAATAGCCATTGATACTACGGATTTGGAAAAGGAAACAATAGTCCAGTGATTTTCTCTGTTAATTTCTTCTGGTGTAGTGATGCTCTAAATCTACCAGTAAGAGAAACTACTTCCTAAAGCTACCATATTTTATCAAGCTTTTAAGGCCGCGTCAGTTTTTTTGTTTGTAAAAATGTGAGTTTCATAACAAGCAAGAAAGAAAAGAAACATTACTTTCTTAGTTCAAAGACAAGCCTTGGTACCCACTAGCACATGAAGTATAATGGTCGCTCGATTCTTAGATCTGATGTTGGCCAACACCAAGTGAAATTGATAGCATATCAATGCTTGAGAGTCAGAACTTGTGAGTCAAAAACACCGAAAGGCAGATTGTAATGTCTCAATCGAAACTAAAATGCTATATTTCTTTAACTATATGGGTAGTCAGCTAGTTAGTATTTGGTTGCAATCTTCCGGATATAATGATTTCATAGGCCCGTACCTTATTGGCACCTCCCAAGGTTTCCCCATGGATTCTCATATGATCTAGTTGCATGCCTACACTCCTTTTTGTGATGCATATCTGTGTATACATAGAAGCAGTCAAGTTGGCTACAAATGTTTGCTATCTCAAAACCAACATAAATGGAAACTTTATCATAAATATACTATAGCTAGCATTGCCTATAACATGATCACGGTTCTACTACCATAGTCGAATGTATTACTGACATGTATATCTTATGTAATATGCACAATTAGTTAAAAGAGCCTTATAGGATGCAATTTTCCTCACCCATGATGCATAATGGATAGCATAGATAACCTGAACCCTAGGCTATACACTTTCAAGCCTTAACCATAGTTACCCAATTTACCTAGTTGTCTCAAGCATAATTATTCACTATCTTAAACAAAAGATGGCATATCACCATTAATCCATAATATCCACACATTATGTTCCTTTGGTAATATGAACTTGGATTGAATTTATATGCAATGGTTGTAACATGCACACATATATAATAATGTCATTCCCAAAGTTAATACAAACAATTCTACTTCTGCATAGTAGTCACTTGCACATTATTCAATCGATTCTTATGCAAGAACAACCTAAGCCATTTCTTTTAGATGCTTACAGAATTGAGAACATAAAGAGTAAGGATTCAACATACAAAACATGCTATGCAAACGAGATTGTCTGAAAGGATGTCAATTGGAAAGCCAAGCACCTGCAGCCAACCTAGAACTGTCTTCCACCAGTTCAACCCCGAGCTAAGAGTTCTTGCCATGGATTAGTTGTATCCTATTGATCTCTTCAATGGGTATTTAATACCCTCTCTCATGATATGGTTTCCATTAGCAGCGTCCCAATTTTATGTATATTTTTATCCATTTTCCCAAGATTTTCCTAGAAAAGCTTACCTTTATCTCCTGCAAGGCTTTTCCTCATTAAAGCTTGCCTTTATCTCCCGCACGCCTTTTATGTATTTTTCTTAACTTAGCATCTTTCTCCACCTAAGTAGCTTAATGGATATTTATCTCCAAATCCATCAAGATTATCTAGATTTGGATCTCTAAATCTTATCATGAAAGAATTATCCATTCCATTTCACCAATGGGATTTGGCAAGAACCTCATCTCTTGGTGCCTCTCTCTTCCAAGTGATTAAATTATTTTATAAAGTATTTACTTTCATTGTTACATATGAGACCTAGATTTTCTTAGCTTAGGTCAATAGAGTGTTACAAAAAATGGAGGAGTCTTACATTACTGAGGGTTGAGATTTACTGTATGAAGGGTGATTCACATAAACAAAGAGATGAAGTTCGAGTGGCATAGATAAATATTTGAGAGTTGAAGTTTTGTAGTTAGAGGGCCAAGTCACATAGTGAGAGAGCCGCAAGCTAAGCTTCATAAAAAAGGGGATTCATGATGTAAACAGAAAGCCAAAGACTAAGCTCCATAGTGATAGGGTTGAGTCATGTAAACAAAGAGTCAAAGCCTGAGTTACGTAGCCAGAGGGTGGAGTCACATAGTTTTAGAGCCAAGGTCAAATATCTATAGTGAGAGGGCCTAGTCACATAGACACAGAGCGAAGGGATAACCTCTATAGCTGGAGTGCCAGGTCACATAGCCAGAAATATGAGGCTTGATATTTGTAGCTAGAGGATTAACTGACGTAGCTAAAGATCCAATCATTGAGATTTTTAGTCATTAAATAAGGGTGATTAGTGCAATCTTTCACTTCTCTAAAAATATAACTTGTTTTGTTGTTTTGTTCCACAATTGATACATATTACACAAACTATGTGGTTGACTATATAAGGAGTCAACATCGCACGTACATGATGAGAGAAATAAGTCAGAATGTGAATGTTTGATCACTATGAAGGTTTTTAATTCTCTCGTGAGGACCAATGACATGGTCAAGCCCCCCCTGACCCCCCCCCCCCCCTTTTGTTAAAGGTATGATCATACATTATAAATCCAATTTATGAGAATACTATGACAAATTGCATAGCATAGCCTAGCTCGTTGAATATGTGGATGGTATAGCCAAGGTTTTCAGTTAAAAACTTGTTCTACACATCATAAAATGAAGTTTTTATGTTTCATCCAAATCTGCATTTCATTGAATACGTAAGTTACTAGAAATGATCATTTCGTAGAGTTGTTACCCAAATATATATCTTTTTGTAGAATGCATTATAAAGGACCTTTTTATAGAATGATTAATTTGATTATTGATTTTATATGGTTTTGGGACTTTTTGGACTCATTCTTGAGTTAAATTAAATTCAAAAGAAGCATGACAGTAAAATTTTGGAGGTGCAATGTTATAAAGGCATGAGAATCCTTTTTGATGTATATTTTGATGGCTAGATTCTCTATTGTATAGCTTAGAAGCTTATGCGAAGGTTGTAGTTATGTTATTGAAGCACATTTTGGGATGAGTTGTATATGACCATATTGATGAACAAGTTGTAATAGAGCTTCGATAGGGCATAAGAAAGTTGGAATGAAGTTTGTATAGGACATGTTGTTAACAATAATATGAAATGAAGAGTTGGAAGATCATAATTAGATGAAAAGTTGGTGGATATGGTTTGAAATATTTTGAAAATAGGTCTACAATAAGTTTAAGAAGTAGTTGGGTTCCCCCATTAATGTTGTATCATCAAATAGTTCAAATCATAGAGAAAATTGAAGCTCTCTCATCATCAAGGTTGGTGCCTCAAGCAAGTTGCAAGCTACAATGAGCGACTGCTTGCATATTTCTAAGGTTGGTTCATTAGTAAAGTTGTAGCCTGCTACAAGTAGTTTCTTGCATATCTTGGGGGATGAGGGAATTTAACAGATTGGTACTTACAAATCTATGTAATAAATAGAAGAAAGAAGAAGATGAATAATTTGTGGTTATCTCATGTATGGGTTTCCACAAAAAAAGGTTTATTTCCTCTTGTGTTGATGTGATGGCCTCTTAATATATTGTTGATATGTTTCATTTTTTTGTTTATTGATATTGTGAAAAGGGTTATGGCTGATTTCTATACCATTATTTGAAAACAAAAATGTGAATTGCTAAAATAGTTGACACTTATCATGATAGGTACGTGTGGCTCCTTGATATTCATAATATGGTTGTTGGCAAAGGAGGAGACTAAGCTTAGCTTACCATATGTTAGACATAATCTTAATATTTTATACAATACTTGGTTTCAAAAGAAATATTTATGTATTATTTGAATTGGCATATCTTTTATAATTGCTAACCCGGGATTATCTTCAATTTGGGGACAGGGATGGAAATCAGCTGAAGACTTGGATCTGGATTTTCGTTGGCAAGAAGAATGGAATGCTTTCATCCAAGAACTTAAACGATCGAATGTAAGATTAAAGGATGTTCATGATTCACTGGTCTGGGCTCATGCAGAAACAGGCCGTTACTCTCCAAAGGCCGGATATGGTTTTTTGATGAGTAGAAAAGGGTGGGAACCCCCGGTTTGGTGGGCAAAGCCCCTCTTCAAATTAAAATGTCCTAAAAAAGCCAGATTATTTCTTTGGTGTGCGCTAAAAAATAAAATTCCCACTTGGGACATTCTACAAGCCCCTTTCCAATTGGGGCCAAGCAGATGTCCCCTTTGTAAGGAAGCCTCAGAATCGATTCACCATCTTTTTGTCAGGTGTCCTTTCTCCAGGGCAGTTTGGGAGGAGATTTTCAAACTTCTGAAATTCTCAGGGAGATGGGAAGGGGATACTTTATCTGCTGCTTGGGATTACTGGTGGGATCACTACCCCGATAAAAATTTGAGAAATCTTCCGCCCATTGTTTGTTGGGGTATTTGGATCTCCCGAAATGGATGCATTTTCAATGAGAAGCTCACCCCTGCACATGTTATTGCTCTTCAAGCATCAGCTATTTATGCTAGTCTCCCTGAACCTGAGGCCTCTACTTCTTCAAACAGGCGGGCAGATTTTAATATCAGAGAGGGCATCCCCTATGCTTTTTTTGACGGAGCTGCCCAAAATAATGTCACTGGGGCCGGAATCATTATACATCTCTCTCCTTCACATTCCTTAAAAGCCTCTGTAGGACTTGGGTCGGGCACAAACAATTTCGCAGAATTATCTGCCTTAAAACTTCTCCTGTGCTGGCTCATCCATAGAAACATCCTCACTGTTCAGATTTTTGGCGACTCGGCAAATGTGATTCATTGGGTCAATGAGAAATTTATATGCAGAAATTATATGCTGTTCCCCCTGCTGGAAGAAGTAAAAAGTTTAAAGTCTCATTTCAATAACTTCTCCATTGCTCATATCTACAGGGAAAATAATGAAGAAGCCGACCGGTATTCTAAAACAGGTCTGCAGCAAGTTCTGGGAGTTTGGAGGATAACGGAGCAATCTCAGGACCTGATCCGTGTGTCGGA
Organism: Pinus tabuliformis; assembly: GCA_031772625.1. NCBI lineage: Eukaryota > Viridiplantae > Streptophyta > Pinopsida > Pinales > Pinaceae > Pinus > Pinus tabuliformis. The sequence goes on along the minus strand of CM062820.1, from coordinate 518,856,416 downwards.
TCACCCACCTTTTCCTTAGTCTTTTTGTATTCCATACATCTTTGTGATGTTTCGTTTATAGATGATACTGTGTTTTGGACCGACTGTTTGGTTCAAAGTTTCGGCTTTAAGTTTTTTTAAAACTCATAGTTTTTTTGTATTGGGTTGTTTTCCCGTAAAAAAGGAGGCCCAAGATCTCTAGTGGACGTTTCTGAACTTCTATTTTTGATATGGCCATTTCAGGCTGAAATCTAGGAGGACTCAAAAAGTCCTTTGGTCAAGAAAGACATGGACAACTATGATAACTCAATAGAGATAAATTTCTCTGTGGACCTTGCAAACAGAGGCTGAATGTTAACGCATTCCTTTTTGTAGCTTTTTTATTACTTCATTAATAGAAAAGCGTGGTATTTTTTCCTTGGAAAAAAAATTATCTTTTATAATTGCTTAAAAAGAAAAGGCTTTTGATCATACTCATTAACTTTAGCCCTACTCTTTGTAAGATATTGCATGATATGTTGTAATTTTAATTTTAATTTTGTCTAAACTTCTATATTTTGTTAGAACATTGAAATATTAACAAAATATTTTCAGTTAACTTCATATACACATCTAATACCAAATCAATTCCTTCCTAATGTAAATTTTGTGTAGACAATTCCCAACTTTGAGATCGCTCCCAATTTTTAAATTGACCTCCTACTACCTATCAAATATTGAAAATATTTTTTCTAAACTATATAATGTTAAAATTTCCTTCTAATATATTTCTTTACTTGTAAGGTGAAATTTGTATTTGGTGTAGAATATTGCGATTAAAAATAGAGAATCGTTTTCCTTACCAAGCTCTCACTCAGGAGACTGAAACATAACCAAGAAAACAATCTGCACAAAAAACACAATGTAACAAAAAGTAAGAGGAAAATATTATTTTCAAAATTTAAAAGTGGCTCTATTGAGAGATACATTGTGTAGAAAGAGTAATAACATAAGTCACACAGAAGAAGACATGATAACACTACTATGAGGAGTATGAATTTGAGACTACAATCTAAATAGGCTCCTTTGAGCCTTCTTGAGAAGTTCCTACCATAGTGGGGATACCAAGGTACTACTCTATATAGTCCAAAGTCCAATACAACACTCTTATGTGATAATGAAGGAAGTTTAATGAATTGAGGACATCCTCTTTGTGATCTTACTTTTCCACCAACAAGCACCATAATAGAAATTTAATCTTCTTGTACAAGTTGATCATTTTCATGTAATGGTTAAAATGTCCCATGATGTTCCCTTTATTAGGGATCCATCCCACCCATTTTACCAATACCTTAGTGTCTATGAGTTTGGTTCTATGTGTGAATACCTCTCCTTCAAATTTTAGAATTTATTTCTGAAAAGTGCATGACCTTAGTTCCTAGTATCATCCATTAATGTCCTACAAATGATGGTGAATTTAAGTGTGTCCCCTTTGGGATTTATTTTGATAGTATTCTCCCCCCCCCCCCTCAAAATTGTGTCCACTGATGTGGCAGTGAGGCAATGGATAGATTTCCAACAGTCTAAAAGAAGGGGAGAAGATAACAATTTGTCTCTAAATTATCAAGAGGCTAGCACCCCATCAAAATATCAGTGTTGATCTATTCTAGATAGGGGATAATGCATACAAGATTCTAGCCAAGCACCCTTAGTTGAGGATGGTGTCTTGATTCTCTAAATCCACTTCCTCCATAAAACATAGTACCCACGAGAAGCACACTTGCTATGAATTTCCCCAAGGAATAAAGATTTCATAATTATATGAGTGAGGTAAAAATTAGCATAACTAGATGACCACAGGTGGTACGGGATGTAATAGCATATCCATTAACTATGGATTGACAATCCATCATAAAATGTACGGAAAACAAAGGTTTTTTTGAATTCTTTCAAAAGCCATGCTACGATACTTCTCAATAAAACATCCCTCCCTTTACCAATAGAATTATACATAGAACTAAATCCAGAAGGAGGAAAACTCAAATCAGAGTTTGAATAAGTTGGCAAAACAATAAAATGGACATATCAGAGTAACCACCATTCCCTCCAATTCTTCTAGAAAACCCAAAAAGGAGTCTTACAATAATTATTCAGAGAGTGGGGTCAATTCACATTCTAGGAAAAAATCAATAAACCCAAATTCAAGTAGATGAGTAACATTTGGAAACTGTAAACATAAGGAATGAGATTCCTACAAGGGTTTGAGACTTCACTGTTTATTGTGAGTATCAAAACAATAGACCAGAGATCAAAGCCTCCTCACATCTCGAAATAATAATAATACTATATCATTTTCTTACATGCTACATGCACTAGAAGACATACTAGTAAAAAAACATAATATACCAGAACTAGAATCATGTAATGATAGAATTTTACCCGGAAGTTAATGCCTTTCCATACAACTAGAAGTAAACTATCACCATGTAGAATAATGACACATTTGGATTTCCTCAATCGACACAACAATTAAATGATTATAGAAAACGAATCATCATTCCCTCCAACTCTTCTAGAAAATCATAAAGAGGGCCTTACAATATGTCTTCACAAAGTAAGGCCACTTCACTTTCTAAGTCAAAATCAATAAGCCAAAACTCAAGTAGGCATAAAGAAATTTGAAATTATAAAACAAAGGAGTGAGATGACCACAAAGATTTTAAACTTCAATGTCAGTATCAAAGAAACAGATTAGAGACTACAGCCTCGTCATATCTCCCAACAAAAACAACACTATTTCCTTTGCTCACATATTATAGGTGATATTAGACTTTCTAATTAAAAGCCATAATATACCAAACCCAAAATAAAAAAATTATAAAAAATTACCAATAAAATGATGTTGTTCCACACCAATGCAAGTAAAATATACCCCTCCATACTAAAGAACCAATTGGCCAACCTTTATCCTAATGTGAACGTGACACAAAGAAATGTTATTCCACCTTCGCGGCATAAGGAAGAACAAGTTCCTTTCCTCCCACCACCACTAGATTCAGTAAGCTAGCAAATCACAAGCCACAAGAACAAATACTTTTCTTGAAGAATGCTGGGGTGTGGTCTTGTATCAACTTCTTCCATATCTAGTGATTTATTCTAATCCAGTGATTTATTCTAGTTTCCAAATTGGGAAAATCCCCATTGATAATTGATGTGAGTGTTTCTTGTTTGATCCTAATTCTCAAATTGGCCCCTTTCACTATGAAAACCAATTTTGTAAATTACATAAGGATTTAATTTGACGGAATGCTTGATTTACCTTCTAGAATAAACATGCATACTGATGTCAGTTAACTAGAATGCATGTGCATTTAAAGATGTGCAAGGAGGAAGAAAAAAATCCTCCTTTGGCTAAGTGGAATATTCTTCTTAAAAAAGATCTGAATGGTTAGGAAATGTATTAGAATAATAAAGAGAGGACTTTAAATAGTAAATAAAAAGAAACCAAACAACCAATAATGGAAATTGAATTATGAATAAATAAATTATAATGGACGAATAAATTGAACCTCACATGATAGACAAATATAGTGGGATGGAGAGACACAAAACCTATCAAAAGGGAAATGAATATCCACCAAAAGGAGCCAAAGTGTTGAATGTCCTCTTTTTCTGATTTAGAAATAAGTTAAATATAATAAGAAAATGGATTTTGTTGCTAAATTTTTGGTAACATATGAAATAAAAATAACAATGAGAAGTAATTGTTGTTGAATCTATTTGCAACAAATTTTGATCCTATAACTTAGATGTGTTGAATTTATTTTACTATATTATTAGCTTCGGGACTATTGTAAGGATGTCTTCTTAGGAGGTAGACTACTATCATATACATCTAATGAATCTTGCTCTTGTTTTTTCCCTAAATTTTTTTAATAGACAAAGCATAACACTAGTTTGTCATTTTTGAAAATTTTATTGTATGAATTGGTTTAACTTACATTTTTATATTTATTTACAATGCAGTTTTCTAAGAAGGATAAAGTAGTGATATATATGGTCATATGTATAATTCTTTTGTTGTATTGGCTTATTAAGGGAATAAATCTACATTTTACATATGAGAGTAGTTTTATTTCATTTATTACATCTCATAAAACCATAAAATATGGATTGGGATATCACAAGTAAATCTTGAAATTGTATTAATTGGCATCTAGACAAATATTGATGATTTATGTATACCAAATGGTTAACATTCTAATTGGGTATTCTCTCCAAGGAAAAATCTTTTGAATTTCCCATTAAACTCCTCATTGAATGAATCTCTATGGTTTCCTAACATACTTACAAAAAAAAAATATACTTTCTCATTATTACTTTAACTAGCTATATTAATTATTAACCCATTTTAAATTTAAGTTGTACTTTATCATCATTATCCTATTTCAATTTTACCTAATCATAATTAAAACATATTAAATTTATCATTGTACAAGAAATGGAATGAATTTTATTCACAAAAATTTTGATGAATCTAGTATTGATAGCTTACAAGACAACACTAATAACAACTTCTAGCTTGCCAAGGTCCAAGACGTCTACAAATACTCCCATTAATTATCAATAATTTTATAGTTTCATACTAGTGGGAAACTTACTATTCAAGTATCATCAAAATAAGACAACATCAATTAATTAATCAGCATGTACAATATTTATCACCTTTGGTCTTGAACTTATAAACTGCAATGAGGAAACATATCTTCTTCACCACTAGTTTCCATAAACTTTTCACATGAAATAAATTATTATTTATTTATTTTTAACCACGAAAAATTTGTAAATATTTGGAGTAATTTGGACAAGGCACACGTTCAAACATTCATGTTTCTACTATAACACCAAGATCATATTAGAGAACCTTTTATCTATATATCTCAATAAATTATGATTTAACAAGAACTAAGGGGTCTTAATAAAACCGAAGTGGATTTTGTCTACATGGTTGTGTACTTTTCTAGTCTTATCACAACGAGCCAATATGTCTCTTTATGGGATTTGAATTAGGTGGAGAGGACAACAAATTTTGCTTTATTTTTGACAATGGTAACATTGTAAAATTTTGGAATAATATGGACACAACATAGGAACAAATCTTATTGTCACCCCTATAACCCTAAGAGTATATCCAAGAATCTGCAATATAGACATACTAATAACTAATGACATAACAAGAGCCAAAAGGTCCCAACCCCACCAAACTGGATTTTGTCTCATAGGGTGCCTACTTTTCCAGCCTTATCATGACAAGCCAACACCCATGAGACTAGATCATCCATTATTACCCGAGACCCCATAACCTAGTTATGACAATAATTTATGACTTATAAAGGTACGAAATTTCACATGGATAGGGGTGCCTATTCTTTGAGCTTTATCACAAGGGGCAAACATGTCCAGTATAATTGAACTCGAGTGGATGGAATAACAAATCGTGGAACCAACCACAAATCATCCATTATTACCCGAGACCCCATAACCTATTTATGACTTAGCAAGATATGAAATGTCACATGGATAGGGTTGCCTATTCTTTGAGCTTCATCACAAGGGGCCAAACATGTCTAGTATGATTGAACTCGAGTGGATGGAAGAAAAAATCATGGAACCAACCACTCAAGCTACCGACCAAACATGAAGTCCACTCTTATTTAAGAAACACTAACTTTATCAAAATTTAAGAGTGTCATTAAGAAAAACAAAATAATTATTAACTCTTTATCCCTTTTAAATTTAATGTGTATTTATTATTTCTTTACAAAATAAAATCCTTAATAAAAAATATAAATTGTGAGGGATCTAGAGAAGTCTATCCACATTGTACCAATCCACTTCAATGATTGAAAGTTATATCTAAAAATTACTTGCAAAAATGAAAAACTAGTTCATGTCCTAAAATAAGGTGACCATAATGTTAAAGGCTTCATCATCCATGAATTTTGTGATCTCCAAAGTCCCTATTTTGTGATCTCCAAAGTCCCTATCATGATTCATAAAGCTTCCTTAGACATATGATCAATTAAGCTATTTAATGTTTTGTATATGTGATTTGTGTCATGTCATTCCCACTTTGTTGTTTCTTTATTGATTTCCTCTATAATATCCTCTAAGGAAGGAGCCGCCACTTCTACCTTTGCATTTGTCTAGTCTAAGACTAATTTACAATCTCCAAAATATTACAATTTCTTGATGTTGTAGAAATTACATAAATGTAAGAGAGTTCATAGCGTTCCAAACATAGCTCTAGATTTTGTTGCTCTGCTAGGAGCAAAACATATATACGATAAAAGTGATATTTATTGATACAAAGTGTAGCACCAACACCACATGTAGGACGTTGGCCTGTGGTGGCACCATCACAGAAACCCAATGGAACTTCATCCATTAATTGTTCAATAATGGGTAGGAATTGTCTTTAGAGTGACTTTTTGGAGTTCCGGTGGGCGAGTCTCATGGAAATGTTTTTGGTGAAATCTTCATTTTCATTATTTAAACTTGTTTTTTGACTACATATATGGATTCAACACCCTCAAAAACCCATAGGAAATTTCTATTGTGTATGGGTTAACCATCAAACTTGTGATTTCAATGAATTCCTACTAGATTTTAGAGAAACTAGACTAGAAAAATCCAATAGAAAAACTTTGAGATTTCTAGTAGATTTTTCATGATGAACTTCTTCTTCTTCAAATATGGGAGCTTTTTCATCATCAAAATCAATAGGAATACCTTTCTATTTCTTGTATTCTTGATTTTCATCAATTATGACATCCTTTCTTACTTCAATATGTCTTCCTTCCTTAACGTAGATTCTATATGCTTTTTAAGAGAGCCTATATCCAACGAATATTCCCTTGATACTTGTAAAATCCAACTTCTTTCACTTATTTTTCAGAAAATGGATATATGCTAGACTTGCCAAAATTTAGAGGTGATCCACACTTGACTTCTTTCCAATGAATACTTCTTCAAGTGTTGTATTATCAAGACTCTTATGAGGAATTCTAGTTTGAATGTATACGACTGTTAGTGTTGCTTCTCCCCATAAGAATTTAGGTAGGTCTTGATCAAGGAGCATAGCTCGAATTCCTTCTTCAATTGACATATTATTTCTTTCATCCAATCCATTTTTTTTGGGATAATAGGGAAATGTGAGCTCCCTCCTAATACCTACTTTCTTAGATGATCCAATCAATTCATTAGAAGTTTATTCCCCACCATTGTCAAACCTCATATTTTTTTATCTTTCTTTCAGTTAGGGTTTCCACTTTAGCCCTAAACTCCTTGAACTTATTAAATACTTCATCTTTTTTTTGAGGAGTTAGAGCCATGTCTTTCTAGAATGGTCATCAATGAATGTCACATATTAGAGATGACCTCCAAGTGATTTGTTAGACGTGGGCCCACACATATCAAAATGGATGAGGTTTAATATCCCTTTAGACCTAGAGTCACTATTATCAAATGGATTTCTTGTATGTTTTCCAAAAGAGCATCCATTGCACACACCTTCATGATCTTGCTTCATATTCGGAATACCATGAACGAGTTGACTAAGAGTAGGGATGACCTTATATTGTATATTACCATACCTCCTATGCCACATCTTAATGGGACTTATTTCCATACGAACTAAAGCTTGACAAGGTTGGTGTAATGAGTCTATAAAGACTCCCTTCATGAACTCCAATAACTGTAGCTTTATCAATGCTAGAGTGTTTTCACCAAACCAATGATTTTCCATCAACAAGTAGAAATAAAAAGAAAATTCTTTTTCAAACCTAGAACATATATAATGCTATTGAAGTGTAACTTCGATCCATCATCTAGCTTCAACGATGTTGATCCTAGGCCTGTAACATCATAGCTCTTGTTTTCACCCAATTCCACTGCATAAGAAGATGGCTCCTTTGATATTGTATGAATTTGTTCACTTCCTTCTCTTATTTTTCTTGATTCTCCTCTCTCAGTGATCCATGCATTGTCATCATTAAGAGAACTTGTAAGAGCATCCAAGGATCCTTGACTTTTAACCTTCTTGAATAAGTAGTAGTTGACCTTCTTGATCCAGCTTCCAGTAGCTTTGGTACCTACTCTTATGTAGTTCCTCAAATAGGGAGAATCAATGCCAATAAAGTGATTCCAGACGCTTCCTCACCTTAGCTCTGATACCATGTTGGAAAATCAAATAAGTTATATTAGGGTTTGATTCTCCTTTCTTGATCATTTCTTGTCGGCATGTTATCTTATTTTTACATCTTTATTATATTATATTTCATCAAGAAATTACCATATTATGTGTGTGTGAATATCACAAAAAAAAGACAGAAGATGTAGGAACTATGCAAGGGAAAACCCCCCATTGAGGGGAAAACCCAGTCATGAAAATTATTATTTTCAATAGTATTCTTTGAGACTCTTCACCCTAGACAAAGACCAAAAATTCCCTCCACACGAGGTCAACCTCCCAAGTTTTCGACATCTTTCCAACAACTTTAACTAGGTAGTAGCTTTCAGCATCAGGTAGCGTTTAACACTAGTGAAACCTGGAAGACTTTGATCTCCCAAAATAGAGCATGAAACACAGAGAGAGGGAGGCACCAAAAGTTAGATTTTATTATTCTCCTTAGACTTCCCCAAAATCACACTTCCTTTCATTTCCTTAGACCCATTTCGTCCTACTTCGCACTTCTTCAGCTACTATTCAGATATCAAACTAGCCTAAGAGGTGATGCTCCAAATGAATTTGACTTGTATTTATAAGCTCCATATGAGGTTGAATAGTGTCCATGATTTGAAAATGGGGTTCCTAGGCTTCCTGTCTAGCTTACAAGAACCTCTCCCACTTCCAAAGCTTGAATTTTCCCAAGTCTTTAATGATTAACCAATGTGGAATTAAGAAATGCTTGAAAATATGGGTGTATGCTTGTATTTGTTTTTAGCTGAATATTTTCTTTAAAATATGTTGTTTGTGCTGATATGTGAATGTGATTAAACTGATAAGAATGCATATAATAGTAAATAATGTAGCGGTAAAAACAGACACATAAGATAGCAAATTAATTAGGAGTTCACCCACAACTCTTGGGCTACATCTCCGTGAGCTCTAGCTAATTCAACTAGGCTCTCTGGGATTATGGTATTAGTCTTTTTTACAAGCTCTTGGCCCAACTCCTGTTGTTCTACATAAAAACAGTGGGTTTAGACACCATTTAGTCACCTTGGCTCTTGAAGCTCTGGCTATTGGCTCTGGCTCTCTCACCCTGGTTATGGTTCTTGGCTCTGACTCTGGCTCTTTGGCTCTAGTTCTGGCTCTTGGCTCTTTGGCTCTTGCTCTTATCTCTTGGCTCTTCAGCTCTAGCTTCTTTCTGACTTCTGCAACCTTCAAGCTCTTTGGCTTTTCGCTTGAACTTCAAGTGACCCCAAAGGCTCCCTCAGCTGCTCTTTTGCTTCTGCGTTGACTCCTTGGCTTCTACACTACCCTCTCATGCTCGGCTTCAGCAACTTAGCCACCATCAACAATTTAGCAGAAAAAAAGAACTTGGCCACCGTTCAACAACCCAGTAGCCCAAAGTATTTGACATTCATGGCTTAAAAGCCAAATCGCGCTGCCTTTTGGTTTTCCCTTTCGGGCTCTGCAACTTCAGGCCATGTCTGCTCAAATCCATCCTTTAGAGATCAATAATCATTGAATAATGCACTCAGAAGAAGCGTCCACCCGTTTCTGCCACAAATGAGGGAAATCGATCCTTGAAATAATTAGTAATAGTCATTCTCTGTTTACACAGAGAACGCTTTGAAAACATGGGAAAGTTTCATAAAACACAATATATCGGACTTTGAAAGTCCTGAAATCCACCTTATTCTCCTATCGAGTCTGCTTGGAAGTCGCATTGCATATTGCAAATGCCTTGTTTCCAAGGTTTTCCCCTTTGTATTAAAAATACATTAAAAACTTGGGAAGATCCCGCTTCTTAGATTTGAAATTATATCAAATCTAGCTTATCGCCCCCATCGGGTTCAACCATCGCATATCGCATGTCATTAGGCCTAGGGTCCTTCCATTCTAGGATCGTCGATAGCAATTTACTGATATCGGTGATCGCAATCGCAAGTTGCACTGGCCTGGGGCCTTTCCTTTTGGGATCGCCAAGAGTGATCTGCTGATATCGACGATCGCAGTCGCAATTCAAATTGGCCAAGGACCTTTGCTTGTATACACTGGCTATCTCCAATATGACCCACCGATTCAATCGTTGGAGGTTGTTGATCAGGGGTGCCTTTTGCCTAACTTTAAGCCTTGGCCTTATGTGATGTGATTTTCTTCATTAAGGCCTTAAGCCCATTTTTCAAAGAATTTGCTTCATTTTCAAAGGAACAAGGAGATCTTCTTTTCATGATAACTTCATCATCTGAAATCCGTTTTCGCCCATTCAAGTTGCATTGGATTCAGAACGAGGAAACCTTTGCAATGAGATTATTTCTAAGGGAAGTCTGGGATTTTCATTTTCCTCTGATTTACAAAGGATTTGTGCCATTTGGAACCTTTCACCTCTTGCATGAAGTGTTTAGACTTAAGAGGTTTATCCAGGATCCATTTTTGGATCACGCCTTCCGACTAAAAGAACTTTTGGTCTCCAAAAGACTGATATACTCATCTGAATAGTAAATGAGAGTGACTCACCCTCTAGATGGGCTGGTCTTCTTGAGAAGAATTGCCTTCCTCCTTGCCTTCTTGTAGAACTTCTACTAAAAATGTCATAGAAAGTAGTTTTAACTTATTTGCCTTGATCATTGATCCAAGGTGGCTCAACAAATGTGAAGTACATCTACTCCACAAAACTTTCATTTGTACCTATTTGACAAGCTGCCAACAACAATCGTTAACAACAACAAGCATACAGACAACAATTGGATGGACTAAATCCTGCTTCAACAAAAGAAACATATTTTCACATATTGTGAAGACCTCCATGTCTTACGTCTGCATACAAATGATGGACTAGAAAACAAGCCCACAAAACGTGCCTTTAAACAGATGACCCTTAAGTCAAGCATGTAGAAATAGACCATTAGGACTCTTTTTCAAAAGATCAAAAATTTCGTCATTATCCCCATTTGGAGACCAAGTCAACTTCTTTTAAGTCAACATGGCATCACATGCATGTCAAAGCAATCAGCCCTGCAAGTTAATTACACATACATGTTCAGAAACAAGGAAATCATCAACATCAATGTGCTCATGCATCTCATGCTAATGCATGCATTTCATCCTTCAAGTTTCACTTAAGCACACTGTACTTTAAAAGTTGTAATGAAGTGTAATGTAGATGCATCAATAGACATGCAATCTTAATCAGACAAGAACTCTAATTTTTCCTTACCAATCCCTTTCAAAGGTACTATCTTTGCCTGCACATCAACATCAACATGTGAATCATTTTGGGACACATCATTCAAGGAATCTTCACTTCCATTTCTGCCATCTTCTCTTTCCACTTTCTTAAGCTTTGGTGGAAGCATTGTTGGATTCATTGTCCAACACTTTGTAGCAAGATGCTCTTTCTTATGGCAGTAAGTGCACTGCATGTGCATCCTCTTGATTACATGACTTGCCTTGTCAAATGGACCTTTGGCTTCTTCCTTCTTTTCCTTCTTCTGCTTCCTGTATGTGGCCATTCTCTTCCAACATCTAGAAACATCATGGTTATCGAAACCACAAAAGGAACATGCAACTCTTTCCCCATACATATGTGGAAGTTTATCATGCTTTACAAAATCAAAAGGAATATAATTATAACCAAATTTATACCTACCTCTTTCACCTTTATTGCCTTCATGAGGAGGTGAAGCAAATGAAGGAGTGGCTCCCTTTGGAACACCATCAAACTATTCAAAGCTGTTAGAGTCTCCCAACTCTCTGGTTCAAGTGTGTGCTTCTAAACACCTACATCTTGCAATTGATGTTTCAAGCTATTGTATTCATCTTGGATACAACCTTCACACTTCTAAGGTAAAGGACATGAAATGAAACTCCTTGTGGGGACTGTTTCAATGGCTTTCATGGCAGCTTTGGAATTCTCTCCTTAAGACTTTCCATAGCCAAGACCCAAATATTTAGGCCTTTCCTCAACCATTATTGGTTCAACAATACCTTGTGCATGTTTTCCCAAGCCCTTTCCTTCATAGCCTATCTTAAGCATTAGCTTGGAACCTATGCCTTTAGTATGTTTTTCAAAAGAACCAATACAAACATTCTCAAAAGAATTTGAAGAGAAAATTGAATGGCTTACCTCTTCTTCAAGCTGGTACTTGACTAAGACTTCTTGGGCAATAAAAAGTTTTGTTTCCAACTTGTCCATCCTTTTCAGGTTCATATTTGCAATATGAAGTTGCCTCTCCATTTCCTGCAATTTGTCAACAAGAAGCTGCTTCTCTTCCTTCATGGAATTCAGCTGCCTTCTAAGCATATTGCTCTTCCTTCCATCCTCATACATTTCTCTCACCATATCCATCATGGTGGAAAATTTTTGCTTCATGTCTTCATCAAGGAATCCTGCGAAGAACGTACAATTTAAGGACCCACTTGTAGAAGTTGTCATTATGCCAATGAAAAAAAAACTTCAACAAGATAAATAAAGAGCTTATTTAAGCAACCTTTTGCAACAAACCTCATGTGCTTTGGATTGCCTCTAGATCCTTTGGAATAGAAGAATGCCTTTAGCTCTTCTTCCTTCTACAAACTTAGCAATTAGTCAGTCCGCAAACAACCATACAATCAATGTCTTGCTATTCAAACACCTTTCAAACAAGAAGTCTTTGCTCAGTCAATCAAGCATTCTGATATAATCCTTCTTTAAAGGTGGGGTTAATTAAACTTAAGCTCTGATACCACCTAATCTGAAAATGGGGATCTTAGGCTTCTTGTCTAGCTTACAAGAACCTCTCCCACTTCCAAAGCTTGAATTTTCCATAGTCTTTAATGATTAACCAATGCAGAATTAAGAAATGCTTGAAAATATGGGTGTATTCTTGTATTTGTTTTTAGCTGATTATTTTCTTTAAAATCTATTGTTTTTGCTGATATGTGAATGTGCTTAAGCTGATATAATAATGCATATAATAGTAAATAATGCAACAGTAAAAACAGACACATAAGACAACAAATTAATTAGAAGTTCACCCACAACTCTTGGACTACATCTCTGTGAGCTCTAGTTAATTCAACTAGGCTCTCTGGGATTATGGTATTAGTATTTTTTACAAGCTCTTTGCCCAAATCCTACTATTCTACACAAAAACAGCGGGCTCAGACACCATTTAATCCCCTTGGATCTTGAAGCTCTGGCTGTTGGCTATTGGCTGTTGGCTTTGGCTCTTTGGCTCTTGGATCTGACTATGGTTCTTTGGCTCTGGTTTTGGCTCTTAGCTTTGACTCTTAACTCTTTGGCTCTTGCTCTTGACTCTTGGCTCTTCGGCTCTGGTTTCTCTTTTCCTTCTGCAACCTTCACACTCTGTGGCTTTTCGCTTGAACTTCAAGTAACCCAAAATCTCCCTCAGCTACTCTTTCTCTTTTGCACTACTTCCTTGGCTTCTACACTACCTGCTTATGCTTGGCTTCAGAAACTCGGCCACCATCAAAAATTTAGCAGCAAACAAGAACTTAGCCACCATTCAACAACCCAACATCCCACAATCTTTGACATTCATGGCTTAAAAGAAAAATCACACTGTCTGTTGGTTTTCCCTTTCAGGCTCTACAACTTCTGGCCATGTCTGCTCGAATCCCTCCTTTGGCATTCAATAATCATTGTATAACACACTCAGGGGAAGTGACCACCTGTTTCTGCCACAAATGAGGGAAATTGGCACCTGAAATCATTAGTAACAATCGTTCTCTATTTACACAGAGCACGCTGTGAAAACATGGGAAATCCACATAAAACGTAATATATTGGACTTCAAAAGTCCTGAAGTCCACCTTATTCTCCTATCGGATCCACTTACAAGCTACATCGCATATTGCAAATGGCCTGGTTCCAAGGTTTTCCCCTTTGTATTAAAAATACATTAAAAACATGGCAAAATCGTGCATTTCGGATTTGAAATCATATCAAATCTAGCTTATCGCCCCCATCAGGTCAAGCCATCGCATATCGCTTGTTGCTAGGCCTGGAGTCCTTCCCTTTTGGGATCACTGATAGTGATCCACTGATATCTACGATCGCAGTCGCAAGTCGCACTGGCCCGGGACCTTTCCTTTTGGGATCACCCAAAGCAATCTGCCGATATCGGCGATCGCAGTCACAAGTTGCATCGGCCTGGGACCTTTGCTTGTATATGCTGCCTACCTCCGTTCTAATCATCGGAGGTCATTGATCTGGGGTGCCTTCCACCCGACTTTAAGCCTTGGCCTTATGCGATGTGATTTTCTTCATTAAGGCCTTAAGCCCATTTTTGAAAGAATTTGCCTCATTTTGAAAGGAACAAGGGGGGCATATTTTCATGATAACTTCTTCATCTGAAATCCATTTTTTCCCATTCAAGTTGTGTTGGATTTAAAATGAGGAGATCTATACAATGAGATTATTTCTAAGGGAATCCTTCAATTTTCATTTTCCTCTGATTTACAAAGGATATTTTCCATTTGGCACCTTTCACCTCTTCCATGAAGTCTTTTAGTCTTAAGAGGTTTATCCAAGATCCATTTTTGGATCAATCCTTAGGCTGACTTGATCTCTTCTATGCCAATTTGGTGTGGAGGATACATAAGTCATATTTGAATCCATACTTAACCTTTTTACATGATTCAGAAGCCTATCAAGGGCCTCTTTAAAAGTACAATGGCTCTATTAACTCAAAATAAATCATAGAAGTCCCCAATAGGGACTTTGACCTAGAAAATGGTGACCCAATCATGAAACACATACTTTAATAAGTCATAATAATAATAATTCTTTTAACAAGTACATTAAGGGATGACTCAAATACATTAAATGAAGACTGAACCTAGTTACGCTTTCCAAAGGATTCTTGTTTTAGGGCCTTGGATGTCTCAGTTTGATCTCATTCTATAAGAAAGAGGAATTTTTGTGGGTTCCCCGCCTTACGGGGTTTTGGACCTGGCTTATGGGGCCTACACCTTGTGTTCCTTATCTATTGTGATTATCATATGTTTTGGTAATTTTTTTATGGAAAGAACATATTAAAAGAAATAATAGGCCAACAAATTTCACAAGCAATTATCAAATAAGAGAAATTTACCTAATATACAAGAATTCTAATTTCTCAAAAAAATCTTTGATAAAGTATAATTTTTTATTCTTAAAAATTTCTTGTTGATTAGAAATGATTCGATTAGATCGAAGCATTGATATCTTAGATTTTTGAATAAATAATGTTTCCAACAATGCATATTGAAACATTATTCGGTGGTTGATTTCATGGAGACATAATGTAAGATATTTATATTATAGGAAATATGCATGACAATGGAAACAAGTGAATTCATACATGTAAGCTTATAAGTTCATGGTAGATCATACCCCACCAAGATGTATTTTATACCCTCAATACCAACAAATATGCAATAAGAAAATCCAGATGGCTCAACTACATTCAATGTTAGTGCTATGCAAAATATGATCAAGAAGCTCTCTAAAACTAGTCCCAAAATATCTTGAACTAATTCATAGTAGTTTTTAAGAGGAAAATGTCTTGGATGGCACGCCATATATTTACAAATTTATTAGTATTTTTGGTAGAAAAAACCCCTCTTGTAAAAGTAGTATTCAACTATACGAAGGAAAAAGTATTGCTATAATCCCTTGATGAGAAAGTTAGTTCCATATAAACATATCTTGATGTAGAATACCTTAATGATATAGAAACAAATAATTCTAAAAACCAAGAGAATGTCATTAAATTAAAAATACTAGTGGGAAGCTCACAATCAATAAGGTGAGAAACATGCTGAGGTGAGGACCATGTAGGACATAATAAAAGTGATTATATCTTAACAATCAAGTTGATAATAACCACTGTAACTGATTCTGATAGTGATTATCATACCAATGGATTTTATTTGAGCAAAAACATGAAATGGGACCTTCATAATTTTGTAGAATCAATTGGAATTAATGACAAGGTTCTCTTTACTAATAACTAGCTTAGAACAACTATATTGAAAATATAGAAATAATGAGGTTGAAAATATAGATTCAAGTAGTAGATATAATGAATATTATTTCATTGGAAATGGGATTAGCTTAAACAATTCTAATATTAAGGAGAACCGTTGGAAGTGTGATGAAAAAAACATAATCAACTCTTCTAGATGTAATGAAAGAAGGGATCTGTGTAACATGAGGAGCATCCACAAACATGGAATTGAATGTAGGAGGAAGGGTTTTAATCTATAATCCCAATAATTAAGCTATGAGAAAATAAATGTTCTAAAAAAATGTTTAGGATTTTCCATTGCCCCCAAAAAATATTTCAATGGAAAGCATCATTTGTAACATAAAAAAGAGAATTCAAAACCTTTGTTTGGAAGAAAAAGATTGAATAAGAGAAGAATGTGATCTCTTAATGAAAAAATATGAACCACTAAAGGAAAATTTAAATAAGGAATAACAAACAATTTTCAGAAACCTTAGCAACAATGAAAAATTTTGGTCCTAAAGGTAGACAAAGGTGGTGCCGCTAGTTGTTATGGAAAAGGTAGACTACATTCATAGGATGAATTAACATATTAATTGTGGTTGATATAGGAAACTCAACACCAACCCCATCTCAAAATTCATAGAAGAAGCTATGAAGGAAATTAATGAATCCAACCTTGATGAGGTTGAATAAGAAGCTAACACCTTCTTGCATTATGGGCTCCAAAATATTCACAAGGATGGGATCCCTCTTGGGCCAATACTCAATATCATTACCTCCTACACGTGTAAATTAGACAAATATTTTGTGAAGATCTTAAAACCCCTTGTTGGAAACATTAACTCTTTTATTAAATATTCCAATGATTTTGTTAAACTTGTAAAAAATGACAGAGTGGATTTGAATAACATCCTTGTAAGTTTGATGTGGTGTCCATGTTTACCAAAATTATTTACATGAATCCATTAAAGTTATTTAGAATGTTTGTGATGCTAAAATAGTGAAGCTAGTTGATATTTGTGTGCATTTCACATTTTTCAATTTCCAAGGAAACTATTATCAGAAGATATCTTGATTTCCGATGGGATTGCCACTCTCACCAATTTTTTCAACCTTATACATGGAAAACTTTGAAAATAAAGCACTAGAGTCCTGCCCTTTGAAACAAACTTGGGGGAAGAAATTTGTTGATGACATGATCATAAAATACACGCATGGTAGCCTCAAGGGATAGGTCAATCTGTCAGGTTCTCGTTGCTAAGTACCTTGCCAATTGGGTGGTGTTGGGGCCTCGAAAATTTCTGCATCAACATGGGGAAAACCACCCGGTCCCCACCTTAAGACAACTCCTTTTCCAGTTAGGTAGTGGCTCCGACTGGGGATAATGGGACTAGTTTCCCAATGAAAGGTGATTGAATGAATGTGTAATTCTTATAGTGGAGTGAAATAGATGGATTTGCATCAATGAATCAAATGGAAAACATGTGCATTAATCTACTCCATAATCTAGGATGTTTAACCTTTATTTGGATGTGATCTATAATGATTCTCCTTAGTAAATGACAATATAGATTGCTCAAACACCAATGGAAATGAAAATATTTCAATATTTTTATCTTGATTAAATAGTTAATCAAAATAATGTGTATAACTCATATCGCATTTAGAAAATCAAATCAAATTGCTTAAAATGTATTTAAAATTATAAATGGAAAGTTCATGATCTGAAATGAATGCATGTAACATTGTTCTTTAAATACCACGTAATAAGAAATCTGAAAAGATAAATTCACTATTTAATTATGAACAAAAAATAGGTACAAAGATAGAAATACCAAATGCATGTCGCTCATCTCATAAGAGAAATAGCAGCAGTTTAGTACTTCTCACAAAGATGATTTCAAGAATACAAAAATGCAACTTTTCAAAATTCCTTATGAAAATTCTTAAAACAATGTTCCAGTGATTCTATTGAAAAAAATATGAAAGTACAATAGTGCAAGCTTTCGTAAGCATTTATTCATAAAATTCAAGTGCTTAATTTCATATAACAGGTAAGCTTAAATAGCACGAAAACAATTGAATGCATTGTGAAGAGCGTTGAGGGAATTCAAAGAGATCCATTCAATAAAGCTTAAAGAAAAACATTTTTTCGTAGAAAATTATGAATGTGATTTATTGTCTTCATAGGCTTTGTTTGTTGCATCATATTATCTAGATGTTTTTCCATTTGTTGGAACTGAACTACCGCTTATCAACACAATTGTCTTCCTCTGTCATGATCCTAAACACGGAAAATAGGTATCAATAAGTAAAAATTAAATGAGAGTGATAAGCGAGTTTCATTTGAAACAAATCACGTTTTGCAAGAAATCAGGAGAAATGTAGAGTGTAATAAATGCTGAACACAATGATCATAGAGAGTAACACAGAGTTAGGTCTATGATAAGAGGGGTGGAGTTTATAGTCTTATCACAAATTGCGAAACAGAGAGATATCACAATTGCAGTTATGGAGTGGAGGACTATAAGAAGTGGTTGAAATACTTGCGATTTGTGATATGTGGTATAATATGATGGTGACGTCACTATGACATGGCAGATCTATGTGGAAAGATGACATGGAAGATAATATGGCAGTGGAAAGGGTCTTATCGCAAATCCCAAAATAGACACTGATGAAAGGTGAGGCTTAGCGGTTGTTTCGGAGGGGGTTCAAAGTGGTTAGTTTGTGAAGAGGGGAGTCCGAAATAATAAAGAAGTGACACATAAATATAGGGCTGGACAGAAAAGCCACTTTCGGACCCCCCTTTGAGAAACTTAAAATTGAGCACCGAGGGGGGCGAGATCTTCTCTGTCGTAGATCCAGGAAGATTAGATCTTAGCCATTTTGATTAAATCGCAAGAAAAACCAAATCAAAATTTCCTTTAGACTGGAGATAGAAGTCAGAATAATCACAATCACGTTTTAGGAGTACTCCAAAAAAAGTCCAAACAAGGCATTCTCAAACCATATCGCAATCGATGTTCTGAGTGGAGTAGGAATGGATTAAGTTTTGTGGCTTTTGCGATTCCACAGACACGGGGGATGTACGAAATGACAATTGTAATCCTATTGAGTCTGGGCTTATCGCATATCATAATTGGCATGAGGAAGGAGTATGCACTTAAGCCTTTTTCGATTCTTTTTTTAATTTCCATGGACACGGGGAATTTATGAATTGTAATGGATACTCCCGTTGAGTCTGGGGCTTTATCACATATGACAATTGGCATGAGGCAGGAGTATTGACTGAAGCTTTTTTGGAATTTTTTCAATAGTCACAGATACGGGGAATTGATGAATTGTAGTGCATAATCCCCTTGGGTCCAGGGCTTTATCACATATCGCAATCAGTGGGGCGGGCATCAAATCTATAGAACTTTCGATTGTGTGGATGCAGGGTTTTAGCAACTAGAGTGTATTCTGTCGAGTCTAAGTTATCACATTCGAATAATAGATAGGTAAAAGAGACCTTGGAAATAGTTCTTGTGATTGTGCGGACACAATATTTTAATGAAGTGAAGCTTATGATCTCATCGGGTTAGATATCATATCACAATCGCAAGTGAATTAATGAAGGGGTCTCGACTTAGTGTATTGTTTACTTTAAATGCGGGGCAGAGGTAAAGAAAAAAACTCAGATTATTTTGATTTTTTTGTTTAAATAACGTATGTTTTAATACTTAGGGCTTTAAAAGCTTAAGTGGGATCTATGTCTCAGGGGCTATTTAAAATTTGGGTTTTTATAATCAAGGCTTAATACTTGGTTTAGTTCAAAAAGCATAAGTATTAAACTTTTATTATAGGGTTTTATTAACATTTTTTATGTTGATTTTCCATTTTTTATTATTTTGTTTTTTAAAGAAATAAAATCATAGGCTTTTTAAAACTAAAGGGTCCCTATTTTAATATAATAAATTTCATAGGAAATTTATAATATATTATAGTGGGGTTCATTGAACAGTACAACAATTGGTGATTCACTAGAAGAACCAGTTATCTCTAATAAATGATGAATTTCTTCCAAGATTTTGTAAAGATAATTTAGGAACTGGAAACTACTTTTCAAAACATTTAGATAAATAAAATTACTCTGACTATAAAACTCATTAAATTGCAATTTCTTTTGAAAACCTTTCATGAATGAAAAACACCTATTTGCTTGCATCTATCATTAATAAGTTTATAAAAATAAAGTAGGGGTACTTTTACGATTTAGTTTGTAATGTACTTGTTTGTCATAAGTAGAGCCACAACTCCCATCAAGTGTTTATAGCCTCGTCAGGGTTACATTTTAACAAACAACAATCGAGTGTGCCATCCATTTAATAGTGCAATAATTAGAGGTAATTTTTTTTTATTTTCTTTTTTTTAATGATAAAAAGTCATTTTCCTAGTTTGGTGGCTAGATAATGATAATTCCATTCACTGGTAACAATTAAAACTGATCAAGCTGACTCGTGATGAGGCCCCTTGTCTTACAATTAAAAATCATAAGCCATTACCTCGATTTGGTGTTGAGTGTGGTAATATTAGTTTAATTGGTTCCCTATGATCATGGTAAGCAGGCTCATAATGAGACCTCTTATCCTTTTAGATTTATTATATTTTAGAATTACACTCCAAAAAATCTATTTTTAATGGAAGGGCAGGATCATTGACTACCTAAGAGCTTTGGATGAGAAATCCAAGTTGGAAGTGCTTAGTCATAAGATAGTATTTACTTTTTAAGGATAACCTTTTTCACTGAAAGTAGAGTAAAAGGATATAAGCTTTTAAGCTTTTTTAAAGATTTTACCACTTAATGGATAAAATTTCAGAGTTATAATTTTATAGAGTTTTCAATTTTGGTAACAACTTCTTAAAAAAATTTCCTACCTTCAAATTGAAAATAAAAAAAATCAAGAGATGTTTGAAATCAATACAATACTATTTAACTTTTTCTTAACAAAATTTGTAAAAGGAAAATAAATTGTAGCGGGATATACAATGGAAGTGATATTTTACTATAGATATATATATATATATATATATATATTTAAGAAAATAATTTCTTTCAGATGAGCCCATTTACAAGAAGAGAATCTCTCTTTTCTAATAAATCTTGAAGTACAAATGTAGATGGACTTATCTATTCCACAATTTGAAATGGACCAAGCCATACTTTTTGAAATTTGGTATGTTTCCCTTTTTCTTCGTGTGCTTTGTCCCACTTGAGAACTAGACCTCCAACATGGTAAGATATTTGTGTGACTAAACTTGCATCAAAAGAGGCTTTCACCATCTATTGATGTCTGGTGTGTACAAGTTTTGCCTTTTTCCTTTCTTCTTCTAGTTTTAGGATTTGTGAATTTCTTAGTTGCAAGAAAGAGGAAGGTGTTTCTTTAGTAAATTGAACAAGGGATAATTAAGGAAGAGCTAAATGTGATGGAATGATGGCTTCCTTCCCATATAATAATTTGAATGGAGAAGTGCCTATAGAGGCCTTCTGAGTTATCCTATCAGCCCATAGAGAAAATATTTAAGCTTTGTGCTAGTTTCTTTGATTTTGATCAACAATTATTTTGATTATTCTAAGGAAATTTTTATTAGTGGTTTCTGCCAAACCGTTTCCCTAGCGATAGTAATTAGAAGAATATTTCAGTATAAAACCTCTGCTAATTTAAAATTCAATCATAGTAGTACCCAAAAAATAAGATGCATTATCAAATAGTGCAGAAGGAAAACCAAATCTTGTAATGATAAATTGATCAATCAATTCAATAATAGATTCATAATTTACCACCTTTAGCAGAAATTCTTCCACCCACTTAGTGAAGTTATATGTAGCATTCAGAATATATCTATGTTGTTTAGAAGAATGAGGAACGATCTCACCTATGATATCCAGTCTCCATTGTTAGAAAGTTTGTTCAATGTTGACTGGCTGCAGAGGCAAGTCTAGTTTGCATTGTCCTCAAAAAGAAGTTTGGCGTGTTTTGCATTTCCTTACATATGAATGGGTGTATTCGAAGAGAGTGGGCCAGTAGTATCCAACATGTAAGATTTTGTGTGCAGTAGTATCTCCTCCAAAATGTCCACCTGCTGGTCAATCGTGAAGTTTGTGCAAAACTATTTGTGCTTTAGACTTTTCAATGCATATTAACAATATGGAATCACAATTTCTCCTAAATAATACATTATCAAAAATATTATAATCACTTGCTTTTAATCGTAAATCTCTTTTTCTTTTATGATTGAGTTCAGGAGGAGCATATCGATTTTTCCAATAAAAAATTAAATCAGTGTATCGGGACTTAGAATCAATTGCACTTACCTCAGAAATGTGTTCATTGTTACCTATGTCCCCTTCAGCTGGTATGTTGGATTATCCTATAAGAATCTTGTAGAAACCTTACCCTTTGACAATTTTGGCTGGTTTAATTTCAATATCGTACTCCTATAGAGCTATTACCCAATTATCTCTCCTTTATCATAATTATTTCTGCATTAGTAATTGCCTCACTAGTAGGAATGGACTATTAATTTTTTGTGTTCTGTTAAAATAAAAGGTCTAAAATGCTTTACAGATTTATATACAACAAATTCTTGTTTTTCTACTTCTGAATAGTTCAATTCAGCACCCTGAAAGTTTGAAATGAAAAAAGAGACGGGTGCTTCAATTTTCTGATTATTAATTTGTATCAAAACAATGACATAAGAAATTGAGGAAGTAAAGGTATATAAGATGAAATGATCAGAGAATTTCATAGTATTTAAATAAGGAGCATTGATAATTATGTGTTTTACTAAAACAAATTCTTTCTTTTCATGATGAACCCATTTAAAAACTATGTCTTTCTTAATCATTTGTTGTAATGGAAAAATAATTTGTGAGAAATCAAGGACAAACATTTTGACAAAATTGATCTCTCCAAAAAATGAATGCATTCTTTTTTGTTATATGGTGGAAAATTGTTGAAATTTATTTTATTATATCAAGATCAATGTAAATTCCATTTTTTGACACAATGAATCCTAATATTTTCCCTTCACTAAGAGCAAAAAAAGACTTTTTCGAATTTAATGAAATCCCATATTTTCTACAACATTCAAAAATTTGTCTTAAGTCCTACAAATGATTATTCATGTTCTTTGAATAAACAATAATGTCATCCAGATAAACAGCAATCACTTTGTTTAATAGAACTTTGAAAGGTATATCCATGGTTGGTTGTAAAGTGGCCATTACGTTTATTAAACCAAATGGCATTTTCTGGTAGGCATAAGTTTCCCATTTAGTTCTGAAAGTAGTCTTTAGCCTATCATTTGGGTGGACCATGATTTGATTATATCCTGGGAAACCATCAAGGAAAGACATAAGTTCAGAACCAACAACTCATCGTAAAATCTGTTCCATAGCGGGCAGTGAGAAATTGGCCTTTTGCCTGGCCTTATCGAGATTCCCAAAATCTATACAAATGTCGATATAACCATTTTTCTTCCTAAAAGGTACCATGTTGGAAACCCCTCTTGAATGCCTAATAGGAAAAATCATTTTAGCTTTTAAGGAGTTTATTCAATTCCATTTTGATTTGATCTTCTATGTTCGAATGAATTTTCCTTAATTTTTATTGGATAGGTTTATCATTTCATAACATCGGGATTGTATGTTGAATGATGGAAGTGTACAATGATTTTAGATCTTCATAACTCCAAGAAAGGTCATCCTTATATTTTTTAAACAAATGAATGAAGGATAATCTAGGTCCATTCATTTTTCAGCTTCCATACCTTCTTTCCCTTCTATTTCTCTTGATGTGTAGATGATTATTTATGTTGTGTTTCCTTCCTAGTCGACATAACCTTCCTTTGATGGTTTTATTTGGTGAAACTCTAGTGAGAACTCAACATATATTTTCCCGTAAAATTCTCACCTCTATTTGGAGATTACTTGCAATCATGGTCAATTAAATGGTGTCATGAGCTCTTATCTTGAACTGATTCAAGGTCGTTACATGAATATTCTCCTACTTCTGTGGCATTGGAGTCACTTTCATCATTGTTCTTGGAGAATGCTCCATATTCCTCCTTTCTATAGCCTAATCCTACATATCGAGGTAGTTCTACCAATTCCATGGGATGCATAATGTCATGGCCATTAACTCTATGGCCTTTTCCTTCATATCTCATATCTTGATTAGCATCAAGACAATGCATGTAGTTTTCTTTTCAAAATCACCAAAGTCATTTTCATAATGGAAAGAACATGAAACTTGGGAACTAGTAACAATGTGTACCTGCTTTGGTGATTCCAGATTAGGTGAGGATGTCTTCATCAAGCCTTCATTATAGTGCTACTTTACCAAATCCTCTTTCATGGCATGCAACTAAAGTTACAATCTCTACTTCTCCTCTTATGCTTCTTGTATAAGTCATCTCAATTCAACATTCTCTTCTTGAATGCTATGGTGATGATGATTTGAATGATGAGAATGAGAGGAGGAAGAAGAAGAAATCGAACTTGAAGATGAATATGAAAGCTCAGATGAAGAGGGTCTCATCCAAATCCCTGGTTCACATAAGAATTATCCACTGATTTGACTTTCTTCTTTTCCTCAGTTTCCAATATCTTCTCATAACTTGCAAACAAATTTTCTACCATATCTTCCATCTAGTAGAAATCCTTTCAGAAAGCTTTGTCATTGTCTCTATGAATTTCTTCATTCTCCATTTTATTCATTTGAGTTGCACATCTAATCTCAAGGTTGAAGGACTTATGTTTCCCATCAACCTCTTTCAACTTGGATCTAGTAAGTGTCCATGCTCACAATTCATGTCAAACAAGACTACTCTAATGCTAACACGATCGACGATCATTACTTTAATGACTTTAAAATGGATTTCATAAAGAGCATGAAAACACCATAAGTGAATCACACTTGATGAATCAAACACATGAATAAATGAAAATATCGATACATGCACCTGAACTTAATAACAAAGTTGACTCACAACATCTGACCTATGTCTTTAAGCTTCGCATAACTACGTAAATGCTGCATGAGCTACTCTTCAATAACGCTCTTCTTCATCGACTCAAGGATTGAACTCTCATTCATGTGGAAATGTGTCTCCTACAAAGAGACGTTCTCCTTCTACAATACAAAAGGAATGAATTCTCACAAACATGTGGCATAAACTATTCTCTCTTTCTTCAAGTTAAAGGGGTTGGAATCTCGCATAAAGTGGAAAAAATTTTCTCCTCTGAAAGGGGCTAAATTCTATCACATAAAATGGCATAGACCCTCTTTGAATCTATTTCTTAGACTCAATCTTAATTGCAAATATATGTTCTCATACATGTTCTCCCTTATAAAAATAATGAAAGGGGAAAATTAACATTAATTGAGACTTACATTGGTTTCCATGAAAAAATGCTCCATAAGATGCCCAAAACACACAAATAAAACACCAACAGGTTTTCTCATCATTCTGTAACATTTGATTGTAAACACAGCCAACTTCTGAAAAGCGCACCTCTGTGTTGAAAAATGTGCCAATATTTAATGACACATATCTATTTATTTCCATGATTCCTCATATATGCTTCTTAGATAAATATGTTCCCTATACCAGTGGACTTGTCTCAAAAAAGCATGAAGAATGAATATAAACTTCATATGTTTCTTCCACTTTCTTCGCAACACCCCTCTAAGATCTTATGGTTTCTAGACTATGGCATCTAGGCAAAACATTCATTGGAAGATTCTTTCGCTAACAAATAGCTCCCACAGCAGGTTTTGGGGCTCAAAGCCCAAGTTTTGGTCAATGATGTTGTAAAACTTCGGGAATTGCGGGCGCGGAAAGTGAAGTAGGGGTTAAGTCATAGGGTTGTCCACCCTAAAGTAATGCAATGAATGTAAACTCATGTTGGCCTACCCATGGTCCGCAAACCATGGGATTATATAAATAGAGGGAGGCTCTAAGTTGTAAAGAGATTTGAGATGATAGAGAGTAGCGAAAGAACGGTTCGAGCGTAGAGTAGAATTCTAAGTGTCTTGGGTTGTAGTAGTAGGAAGAGGCTCTCCAGCTGAGTGCGCAGAGGCTTAGTAGGGTCTGCAGCTCAGTGCACGAACCCCTGCAGCTGAGTGCGTAGGGTGGAGTCAAGTCTGTAATCAGAATAGAAAGCTAATAAAGAGAAGTTATTCTAATCTTGTGTAATTACTGTGCATTATCATCTTTATGTTTATTTTCATTTATGTATCGTGCACACTAATATGAATGTTGAATATGTTGTAATAACCATAAATCTTGCACACACAAGTTAAGTAATTGGTTAATTAGCAAGGAACTTGGGTAATATACGGGTCATGCCCTGAGTAGGGTTGTGTGGAAGCCGCACTGCAACTTGTGAAGGGATGCAAGTTCACACAGTGATGGTCAGACTGCGAACCTCTAGAAGCCCATCAGATATCCCAAGGGTGCAGAAACTTGGTTCTAGCACCCTTCCATGCTACTTTGGGTGAGACCACAGTCCGTGCTCCATGGACTGTTGCCGAGAGGGCCAGTAGTACCGGGATTTTCTTGGCTAAATCACCTCTAAATCTAGGTCAGGCCCCACTAAGCCAACAAATGGTTCTGTTGCCGGGATCGAGACTTGCATAAAGGATGTTTGATGTCGTGCCATTGGAACCCTACAAAGAAAGAATTTGAAGAGTGTTTGGACAAGAAGATTCACGAGTCATGACACAAGAAATCAAAAATCCATGAGTATCTTAGGAACAGTGGTTGGATCACTACTTGTACACTGAAAGCCATGAAATTTCCTTTACATCCTTTCCTTTTGAGCTATATGAGTAGATCACGAAGTTAGCAGACAGCCAGGGAAGGTGTAGGCTCGACAAACTAATAGTGTGGAGTCTGGAACTAGTGTGCAAACAAGAAGCCTCAGAAGATAAGATAGCGCAAGTTGTGGACCACTGGCTCGACTGAATAATAAGAGGATTTATTACTGAGTTCATGGTAGACACAACCGTCAGGTACAATGAGGAAGAGTGACATTTTCTCTAGTGACCATGACGTAAGTATATTAAATCTTTGAACACTTGGATTAATATGTTGTTGTGTGAAAAGTGGGTTATACAAATAAATTAATGTTTGGGACTATGCGGAGTGGAAGGATCTACAGAACCGGAAGTAGTGCAGAATTAGAAAACAGTCCATTAATTTTTCCCTCACGGGAGAGCGAGGACAAGCTTGTGAAGGTTTCTCCAAGAAGTGTAGTTAGTTTGATAAGGCAGCGAATTCCATGTCTACCAGCCCCACCCACACCACCACCTGCTTCACCCCCCTCACCTCCATCTCCACCCACTCCACCTTCGCCACCTCCATAGTTTAGTATGGCAAGCATGATCAAACTACCAGTATTCAAATGAGTAGGGAATGAAGATCTGGACAAATTCTGGTTATTGGTAAGAGCAGTATGGGAAGCACAGTGTGTCGTGGATGATAATATTAAAAAGGCTACACTACTGAGCGCACTGCAGGATCCTGCATTAATGTGCTATATCAAGCATTCTAATGACCACCCGAACGCAGGAATTGCAGAGATCTAGATCATGTTGAACAGGGAATTTAGCAGGCCAAAACTAAATACGTAATCAATCATAGGGTTTAATGAGATTCTGATGCTCCTAGGTGAGACCCCCTAGGATCTAGACCAAACGCTGAAGAGCACGAGCCGCAAAGACAATATGACGTTAATGGATGGACAACATCGCGCATGGTTTGTGGCCTCACTTACGTGACACTTAAGGACAATGCTATCACAACAAAAACTTTCTACCCAGGTCGAAGCATTGGAGATGGAAATGAGACTAAATGAGACCCCTATACAAGACCTCGGGTTGCGACTACAGCAAATCCACGTGCAACTGCAAAATCTTTGTCTAGAGATGCAAAGTTTGAAACAAGAAAGCAAACCTCAACCAGAGGCGCGTAAGGAAGTATGGTGCATAAAATGCAAAGGCCAAGGCCATGACAAAGATCACTGTCCAGTGTTCACGAACTACTTGGCAGGAGGAGGGCCAATGCCATCGAGACTAGAGGCACAGCTGGGGCTGAGCGTGGCATCTACATTATGGTGCGCAATATGCCAGCTAGGAGGAAAACATACCATGGATAATTGTGATCTGTTGCAGAAATATACGCAGACGTTCCAGCAGTTGTTATGTAATTTTTGAAGGTAGGTAGGCCATGATGAACGCACCTGTCGAAGCTATCAACTAATGATGGATCAGACTCGTGCCTGCAAGGTGTAGGCCGAAATGTGGACCCTCGACCCAAATGCAGGGATGGTGTGTGTTGGGTTCCAGGGTCGCGGTCAGGGTAAAGGTGGAATGGGACTAAGAAGGGGTCGGGACCAGATAATTTCTTACAATTGCGGAGGGCCAGGGCATTATGCCCGTGATTGTATAAACCCAACTAGGATATCATGTTAGTACTGTAATCAGTTTGATCATGAGGCAGAAGATTTCCCTTCATTGATAGCAAAGATGCATGAAAATGGGGCACTCCAGTTCCCTCCGACTCGCGCGAAGAAGACCCAAATGTAAACATGATGCTCAGGAGCGATATGACAATGGGATATGATAAAGGGAATCAGCCAGAAGAAAGCGTGTGTATTCGCAAGGCTCCTACAAAGGAACCCAAGTTTGATTTAGAACACACGAAGGAGACATTCATGGAAGCTAAGAAGAACTTCACAGAGACCTCCACTTCAGGTAGTAAGGATGAACTAGAACCAGGGAAAGATCCTTCCATGCTCACTACCTTTCTGAATACATGCATGAAACAATTGTGTGACAACAAGGAAGTCAAAGGGCTAAAAGAACTTATCACTAGGTGCACGGGGTCTGGAGAACCACGCATGATTCGAAAACTGGGAAATCATGCACTGTACATAGGAAGGGAGATGAGGTTGACTGCACAAATAGGCAAGTACAAAATGGATCAGGTAATCCTGGATCTGGGCTCAGATGTGAATGTACTACCAAAGCAAACATGGGAATGCATGGGTAGGCCTGCGTTACAATGGTCCCATGTTTAGTTATGAATGGTGAACCAATAGAAGATTTTTCCCATGGGAAGATTGCAAAGGGTGACAGTCGATATTGAAAGCACGAGCGCGCAGGCAATTCTGAAGTGATAGAGATTGTCAATGACAGTAATCCCTATCCTACGCTACTAGGAATAGACTGGGCTACTGATATGAATGGAGTCATAAATCTGAAGAAGCAGAAAATGACCTTTGAGAAAAAGTCACTACGCGTAGTAGTACCATTGGAGCCAGGCGAGGGAACGTGATACACTAAACTAGTCCGCGACGATGATAGTGATGAAGATCTTGATTGTATCTATAAGATAACTACATAAGGAGAGGATTGGGTGAATCCGACTGTGGATGGAAGGATTTTGTGGGAGTGCGAGCGCTCCTTCACTTCAGATTCAGATGAAGAGATAGATCGATGGGAGAATTAGCTCCACGAAGTAACAAAGCTGAACTACAACATGATGATAAGGTCATTGCATTGCATAAAGGCAGAGGTGAGGGAGGTGGTGACATATGATGGATTGTCAGCGGTGGATGACTTTGTGAGAAAATTCGAAAGTACTGTACCAGAGGAGCAGTGGTTCAATGCGTTGAAGTGGGCATTGCGTGCAACACCCACATGATGGTGGGATACACATCAAGGAACTTTTGAATACTGGCACAGATGCAGAAGGATGATGTGCCTACGTTTTGGAAAACCCTAACTTCGAATGAAATCCATTCAGCTGGGGCGGAACAAATTGCTCGCCCACCTTTCTCGATGGGTACAGGCATATGTTGTACAGTCTGGAGAACAAACCATAGCATTAGGAAGCGTTCAAAGTGGTAAGTAGTTTGTGAAGAGGGGAGTCCAAGTAATGCTGCTGAAACTAGGGAATTTTATTAAGTGAAGTTCAACAATCTTCAGCATAATGGCCAACTTTTTTACATCTTCGACACACAATTTTACTTAAGTCTCTTCCTCTTCCTGACGATTGTCCTCTACCTCTGCTTTGACTTATATGTTGAGATTGTCCTCTACCTTGATTATTGTTTCCTTGTCCTTGAAAATTGCCTCTTCCTTGGTTGTTTCCTCTACCTTGAAAATTACTTCTTCCTGAACTATTGCCTCTGTTAAAGTTGTTGCCTCTGCTTTGGCTTCAACCTCGACCTTGTATATTTTGTGTTTCTTGATTCTTATTCCCTCTGCCTCTGCCTCGAGAATTGTCTGCTGATGATTTACTAGTGCTGGCCTCTATGATAAAAACATCTTCACCAACTTTCTTCTTCTTCCCAAAAGTTTTATCATGTTGAGTGAACATTTCACAGAGTTCATCAAACTTTAGTTTCTCTAATTTCCCAGTTAATTGTAGAGTCTCCAAAAAATGCGTGTAGGAAGAAGGAAGTCCGGCAATTAGAATTGTTACCATAAAACTATCATCTATTTCTGGAAAACCAGCATTAATGATTTCCTGCCTAATATTCTTAAGTCTTGAGATATATTCAAGTACGTCACCTCCTTCAATCAATTTTTGTTGTAACAATTTTAATTGTAGATAAACTTTCTTTGATTCGGGCTGAGTATCAAAGAGGTCTTTAAAAGTTTTCAAAGCAGACCATGCATCTGTATCATTTTCTATATGGACATACACTTCATCATTCGCAGAAGATTTAATAAGAGCTAAGGCTTTGGCATTCTTAACTTCCAATTTTGCTAGTGCAGCTGCATCTGTGGGTTTATTTGGCTTAACATCTCCATCACATATACCCTGCCATAATTCATTGTAAATGGGAGTGCTTTCAATGAGACGATGCCATGTTTTATAAGATTTTGTGCCTTCAAATTTGTCGGAATCAGAAAACAAATCAATCAACTTAGACATTGTAGCGTTGAAGCGTCGCACCAAGAATCAGAACAGAAATGACAAGATAGTCAACACAACACACCACGCAAAAAACACGATCTATTGGGGCTTGGCCTTGACCCTCGTATAGTCGTTTGAAGTAGGAGAAAAATGACTAAGCTTTGCACTTAGCTCTAGTCAATTTCTCAAAAATTACAGGGAAACTTTCAAAATTTGACGTAGGAGAAAAATGACTGAGCTTTGCACTTAGCTCTAGTCAATTTCTCAAAAATTATAGAGAAACTTTCAAAATTTGACTTTTACAATGATGCTCTTGCAAAACTTGGTAAAAAAAAGTTACCCCCCTCAAAGTAAAATTACTTTGATTTACAATGCCACACTTATCTAAAATCTCCTTATTGCTCCCAAAAAAAATAAAAATTTATTGCGCTAAACATTTACAAATAACCCCTCACACCTTATTTCTCCAATTTACAAATTACAAATAAAACTCCTTATTACTCCAAAAAAGTTACAAATCACCTTATTGCTCCATAAATAATAAATTCCCAAAAAATAAAAAATCACCAGATTACAAATTACCTTATTTCTCCAAAAGTATTTTATCCCTCCATTATCTTTACAAATAAACTTTCCAAAACTTTTCTCCATATACCCTTATTGAAAATCCACGTGTCTTTCATGAACATTTTATGTGCAAATAATATTCATGTGAGTTTAAATGAATAGATTCATGATTTAATATCAAAATTCACCTGCAAATAAATGTGCATTTTCCAATTTCGTTAGCCTTGCACCTTTATTAAAAAACTTTTCATTCTTCCACGCACACTGGCAACGCTGTCTGGCAGGCTGACTCACAATTGTGCTTGCAACAAAAAAAGACAAAGCAGCTCAACAAGATTTCGATGTCGTTCATTGGCCAAAACCTACAGGTCATTCATAAACGCTGCGTTGCCCTGACTAGAAATTGCAGACAACTTCTTCTATGCTTTCTTTTGTGTTTCCCTTGTATACAGCGCCATGAAAATTATCGGTTCACTCTATGAGTGCTTCCAAGGTAAAGAGAATTTGTTCCTTATTTAGTGTCTGTTCTGAACCATATTCATGTGTGTCTTCACCCAGCGCAAAGGGTACTAGCCTCCTTGAAATCGCAGATTTCAGTTTGCTCTGTGTAATAAACAGATAGATCACTAAGGCGAGGAGAACACCTCCCAAAATCCCCAAAATAGTGCATATTGTTTTTTAGGAACCTTCCCTCCAGAAGTAGTAAGAACAGATGTGCTGCAAAAACAATGGAGGAAAATAGGCCTATATCCCGAGGTTATATATTATACTTCAAACAATTTTGATCTTCAAAGTTAAAATATAGCCCTAATTATCACTTTTACTGCGCACATTTGTTCAAGTTGTTTCAGTTCTTCGCCTAAAATCGACTCTGACTGATCCTGAACTGGTGATTTCTATCTCATTGTCATCATGGCTAGAATTGCTTCCGATCGCGTTGTCATCACGGCTAGTATTACTACTGTAACTACTGTCAGAGGAAAACTCAGATGTTGAGATAACAGATGACTGAAGACTTACCCGTAATGCTCCGCTATCAACACTGTTGTCAAAGCTAGATATCAAAACTTAATCGCACTCCTCTCTGTGAGAAATTCAATGACCAAATGAAGCTATGGCCTTTCTGACCGTAGTCGTATGCAATACCCTTAATAATATAATTATATAGAATGTTTGAAACGGGCTCAGACAAGTTATTTGGGCCCAATCTTTCAATGCTTAATCCGTGGCAACCAAGTGAATGCACAACAGAGAATGATTTTTAGATTTAAAAATCTAAAATCAATGATATAATTAAAGTTGTTTTCCAAAACAAATAGATGCCAAATCAATAGATTGCCTATAAAATATTAAATCACTAAATTAATGGAGTTTTCCATGTGCTTGTAGAGCTGGAATCTCCTCTTCACATCCACTGCAGCATTATTGGAGCTCTAATACCACAATAATGGCAGAAGTGTCCTAAGACACGTAATTTTATTAATCAGAAAAATAATTACATAATTTGATTTTGCAAGAGTTTACACTCGAACGTCCAAACACTCTTGCAATGAGCTAATTATAAGCTCCATGTCTGAACTACCTCTAATTATGGATCACTCATTAAATAGCAAGTGTCCATTTACATTAAATCCTATTCAAACCAACTAGCTAACAAATCTCCTAAAATAGAGCCTAAGATACGACACATTTGGAGAGTCATATCTAGTTACAACAATATACTAATTCTAAATGATTAAACATTCTAGAATAATAATTATTAATTTAATATCTTACATTAATAATTATTTTATTTTAATTTTATAACCTACGATAAATTGTATTTTTGGATCACCTAACAGAAGTTTTCTAATGAGGATAAAGTAGTGATATATGTGGTGATATGTCTAATTCTTTTGTTGTATTGGCTTATTAATGGAATAAATCTAAATTTTACATATGAGAGTAGTTTTATTTCATTTATTACATCTCATAAAACGCTAAAATATGGATTGGGTTATGACAAGTAAATCTTGAAATTGTATTAATTGGTATCTAGCCAAATATGGATGATTTATGGATACCAAATGGTGAACATTCTAATTGGGTCTTCTCTCCAAGGAAAATTATTTTGAATTTCCCATTAAACTCCTCATTGAATGAAGCTCTATGGTTTCTTAATATATTTACAAAAAAAGATTATACTTTCTCATTATTAATTTAACTAGCTATATTAATTATTAACCAATTTTAAATTTAAGTTATACTTTATCATAATTATCCTACTTTAATTTTACCTAATCATAATTCAAACATATTAAATTGATCATTGTACAAGAAATGGAATGAATTTTATTCACAAAAGATTTGATGAATCTAGTATTGATAGCTTACAAGACAACACTAATAGCAACTTCCAACTTGCCAAGGTCCAAGGCATCTACAAACACTCCCATCAATTATCAATAATTTGGTAGTTTCATACTAGTGGGAAACTTACTATTCAAGTCTCATCAAAATAAGACAACATCAATTAATTAATCAACATGTACAATATTTATCACCTTTGGTTTTGAACTTATAAACTGCAATGAGGAAACATATTTTCTTCACCACTAGTTTCCATAAAGTTTTCACATGAAATAAATTATTATTTATTTATTTTTAACCACGGAAACTTTGTAAATATTTGGATTAATTTGGACAAGGCCCACGATCAAACCTTCCTATTTCTACTATAACACCAAGATCATATTAGAGAACCTTTTATCTATATATCTCAATAAATTATGGTTTAACAAGAACCAAGGGGTCTTAACCCAACCAAAGTGGATTTTGTCTACACGGTTGCGTACTTTTCTATTCTTATCACAAGGGGCCAATATGTCTCTTTATGGGATTTGAATGAGGTGGAGAGGACAACAAATGTCTCTTTATTTTTAAAAATGGTAACATTGTAAATATTTGGAATAATATGGACATGACATAGGAACAAATCTTATTGTCACCCCTATAACCCTAAGAGTATATCCATGAATCAACAATCTAGACATACTAATAACTAATGACCTAACAAGAGCCAAAAGGTCCCAACTCCACCAAATTGGATTGTGTCTCATAGGGTGCCTACTTTTCTAGCCTTATCATGACAGGCCAACACCCATGAGACTAGATCATCCATTATTGCTAGAGACCTCATAACCTAGTTATGACAATAATTTATGACTTAGAAAAATATGAAATTTCACATGGATAGGGGTGCCTCTTCTTTGAGCTTCATCACAAGGGGAAAACATGTCCAGTATAATTGAACTCGAGTGGATGGAATAACAAATCATGGAACCAACCATAGATCATCCATTATTACCTGAGACCCCATAACCTACTTATGACAATAATTTATGACTTAGCAAGATATGAAATGTCAGATGGATACAGGTGCCTATTCTTTGAGCTTCATCACAAGGGGCCAAACATGTCCAGTATAATTGAATTCGAGTGGATGGAAGAACAAATCATGGAAGCAACCACTCAAGCTATTGACCAAACATGAAGTCCACTCTTATTTAAGAAACACTAACTTTACCAAAATTTAATAGTGTCATTAAGAAAAACAAAATATTTATCAACTCTGGATCCCTTTTAAATTTAATGTGTATTTATTTTTTCTGTACAAAAGAGAATCCTTTATAGAAAATATAAATTGTGAGGAATCTAGAGAATTCTGTCCACGTTGTACCAATCCACTTTAATGATTGAAAATTATATCTAAAAATTACTTGCAAAAAATGAAAAACTAGTTCATGTCCTAAAATAGGGTGACCATAATCTTAAAGGCTTCATCATCCATGCATTTTCTAATCTCCAAAGTCCCTATTTTGTGATATCCAAAGTCCCTATCATGATTCATAAAGCTTCCTCAGACATATGATCAAATAAGCTATTTAATTTTTTGTCTACATGATATGTGTCATGTCATTCCCACTTTGTTGTTTCTTTCTTGATTTCCTCTATAATAGCCTCTAAGGAAGGAGCTGCCACTTCTACCTTTGCATTTGTGTAGTCTAAGACTAATTTACAATCTCCAAAATATTACAATTTCTTGATGTTATAGAAATTACATAAATGTAAGAGAGTTCATAGGGTTGCAAACATAGCTCTAGAGTTTGTTCCTCTACTAGGAGCAAAACATATATACGATAAAAGTGATATTTATTGATATAAAGTGTAGCACCGACACCACATGTAGGAGGTTGGCGTGCAGTGGTGCCATCACAGAACCATTAATTGTTGGATAATGGGTAGGAATTGTCTTTAGTGCAACTTTTTGGAGTTCCGGTGGGAGAATCTTACCGAAATGTTTTTGGTGAAATCTTGACTTGCATTATTTAAACTTGTTTTTTGACTGTATATGTGGATTCAACATCCTCAAGAAACCACTAGGACATTTCTATTGTGCAAGGCTTAACCATCAAACTTGTGATTTCAATGAATTCCTACTAGATTTTAGAGAAAATAGACCGGAAAAATCCAATAGAAAATATTTCAAAAAATTGCACTAAAGACAACTCGTAATGGGTATAGTTTGTTTCTTACTTTTTGTATTAGCTTTGAAAATTTTAACCCAGGAATGAGTGACCCCACTACTATTTTAGTCATGATGAATTTCTCCTAAAAAATAACACATTTCTCCTAAAAAATAGCGCAATTATATGCTCACTATACAAATTGTACAAAAGTTGAAAGGAAGACATAATCCACTAATGAATGCTTATTTCTTTTGTATTTATTTATTTTTACTTGATTTTATATTTTCTTTTTAATTGAATTAGCTCAAAAATGAGAAATTTCATAGAAATTTTTATTTATAGAAAATTTAAATATGGAAATTTCATTTTATAGTTTAAACCAAGTATAAAGATAGATATGTTAATAATTTTCAACAAAAGAGTCAAAAGCCTATTTTCTCTTAAAAATATATTGTTTTTTCTCAATAATAATACATTAAATAATTATGGCACACAATTATAAATTATTTAAGAAATATTGAAATACTCAAAATGACTCATTATAGATAAAATCACCACACAAAATTAAATTTTTGACCAATTAATTGTACCCAAACTCACTAGTTCTTGCATTTTATTACTTTAAAATGGAGTTGTTTTTAGTGGGACTTTTCGGACTTTCTGGAATCTTGCTAAAAAATTTGAGGTGAAATATTGATTTATGTTATTTAAACTGGTTTTTTTTAGTGTATATAAGGATTCACCACGGTGAAAAACCACTAAGGAACTTATGAAACTTGTGATTTCAAATAAACTCCTCTTGGATTTTAGAGAAATTAGACCAAAAAAACCCACTAGACAAACTTCCAAAAAATCGCACTAATATACCTTCAACTATAAATTTACTTTTACTTTTTATTATTTGAATTATAATTTATTAAATCAAGTCAAATAATCAAAATTGTATATTAATAATAAAATTAACTATTAAATAAAATCCCCAAATAATTTAATTTTTATTATTATAAAAAACTAAAAAAATTAAAATAAATTATTACACTTAATATAAACTAATAACCCAACATATATTACTAATCTAAATTTTACATTTATTTCTTATTATTTAATTTACACTCTACACAACCCTGGCCCCTTTACTCCTTCAGTCCAAATTAGAGTTAAAAATAACCAAAATAAATTATTACATTTAAAATAGACTAATAGCCCAACATATATCACCATTAAAATTTAGGTTACATTATTTATTATTATTTAATTGACACTCTACACAACCTTTGGAACTTCACTCCTTTAACTTTATTTATGGTCCAAATTAGGGTCAAAATTAACAAATTCTCACGTGACTTAAACCCCAAATACCCATACTCATCAAACTAAACCCGGTGTGAACATCAAGACTAAATCCATTGTACCTTCACCTTATTCAAAATTAAATAAGTAAATCAAAATTGTATATTGATAATAAAATTAAATAAGGTAATCAAAATTGTATATTGATAATAAAATTAACTATTAAATAAAATCCCCTTAATTTTATGTTTCAAAATAATTTTATTATTATTATAAATGTGAAAAAATCAAAATAAATTATTACACTTGATATAAATCATGTTGTTATTATTATTAAAAAAAAATCAAAATAAATTACTACACTTAATATAAACTAATATTCCAACATATATCACAAATTTAAACTAATAATCCAACCTATATCACTAATTTAAGTTTAATATTTATTTATTATTATTTAATTATTTAATTGACACTCCGCAGAACCCTTGCACCTTTACTGCTTTAAATTTATTGATGTTCCAAATAAAAGTCAAAATTAACCCAAATAAATTATTACATTTAAAATAGACTAATAGCCCAACATATGTCACTATTAAAGTACATTTATTTATTATTATTTAATTAGCACTCTACGCAACCCTTAGACCTTCCCTCTAAATTTATTTATGCTCCAAATTAGTGTCAAAATTAACAAATTCTCAGGTGACCTAACCCCAAATACCCATAGTCATCAAATGAAACACGTTGTTTGTCTAGTCAGTTATGCGACATGAAGACGAAATCAATTGTAACTTCACCCCATTTTAAACCTATTTATAGTCTAAATTGATCACTGCGCAGATGACGTAAACCCTAAATACCCATCAAATGAAACCCGTTGTT
Source organism: Pinus tabuliformis (assembly GCA_031772625.1). Lineage (NCBI taxonomy): Eukaryota > Viridiplantae > Streptophyta > Pinopsida > Pinales > Pinaceae > Pinus > Pinus tabuliformis. The sequence continues at coordinate 518,818,002 of CM062820.1, read as the reverse complement.
CGTTTCCTTTTCTTCCTTTCCGATCGCGGTCCAAACAATGAAGCTCAGCAATTGGCAGTCCAAACAATACGAAATGGAGTACAACAGATATGGTCGTGCTGGTGAAGCTCCAACAAGAGGAAGCAGTGGAAGTTCCGGGCAGAGTCACTTTGTTGAATACCCTCTCCGTGAAGCTAGGGTTCTTCCCCACCGCCAGCTCTTGCCATCTACTCGTGCAGCTGTTCCCTTACCATATGGATCTTTTACGCGCGACAATTTTGGACGCTTGGGCATTGACATGCTTGGAACGCATTTGGTTGACGGCGGGGCAACACTGTCGCCCTATGGTTTTAGAGAGCCGATCGGAATATCCGTGAAGGAGCCTGAACCATATAGAGAACCCATTGGCATGACCCTCTGGAATGGAATGGGCGTTACAGAACCGAGATATCGCAGCCATGATCTGGCCAGAAGAGAAAGCACAGGCCTGGGACGGGAACCTTTTGTAAGAGGAGGTCAACATCTGCCACTACTACAGCGACAGGTTTTTATTCTCTACACTGGCTTTTATATTTTTTATTGTAATGATACTATATATAATAAGAGAACGTTCAGAAAGATATAAGAAAATGTTAAGAATAAATACCATGTAGAAGTTCTTATGATGATAATATAATGGTAATATTATATGTCTAGATAAAGTGCATAAACCTTTGCATAAATTTTTATGTGAGAACTCGCTACATTTAATAACTAAATTAAAATAACAATGAATTAAAAATATTATATTATTTTAAATTTAAAAAAATTGATTATTTCAGATTCATCCATGAAAACTGTTAGTAATATTGACTTTATATATATAACAATTTCTATTTTTATTATTATTAGTTTTATTCTATAGACTTTTTAACCGTTTCTTGAAACCATTTCTAATAATTTGGAGCAGATAATTGCAAGAGAAATGCAGGAAACACCTTCCTCTACTGCACGCAGGAAACGACCGGTACGAAGGATTACACATCTCCCCAGAGAGACCCCAAGCTCACTCCACCAATGGATTCAGACACAACAGAGGGCAGTTCGTCTTCTTCCTCTACTGGTGACAACAGTAATAGCTTGCCAGCCGATTCAGAACCTAAACAAAATTTACAACTTCAGCCAGAAAAAGAGGTGATTTCTATGTTAATATACTAAGGCAGATTCTTTTAAACCTGCAAACATATCGTGCCTTAAAATAATTTATTTAATGTTTTAAACGGTCGAAATCAAGGTTTGATATAATCATTTTTAACTTAAATTTTAGATTTTTTTTTGAAACTTTTCATTTGGACAGATTAAAGAAAATCAAAATGTATATCGATCTGCATTTTAAAAATATTGACGTAAACTGAGATGGTTATATATTCATGCTTTCATTTATGGTGTACTGTCGGTATATTATTTTTAAAATATATATAAAATAGATTATGGAGAAATTCGAAGCAAATGTTACGTTAAGAATTTTTTAAACATATAGCAGTGGGTTTTATGAGTAATATTCTAATTACTGTTAGATTAATATGGTGTTTCGGGTTTCACATCAGGAGTTAAATAAGACAAATCAGGAATCGCAGCCTAAGTTTACAGAGAAATCTGAGATTAAAGTGGAAACCAAAGAAAATAGAAAATTATACAGATTCAAATAAAGTTGAAAGACCTGGGTGGTGCTCGCTTTGTGATATTGATTGTGTCACCAAAGAAGTGCTTCACAAATCTCATGCATTTGGAAAGAAACACCAGTCTATGATTAGAAAACTAGAAGAAGCCTCAAGAGATCGAAAGAAGTGGCTAGAGTCAGTGGGATGGTGTTCTCTTTGCGAAGTCCATTGTATAACCATGGAAGCTCTCCATACAGAACATCAATGGACAGAAAAACACCAGATGATGTTAGGAAAGCAGCCAAAACCACAAAAAAAGCAGGATGACCAGGTCCAAGACATTGACAGTTGTATTGGAAAAAGAAAACAGCAAGAGGAAGAAGGAAGCATGTCATCCCCAAAGCGTCAAAAGTTGTTAGTTTCCAGTAAAGACTGCAAAATATGTAACAAAGTCTTTACCAGACAGATTGAACTTGAATCACATCTTGCAGGTAAGAAACATGCTTCCCAATTGAAAAAGCTTGAAAATTCTGCAGAGCTTTTAGATGTTAACAGTGGCCAGAGTAAGAAATCTAAGACTCTAGAAGGAAGCATGTCATCCCCAAAGCGTCAAAAGTTGTTAGTTTCCAGTAAAGACTGCAAAATATGTAACAAAGTGTTTAGCAGTCAGATTGAACTTGAATCACATCTTGCAGGTAAGAAACATGCTTCCCAATTGAAAAAGCTTGAAAATTCTGCAGAGCTTTTAGATGTTAACATTGGCCAGAGTAAGAAATCTAAGACTCTAGAAGGAAGCATGTCATCCCCAAAATGTCAAAAGTTGTTAGTTTCTAGTAGACTATAAGATATGTAAGTATCTGAGAATTCTAAATTGGTGATATCAATTAAGAATGTTGCCAAACCAAGTGGGAAGGATGAAGAAACTACTTTGGAGGCTAAAGATGATCTCGAAATAGTGATGAAAACTGAAAATGATGATAAGAAGGAGATTTCAGAGCCCATTGAAGATGATCAAGAATCAATGGTTAGAAGCCAAAAGCATGCCAGGAGGGAGAGCTCAAAGCCCAATGAATTTGATGGTAAGAAAGAAGATACTCTTGGAAGCGTAACAGAAGATGTTCAAACCTCTGTTAATATCGAAGTTTGAACAAGTTAATGACAACATTGAAATTTCAGAAGCCAGCCAGAATAATATAGTTATAAATAAAATAAAAGAAACTTGTAAGCTGATTTCCTCATGCTTGTAGAGATTTACATACTTTTGACTTTTCTTGAGGTTTCAGGTTTGGTTTGTAGTAAGGACATTTGTAATGTCTAGGATATCTGCTTCTCTGGGAGATTAAGTTGATAATATGAATAACTATTTTTGTTTGTTTTGGACCACTGAACCTTGGGGTAAGTGACCCATGGTCTTTGTTGAATATATTAGTTAACATGTTTGTTTAATAAAAAACTTGTTTTTATTAGCAATTTTCTTTAATGTTTAGTTAATATTTTAAAAATAAAATCATAATAATTTTTTTTCCATAATAAAAATTCAAAACTTAAAATAAAATAAAGATACAAGAAAGAGCATTCTCAATGTGTGATTTGAGTTCTTTAGTATTTTATAAATTCTATGTTTTTTTTCTAATTTCATTTTATGTATTATTATTATAATTATAATAAATAATTTTAAATTAATAATTATATTTAATAGAATTGTTATGTATTGGAAATGATTTTTTTTTTTACAATTTAATGTTATATGTCTTATATATAAAAACTTGTTATAAAAGTTAGTTTTTTAAATAATAATGGAAAAATAGCATATGTAATTTATTGGATTCTGATAATATTGAAGAGACCCTGTTTAATGAAGATACCATTACTTCTAAGTTTTCTAAGGTACTAATTGCATTTAATTAAATATTAATAATTAGTTTCTAAATTGGTTGGGTTGGATGAATTTCTATACAAACTAAAGAAATTGACCTCTTGATTCAACATTCTACACATCATTTAATTTACAATATATAGTTGTTGTTTTTAGTATTTTGTAGAAAACTTCATTGATCGGTTATAGAAGTTTTCTTCTCAAAAATCACCTAGGAATGAGATATGTAATCTATGCAATGTAGAGAAGATTGAAAAGATTGAAGACAACTCATTTTCTCATAATAATATTTTTTTTATACAATTATGAAAAAAACATCCCATGAATCTACTTTATTAATTAAATCCTAGTTTTATTTGTATTCTCTATCACTCTCTAGATCCCAATACCATGTTGGATTAGAGGATGTTAAAGGACATCATCATCACCATGAGGATTGAGTAGTGTATATGGAATATCTCTTTCAATGGATATGCATAGGGAAATACATGTACCATAGCATTCTACTATGATGGAACAAGGATGAATAGTTGACATAATTAAAGTGATAACCTAAGCAATCAATTAATGGTGGAAACAAAGCATGAGTAGTGACATGTGGCATTGTATTATTGTAGGTTTTGACAACCATATAGTGTTTTTATTAAAGTTGGGATTACTTGGATATAATTTTGTTAACAGTTAATTTTACATTAGAGTGCTAGTTGCATTGAAATGGATGACACACTTATAGATCAATATGCATACAACCACACATCAACAACTTCAAGTTCTTAAGAAAAGTAAGTAGAATATCATCATTAATATATAGACATTCTCTCCAATCAAGATGATTATGGCTAACTAAATCATTGGAAACTTTCAAATAATCAACTTCTAAATAATTGGTTGTTTTGTGCATTGATTAAAAATTTCAATTGTAACTCTAAAGATCAAATAATTGATTTTTTATGCATTCATTAGAAATTTAATTGTAACTCTAACTAACTTATTAGTGGAAACATTATCAGCATACTTGTAAAAAACAAAATCGAGAAATAAACATGATTTTATATTAAATCAAAAGGAGTACAAAAAGTAGAACACCCTTAAGGTGCTTCAAATATGACTAGGCCCAACGAACGTGGAAGATTCTTCTTAATGAATATCTATTATTTTTTTGATATACAAAATGTTGGGGTTCAAGACCAATCCTAGTTGAGAGTGTGTCCTCTTCTTATTCTAGTGTCTATAAACATGGTTGAAAGATACATTTGCAAAGAGAGAGCATGTTTTCAATATTTTCAAAGAGGGGATGCATGGAGAAATTGTTCATCATGTATACAATTCATCCAATTTATCACAAGAAGTGAGTCCCCATATATGTGAAGATTTGTAATTATATTTTCTTGTGCAAGGTGTAATATGAGCTTGATATCTATGAGCTCAACATAATTGTTTGTTGGGTGCCCTCCCCTTGCCCAAAATTAGAATTGTGAATTTGTGGATAGCTGATGGATGCCACCAATACCCCCAAATGATGGTGAGCCTTGTGCTTCCCCATTGAATAAATCCCACTAGGAGTCAATTGGAATAATAAGCTTAATATGGTGCATGAAAATTTGAAAACTTTGTGTGTAAACACCTGAGGGAAAAATGGCCAACCTATGAGAAACAAATTCATGGCTAGGGGAGGCTTGGTGTAAAGTATAGATTGATTCATCTCCAGCCATATGCCATAGGATATTGAGAATGTGATTACTTTGATGTTTCTCAGTATTTGAGTGAAACCAACTGTGAAGATAAGAGTGAATGCAAATTCCCACCCAAATGTAATTTTGATTAGTGAGGCTTTGAGTTTGAGACCAGATCTCATAATAGAAGGGTCAAAGTAAGAAGAGATGTAGTTGGATATTGAAGGTACAATTGACATATGCTATATCATTGAAAGGGTCATTTATTAATGTATGCAACATCAAAAGTTTGTCTTCTATTGGGAATTTTAATTTCTAGAGAGTTTTCCCTTCATCACATTGATCTTACCATTCTATATAGCTTACTCTTTTTTAATATAAATATCTATACATTTTGATCTACTATGTTGTGAATGTGTTTCATATGTATTTTGTCTATATGTTCTCTAACAAATTATGTTTAGTGTAATTATGGATATGTATGACAATTAATTCCATCAACTAATAGTAAAAAAATTCAATGTTTCTTTTATCTATGCCTCTACAACACACACAGCTTCCACTTTTTTGGGTTCATGTCGACAATGACCCACCATATGATAGAACATATCACTATGAATAGGTTGGCATTAATTATTATATCATATTTTCTGAGATGGATCAACCCCCCCCCATAGATAGAAGGAAGAAAATTCTTGGGTTGATTAATAACACCTTAAGCGTGAATAACGAACTAGTATTAGATCATAAAATATGTTGAAAAGTGTAACTATATTAGTTCTTCATAATTGTACTAACGTATTCTATGATAAAAGCAAAAAAACGAATTACTATTATTTGTTCTTCATGCTTATAGGATTTATTGAGTTAAAGTGTCAAAGTCCTAATTGGACATCTTGCAAAGAAAAAGGAAAAAAAAAATTTAGAAAATATAATTTGGATTAATTGACCTTAAGAAGCTATTTACAAATCGTCTCACTCAAAAAATGTGTCTTTTTACATATGAGAACAGTTATACATTGGCATAAGTCCTCCATCAAATGGAAATAAATTAGGTGTTTCTCTATCATGAATTTTGATATAAAGTGATCCAAACTTTCCTCGGTCTTAATAGTAAAAGTGATGAGAAGATTCATGTGGATAAAGCTTTGAAAGTATGCGAGTTTCTTGATGTTAAAATACTAAATTTGATGCAAATTTCCTAAGCGAGTTTTATGTGAAATAACCCATGTAAATTGATGTAGAAATTTCTAAGATGTGCTTGTGTGATTAATGTCACTTTCAAAAGATAATATTAATGGAAAATTTGGAGGGCTTGACTTGGTTACCTAAAGTGTGGATTCTATTGGAAAATCAAAGCAGTTATATTAGGGTTTGATTCTTCTTTCTTGATAATTACTTGTTAGTGTGTTGGATTCTTTTTACTTACCTATTAACTTATGCTTCATCAATAAATTACCATATTATGTGTGTATGAAGATCACAAAACAAGAGATAAAAGATGTAGGCACTATCCCAGGGAAAAAAACCCCTCAAGGGGAAAGCCAGGTCATGAAAATTCTTGCTTTCAATAGCATTCTTTGAGACTCTTCACCCTAGACAAAGGTTAAAGCTTCCCTCCACACCAATTCAACCTCCCAAATCCTCGACCTCTTTCCAGTAACTTCGACTAGGTGGCATCTTTTGGCATGAGGAAGCTTTTGACATTAGTGACACTTTGAAGACTTTGATCTCCCAAAATAGGGAACGAAATAGAGAGAGAGAGGCACCAAAAGTTTGATTTTCTTCTTCTCCTTAGACTTCCCAAACTTGCACTTCCTTCGTCTTCTGTAGACCCACTTTGTCTTACTTCGCACTTGTCTAGCTACTCTTGAAGCATAGAACCAACTTGAGATGTGATGCTCCAAATGACATTGACTTGCTAGTATTTATAGGCTCCATATATGTTGAATAATGTCCTTAGTCCAACTTGATCTCATTTAGGCCGACTTGGTGTGGAAGATACATAAATCATATTTGACTCAATACTTCACCTTTTTATATGATTCAAAAGCCCAAGAAGGGTCTATTTAAAAATATAATGACTTTATTGACTCAGAATAAATCCTAGAATTCTTATATGGGCATTTTGAAACCCATGCTTTAAGAAGTCACAATAATAACAATATTTTATTTTCCTTTATTCTTCTGACATGTACATTATAAGACAACTAAAATACATTATGTGAAGACCAAATGTAGTTACAATTTACAACATTCCCTCTTAACTAGGGAGGTATTCATCATATGCGAATATAATAGAAGATCTCAAACTATTTGAACATTGATGAACTTTAGCCAACACAATGTGATGGACTAGATTCCTGACTAGGGAAATCTACCCATTGGTCTCTCAACAATTTCAGCACTGCAATGCCACAGATTAGATTCTTGACTAGGGATATCTATCCAAGTTGGAATAACGTGGACTCAAGCTTTCATACCCTCTAGGTACCATTAGGATTACTTTCTAACCATCAACCCAAGGACCTAGGTGCACATCCATTGTCAAGGCTCTACAACCCATGCCACACTCCCTATTTTGGGACGTAGACATCAACACAAAGTGTCAGCCATATGTCCTCACAGGAAATGCTTCACTCGCAAAGCCTCAACAAATCTCTTCCATTTCCTTATCATCAATACATTCAACAATGTCTATCAAACCCAAGAAGTTTCTCAAATACTCAAACTTATTATTAGGAAGATCCTTTGTTAGTATGTATGCTACATGTTCATTTGTTGAGACATACTCCAAATTCATTGTCCCATCTTGTACCAGGTTCCTAATAACATGGAACTTATTGTTAATAGTCTTCATTCTAGAATGAAATGCGGGATCTCTGAACATCTTGATACAAGTTTGATTGTAACAATTAATCACAGTACGACCCAAAGACTTCTCGAACAAATATTTCAAAAGCTTCCTTAACCAAACAACCTCCTTTCCTACTTTACATGTAACCACATATTATTCCTTGATACTACTCAACACAATGGGATATTTCTTCCTACTCATCCATGAGATCATAATGGCTCCCAGATGAAACATCCGCCGATAGTGCTTCTTCCATTGGTCTTGATGCCACCCCAATCAGTGTCTGTGAAGCCAATATGCTTGACTTAATTAATATCATACCTACATGGCATGAGAGCAAGAATTCTTTTGGGTGGTGATTTTGGAGAGAAGATCTAAAAATTTTCATGAAATTTTTTCAAAAACAAATTTCAGATCTAGATTCCTTGCAAAAAATACCCAGATTAAAAAAAAAAACGACTAAATAGGAGTTCAAATGAGGGAGATATCAGCAATTTAAAAACAGCTCGTGAGCATGGATTACCTCAAAACATGCAACATCAGAAAGTTATTGAGTAGAAACAATTAGATAAGTAAAGAGGAGATAAAGTGGAGGCATCCACTCAAGCAAAGACCTCCAGCATAGGGAAATTTTGGGCCAAGTGGGCAAAGGGAGCACATGCAGCCATACCTCTAGGTGAGAGGTGGCGTGATGTGAAGTAATAGTCCCACGACTGTAGACATTTTGGTAGGGCAAATTGAGAGTTTTTGTCTCATTAATCATTAGCTTTCTACACGATCCCATAGTACATAGTAGTAGGATGGATCAGTGGCGGTCGATGAAGTCATATATTAGAGTAACGGAGGGAAAGGCTAGCAAGAGTTAGATACTGGAGAGCACAGAGCAAAGTTGACTATAGTGCCATTGGCACAAAGGAAGAGTAAACAAAAGCACACATTTTTTAGTTGACAGAGGCAGAGCTAGTAGCAATCAGGGCCTCTCATGAGAGATGCATCATATTGATCGATTCACTTTCAATGTTTATTTTGTTTCAGAAGTTGCAGTAGCAACAACACTAGAGATAAGTGTTGCAAGCAGAACATTCCAAAGGTATCGTCTCTGGATAGAGTTAAATTCCTTTCTTGTTGAGAGGCAGTTTTGTAAATAGCTACAAGAAATGTTAGAAATAACATGAAGACAATTCTCATTTAATTTTTCCTTGAATTAAATTGGGAATTAATTTGTAATTCTATTCTCATACCAGCTTGTAGTAGTTAACTAAGTTAATTTGACTTAGTTGGATTAGTAAATTTGAGTTAGTTCTTTTCTCATAGCAGCTTGTAGTAGTTAACTAAGTTAAGTTGACTTAGTTGGCTCAGTAAATTAGCATTGGAATTCTATCTAGAGTCATGTAGAGTGATCGCTAAATTTTAGGGGCCTGGGTTGAGTTCTTTTGAGTTGTAATTAGATAACTTAGTCTAACTGAGTTATAGTCACTTAAACTAGTTCTAATGTTGGAGGCACTATGGGCTTCGCAGGAAGCAGAATTAGTGAAGTGTTGGCTTAAGCCGGCTTATGTGGCAAAGAGTTAGATTTTACTAGTGTAGGAATTGTTCACGAGGAACAAGAATTATATTTACCCTTAGATCTTTTGGTTAATGAAATATAGATAGCAGGGTTTTTTAACAGTTTCTTTCTGTAGAAAAATATTTTGTTATGTATGATTGATATTCTTCCACTATAGTGCCATTGGCACAAAGGCAGAGTAAATAGAAGCACACATTTTTTAGTCGACAGAGGTAGAGCTAGTAGCAACCAGAGCTTCTGGTGAGAGATGCATCATATTGATTCACTTTCGATGTTTCTTTTGTTTCAGAAGTTGGAGTAGCAACCACACTAGAGATAAGTGTTGCAAGCAGAACATTCCAAAGGTATCGTCTCTGGATAGAGTTAAATTCCTTTCTTGTTGAGAGGCAATTTTGTAAATAGCAACAAGAAATGTTAGAAATAGCATGAAGAAAATTCTAATTTAATTTTTCCTTGAATTAAATTGGGAATTAATTTGTAATTCTATTCTCATACCAGCTTGCAGTAGTTAACTAAGTTAATTTGACTTAGTTGGATCAGTAAATTTGAGTTAGTTCTTTTCTCATGGCAACTTGTAGTAGTTAGTTAAGTTAAGTTGATTTAGTTGGCTCAGTAAATTAGAGTTGGAATTCTATATAGAGTCATGTAGAGTGATCCCTAAATTTTAGTGGCCTGGGTTGAGTTCTATTGAGTTGTAATTAGATAACTTAGTCTAACTGAGTTATAGTCACTTAAACTAGTTCTAATGTTGGAGGAACTAGGGGCTTGTAGTAGTTAACTAAGTTAAGTTGACTTAGTTGGCTCCGTAAATTAGCATTGGAATTCTATCTAGAGTCATGTAGAGTGATTCCTAAATTTTAGGGGCCTCGGTTGAGTTCTTTTGAGTTGTAATTAGATAACTTAGTCTAACTGAGTTATAGTCACTTAAACTAGTTCTAATGTTGGAGGAACTAGGGGCTTCGCAGGAAGCAGAATTAGCGAAGTGTTGGCTTAAGCCAGCTTATGTGGCAAAGAGTTAGATTTTACTAGTGTAGGAATTGTTCACGAGGAACAAGCATTATATTTTATCCTTAGATCTTTTGGTTAATGAAATATAGGTAGCAGGGTTTTTTAACAGTTTCTTTCTGTAGAGAAATATTTTGTTATGTATGATTGATATTCTTCCACTATAGTGCCATTGGCACAAAGGCACAGTAAACAAAAGCACACATTTTTTAGTCGACAGAGGCAGAGCTAGTAGCAATAAGAGCCTCTCATGAGAGATGCATCATATTGATTGATTCACTTTTGATGTTTCTTTTGTTTCAGAAGTTGCAGTAGCAACAACACTTGAGATAAGTGTTGCAAGCAGAACATTCCAAAGGTATCGTCTCTGGATAGAGTTAAATTCCTTTCTTGTTGAGAGGCAGTTTTGTAAATAGCAACAAGAAATGTTAGAAATAACATGAAGAAAATTCTAATTTAATTTTTCCTTGAATTAAATTGGGAATTAATTTGTAATTGTATTCTCACACCAGCTTGTAGTAGTTAACTAAGTTAATTTGACTTAGTTGGATTAGTAAATTTGAGTTAGTTTTTTTCTCATAACAGCTTGTAGTAGTTAACTAAGTTATGTTGACTTAGTTGGCTCAGTAAATTAGCGTTGGAATTCTATCTAGGGTCATGTAGAGTGATCCCTAAATTTTAGGGGCCTGGGTTGAGTTCTTTTGAGTTGTATTTAGATAACTTAGTCTCACTAAGTTATAGTCACTTAAACTAGTTCTAATGTTGGAGGAACTAGGGGCTTCGCAGGGAGAAGAATTAGCGAAGTGTTGGCTTAGGCTGGCTTATGTGGCAAAGAGTTAGATTTTACTAGTGTAGGTATTGTTCACAAGGAACAAGCATTATATTTTATCCTTAGAACTTTTGTTTAATGAAATATAGATAACAGGGTTTTTTAAGAGTTTCTTTCTATAGAGAAATATTTTTTTATGTATGATTGATATTCTTCCACTATAGTGCCATTGGCACAAAGGCAGAGTAAACAGAAGCACACATTTTTTAGTCGACAGAGGCAGAACTGGTAGAATTCAGAGCCTCTGGTGAGAGATGCATCATATTGATTCACTTTCGATGTTTCTTTTGTTTCAAAAGTTACAATAGCAACAACACTAGAGATAAGTGTTGCAAGTAGAACATTCCAAAGGTATCGTCTCTGGATAGAGTTAAATTCCTTTCTTGTTGAGAGGCGGTTTTGTAAATAGCAACAAGAAATGTTAAAAATAACATGAAGAAAATTCTAATTTAATTTTTCCTTGAATTAAATTGGGAATTAATTTGTAATTCTATTCTGATACCAGCTTGTAGTAGTTAACTAAGTTAATTTGACTTATTTGGATTAGTAAATTTGAGTTAGTTCTTTTCTCATAGCAGCTTGTAGTAGTTAACTAAGTTAAGTTGACTTAGTTGGCTCAGTAAATTAGCATTGGAATTCTATCTAGAGTGATGTAGAGTGATCCCTATATTTTAGGGGCCTGGGTTGAGTTCTTTTGAGTTGTAATTAGATAACTTAGTCTAACTGAGTTATAGTCACTTAAACTAGTTCTAATGTTGGAGGAACTAGGGGCTTCACAGGAAGCAGAATTAGCGAAGTGTTGGCTTAAGACGGCTTATGTGGCAAAGAGTTAGATTTTACTAGTGTAGGAATTGTTCACGAGGAACAAGCATTATATTTTATCCTTAGATCTTTTGGTTAATGAAATATAGATAGCAAGGTTTTTTAACAGTTTCTTTCTGTAGAGAAATATTTTATTATGTATGAATGATATTCTTCCTTTTCTGCTTATTGCTTTCATCGATCAATTTTGGTTTCTATTGAAAAGTAGAGTAAATTCTTTTCTTGTGGTTTAGAAAATCACATAAGCAGTTGAATCTACAAAAAAACTATAATTGCTTTCTTCAAAACCTCTTGATGCGTAGCTTCCTTGAATATACATGGTTTGGATTCAATAAATTTCGTCATATATGCATCATAATTAGAACATATCTCCAGTCTCTTTCTTTCCTTGAAGGTTCCTTTCACAGCTTCATGTACTTCAACATCTTCTAATTTAGCTTTTAACCAATTGGGAATTTTCCTTGTGGTTGGAATGACCACTGATCGAATAGGTTAACTTGGTCTTTCTTTGAGATTTGTAGTAGAGTTTTCATAATGAACTTCCTCTTCTTCAAATATGGAAGCTTCTTCATCATAAAAATCAATAGGAATACCTTTTGATTTCTTATATGCTTGATTTTCATCAATTATGACATCCTTGGTTACTTCAATATATCTTCCTTCCTTAACTTAGATTCTCTATGATTTTTAATAGAGCATATATCCAACGAATATTTGTAAAGGCCTTCCTTGACTTGTTTTTCAGAAAATGGATATATGTTGGACTTGCAAAAATTCAGAGGTGATCCACACTTGGCTTTTTTCCAGTGAATACTTCTTTGGGTGTTGTGTTATCAAGACTCTTATGAGGAACTCTATTTTGAATGTATATGACTGTTAGTGTTGCTTCTCCCCATAAGAATTTTGGTAGGCATTGATCAAGGAGCATAGTTCGAATTCCTTCTTCAATTGACCTATTATTCCTTTCAGCTAATCCATTTTGTTCGGGATAAGAGGGAAATGTGAGCTCCCTCTTAATACCTACTTTCTTAGAAGATGCAATCAATTCATTAGAAGTTTATTCCCCACCATTGTCAAACCTCAGATTTTTTTATCTTTCTTTGAGTTAGGGTTTCCACTTTAGTCCTAAACTCCTTGAACTTATTAAATACTTCATCTTTTTTTTTGAGGGGTTAGAGCCATGTCTTTCTAGAATGGTCATCAATGAATGTCACATATTAGAGATGACCTCCAAGTGATTTGTTAGACATGGGCCCACACATATCAAAATGGATGAGGTTTAATATCCCTTTAGACCTAGAGTCATTATTATCAAATGGATTTCTTGTATGTTTTCCAAAAGAGCATCCATTGCACACACCTTCATGATCTAACTTCATATTCAGAATACCGTGAATGAGTTGACTAAGAGTAGGCATGACCTTATATTGTAGATTACCATACCTCCTATGCCACATCTCAATGGGACTTATTTCAATACGAACTAAAGCTTGACGAGGTTGCTGTAATGAGTCTACAAAGACTCCCTTCACGAACTCCAATAACCTTGCTTTATCAGTGCTAGATTCTTTTCACCAAACCAGTGATTTTCCATCAGCAAATAGAAATAAAAAGAAAATTCTTTTTCAAACTTAGAACATATAGAATGCTATTGAGGTGTAACTTCATTCCATCATCTAGCTTTAGCGATGTTGATCCTAGGCTTGTAACATTATGGAAGATTTTTTTAAACCTGCAAACATATTGTGCCTTAAAATAATTTATTTAATGTTTTAAACGGTCGAAATCAAGGTTTGATATAATCATTTTTAATTTAAATTTTAGATTTTTTTTTTTAACTTTTCATTTGGACAGATTAAAGAAAATCAAAATGTATATCGATCTGCATTTTAAAAATATTGACGTAAACTGAGATGTTTATATATTCATGCTTTCATTTAGGGTGTACTGTCGGTATATTATTTTTAAAATATATATAAAATAGATTATGGAGAAATTCGAAGCAAATGTTACCTTAAGAATTTCTTAAACATATAGCAGTGGGTTTTATCAAAAGTATGAGTAATATTCTAATTACTGTTAGATTAATATGGTGTTTCGGGTTTCACATCAGGAGTTAAATAAGACAAATCAGGAATCGCAGCATAAGTTTTCGGAGAAATCTGAGATTAAAGTGGAAACCAAAGAAAATTATACAGATTCAAATAAAGTTGAAAGACCTGGGTGGTGCTCACTTTGTGATATTGATTGTGTCACCAAAGAAGTGCTTCACAAATCTCATGCATTTGGAAAGAAACACCAATCTATGATTAGAAAACTAAGCCTCAAGAGATCGAAAGAAGTGGCTAGAGTCAATGTGATGGTGTTCTCTTTGTGAAGTCCATTGTAAAACCATGGAAGCTCTCCATACACCAGATGATGTTAGGAAAGTAGCCAAAACCACAAAAAAAGCAGGATGACCAGGTCCAAGACATTGACAGTTGTATTGGAAAAAGAAAATAGCAAGAGGAAGAAGGAAGCATGTCATCCCCAAAGCGTCAAAAGTTGTTAGTTTCCAGTAAAGACTGCAAAATATGTAACAAAGCCTTTAGCAGTCAGATTGAACTTGAATCACATCTTGCAGGTCAGAAACATGCTTCCCAATTGAAAAAGCTTGAAAATTCTGCAGAGCTTTTAGATGTTAACAGTGGCCAGAGTAAGAAATATGAGGGTCTAGAAGGAAGCAAGTCATCCCCAAAATGTCAAAAGTTGTTAGTTTCTAGTACAGACTGTAAGTTATGTAACAAAGTGTTTAGCAGTCAGGTTGTATTTGAATCACATCTTGCAGATAAGAAACATGCTTCCCAATTGAAAAGGAGTGAAAATTCTGCAGAGCTTTTATCGGTTAACAGTGGTCAGAGTAAAAAATATGAGGGAGTAGATGTGCAAGTATTTGAGAATTCTAAATTGGTGATATCAGCCAAGAATGAGCAGGAGGAAAAAGGAAGCATGCCATCCTCGAAACCTGGAATGTTGTTAGTTTCAAGCACATACTGCAAGATATGTAACAAAGTGTTTAGTAGTCAAGTTGTACTTGAATCACATCTTGCAGGTAAGAAACATGCTTCCCAATTGAAAAAGATTGAAAATTCTATAGACAGTGGTCAAAATAAGGAACCTGTGGGCCTGGATGTGCAAGTATCTGAGAATTCTAAATTGGTGATATCACTTAAGAATGTTGCAAAACCAAGTGGGAAGGATGAATAAATTACTTTGGAAGCTAAAGATAATCCCGAAATAGTGATGAAAACTGAAAACGATTATAAGAAGGAGATTTTAGAGCCCATCGAAGATGATCAAGAATCAATGGTTAGAAGCCAAAAGCATGCTAGGAGGGAGAGCTCAAAGCCCAATGAAGTTGATGGTAAGAAAGAAGATACTCTTGGAAGGGGAATAGAAGATGTTACAACCTCTATTAATATCGAAGTTTGAACAAGTTAATGACAACATTGAAATTTCAGAAGTCGGCCAGAATAATATAGTAATAAATAAAATAAAAGAAACTCGTAACCTGATTTCCTCATGCTTGTAGAGGTTTACATAATTTTGACTTTTCTTGAGTTTTCAGGTTTGGTTTGTAGTAAGGACATTTGTAATGTCTAGGATATCTGCTTTTGTTCTCTTGGAGATTAAGTTGATAATATGAATAGCATTTTTGTTGTTGTTTTGGACCACTGAACCTTGAGGTAAGTGACCCATGGTCTTTGTTGACTATATTAGTTAACATGTTTGTTTAATAAATAAAAAAATTATTAAACAATTTTCTTTAATGTTTAGTTAATATTTTAAAAAGTAAAATCGTAATAAGTTTTTTTTACATAATAAAAATTCCAAACTTAAAATAAAACAAATATACAAGGAAGAGCATTTTCAATGTGTGATTTGAGTTCTTGAGTTCTTACAAGGAAGAGCATTTTCAATGTGTGATTTGAGTTCTTTAGTATTTTATAAATTCTATGATTTTTTTTTTTAATTTCATTTTATGTATTATTATTATAATTATAATGAATCATTTTAAATTAATAGTTATATTTAATAGAATTGTTATGTATTGGAAATGATTTTTTTTTTTCACAATTTAATGTTATATGTCTTATGTTATATGTTTTATATGAAAAAAAATTGTTATAAAAGTTAGTTTTTTTAAATAATAATGGAAAAATAACATATGTAATTTATTGGATTCTGATAATATTGAAGAGACCCTGTTTAATGAAGATGCCATTACTTCTAGGTTTTTTAAGGTACTAATTGCATTTAATTAAATATTGATACTTTATGTTTTATTGGTCTACTATGCAAACTTTTGGATTTACTAATTTCATAGCATAAACTAGTTGGAAATTATTTTGAAAATCGCCATTAATTTTTTAAGAAACATGTTTCAATCTACATTAAAGAAAATACGAATTTAAATTTTCTATGGTTCATTGAAGTAGCTTGCATGTTTTTAGTTTAGTTTCTAAATTGGTTGGGTTGGATGAATTTTTGTACAAACTAAAGAAATTGGACTCTTGATTCAACATTCTGCACATCATTTAATTTACAATAGATAATTTTTGTTTTTAGTATTTTTTAGAAAACTTCATTGATCGGTTATAGAAGTTTTCTTCTCAAAAATCACCTAGGAATGAGATATGTAATCTATGGAGTGTAGAGAAGATTGAAAAGATTGAAGACAACTCATTTTCTCATAATAATATTTTTTTTATACAACTATGAAACAAACATCCTGTGAATCTACTTTATTAATTAAATCCTAGTTTTATTTGTATTCTCTATCACTCTCTAGATCCCGATACCATGTTGGATTAAAGGATGTTAAACGACATCATCATCACCATCAGGATTGAGTAGTGTATTAGGAATATCTCTTTCAATGGATATGCATAGGGAAATACATGTACCATAGCATTCTAGTATGATGGAACAAGGATGAATAGTTGACAGGAAGTCAAGGCACTAGTAATTAAAGTGATAACCTAAGCAATCAATTAATGGTGTAAACAAAGCATGAGTAGTGACATGTGGCTTTGTATATAGTGTTTTTATTAAAATTGGGATTACGTGCATATAATTTTGTTAACAACTAATTTTACATTAGAGTGCTAGTTGCATTGAAATGGATGACACACTTGATAGATCAATATGCATACAACCACACATCAACAACTTCAATTTCTTAAGAAAAGTAAGTAGAATATCATCATTAATATATAGACATTCTCTCCAATCAAGATGATTATGCCTAACTAAATCATTGGAAACTTTCAAATAATCAAACTCTAAATAATTGGTTGTTTTGTGCATTGATTAACAATTTCAATTGTAACTCCAAAGATCAAATAATTGATTTTTTATGCATTCATTAGAAATTTAAATTGTAACTCTAACTAACCTATTAGTGGAAACATTATGAACATACTTGTAAAAAATAAAATCGAGAAATAAACGTGATTTTATATTAAATAAAAAGGAGTACGAAAAGTAGAACACCCATAAGGTGCTTCAAATACAGCAAGGCCCAATGAATGTGGAAGATTCTTCTTAATGAGTATCTATTATTTTTTTGATATTCAAAATGTTGGGGTTCAAGACCAATCCTAGTTGAGAGTGTGTCCTCTTCTTATTCTAGTGTCTATAAACATGGTTAAAAGATACATTTGCAAAGAGAGAGCATGTTTTCAATATTTTCAAAGAGGGGATGCATGGAGAAATTGTTCATCATGTATACACGATTCATCCAGTTTATCACGAGAAGTGAGTCCCCATATATGTGAAGATTTGTAATTATGTTTTCTCGTGCAAGGTGTAATATGAGCTTGATATCTATGAGCTCAACATAATTGTCTGTTGGGTGCCCTCCCCTTGCCCAAAATGAGATTTTTGAATGTGTGGATAGATGATGGATGCCACCAACACCCCCCAATGATGGTGAGCCTTGTGCTTCCCCATTGAATAAATCCCACTACGAGTCAATCAGAATAATGAGCTTAATATGGTGCATGCAAAATTGAAAATTTTATGTGTAGACACCTGAGGGAAAAATGGCCAACCTATGAGAAACAAGTTCATGGCTAGGGGATGCTTGGTGTAAAGTATAGATTCATTCATCTCCAGCAATATTCCATATGATATTGAGAATGTGACTACTTTGATGTTTCTCAGTATTTGAGTGAAACCAAGTGTGAAGATAAGAGTGAATGCCAATCCCCACCCAAATTTAATTTTGATTGGTGATGCTTTGAGTTTGAGACCAGATCTCATAATAGAGGGGTCAAAGTAAGAAGAGATGTAGTTGGATAATGAAGGTACAGCTGACATATGCTATATCATTGAAAGGGGCATTTATTAATGTATGCAAAATCAAAAGTTTGTCTTCTATTGGGAATTTTAATTTCTAGATATTTTTCCCTTCATCACATTAATCTTACCATTCTATATAGATCACTCTTTTTTAATATAAATATTTGTACATTTTGATCTACTATGTTGTGTATGTGTTTCATATGTATTTTATCTATATGTTCTCTAACAAATTATGTTTAGTGTAATTATGGATATGTATGACAATTAATTCCATCAGGTAATAGTAAAAAAATTCAATGTTTCTTTTATCTATGCCTCTACAACACACACAACTTCCACTTTTTTGGATTCATGTCCACAACGACCCACCATATGATAGAACATATCACTATGAATAGGTTGGCATTAATTATTATATCATATTTTTGATTTGGATCAACCCCCCCGTAGATAGAAGGAAGAAAATTCTTGGGTTGATTAATAACACCTTAAGCGTCAATAATGAACTAGTATTAGATCATAAAATATGTTGAAAAGTGTAACTATATTATTTCTTCATAATTGTACTTATGTATTCTATGATAAAAGCAAAAAAATGAATTACTATTATTTGTTCTTCATGCTTATAGGATTTATTGAGTTAAAGAGTCAAATTCCTAATTGGACTTCTTGCAAAGAAAAAGGAAAAATATTTTTTAGAAAATATAATTTGGATTAATTGACCTTAAGAAGCTAATTACAAATCGTCTCACTCAAAAAATGTGTCTTCTTACATATGAGAACAGTTATACATTGGCATAAGTCCTCCATCAAATGGAAAGAAATTACGTGTTTCTCTGTCATGAATTTTGATATAAAGTGATCCAATGTTTCCTCGGTCTTAATAGTAAAAGTGATGAGAAGATTCATGAGGATAAAGTTCTGAAATGACGTGAGTTCATTGATGTTAAAATACTAAATCTGATGCAAATTTCCTAAGTGAGTTTTATGTGAAATAACCCATGTAAATTGATGTAGAAATTTCTAAGATGTGCTTGTGCGATTAATGTCACTTTCAAAAGATTATATTGATGGAAAATTTGGAGGGCTTGACTTGGCTACCTAGAGGGTGGATTCTATTGGAAAATCAAAGCAGTTAAAGTAGGGTTTGATTCTTCTTTCTTGATAATTACTTGTTAGTGTGTTGGATTCTTTTTAATTCTTTATTAACTTATTTTTCATCAATAAATTACCATATTATGTGTGTATGAAGATCAAAAAACAGGAGACAAAAGATGTAGGAACTATCCCAGGGAAAAAAACCCCCCAAGGGGAAAGTCGAGTCATGAAAATTGTTGCTTTCAATAGCATTATTTGAGACTCTTCACCCTAGACAAATGTTAAAGCTTCCCTCCACACCAATTCAACCTCCCAAATCTTCAACCTCTTTCCAGTAACTTCGACTAGGTGGCATCTTTTGGCATCAGGAAGATTTTGACATTAGTGACACTTTGAAGACTTTAATCTCCCAAAATAGGGAACGAAACAGAGAGAGAGAGGCACCAAAAGTTTGATTTTCTTCTTCTCCTTAGACTTCCCAAACTCGCATTTCCTTCGTCTTCTGTAGACCCACTTCGTCTTACTTCGCACTTGTCTAGCTACTCTTGAAACATAGAACCAACTTGAGATGTGATGCTCCAAATGACATTGACTTGCTAGTATTTATAGGTTCCATATCTGCTGAATAATGTCCTTAGCCCAACTTGATCTCATTAGGCCGACTTGGTGCGGAAGATACATAATTCATATTTGACTCTATACTTAACCTTTTTATATGATTCAGAAGCCCAAGAAGGGTCTATTTAAAAATATAATGACTTTATTGACTTAGAATAAATTGTAGAATTCCTATATGGGCACTTTGAAACACATGCTTTAATAACTCGCAATAATAATAATAATTTTTTTCTTTATTATTTTGACATGTACATTATAAGACGACTAAAATACATTATGTGAAGACCAAACGTAGTTACAATTTCCAATGCTCCCTCTTAACTAGGGAGGTATTCATCATATACGAATATAATAGAATATCTCAAACTACTTTAACATTAACAAACTTTAAGCAACACAATGTGATGGACTAGATTCCTGACTAGGGAAATCTACCCATTGGTCTCTCAACAATTTTTTCACTGCAATGCCATGGATTAGATTCCTGACTAGGGAAATATATCCAAGTTGGAATAAGGTGGACTCAAAATTTCATACCCTCTAGGTACCATTAGGATTACTTTCTAACCATCAACCCAAGGACCTAGGTGCATATCCATTGTCAAGGCTCTACAACCCATGCCACACTCCCTATTTTGGGACGTAGACATCAACACAAAGTGTTGGCCATATGTCCTCGCAGGAAATGCTTCACTCGCAAAGCCTCAACAAATCTCTTCCATTTCCTTATCATCAATACATTCAACAATGTCTATCAAAGCCAAGAAGTTTCTCAAATACTCAAACTTATTACTAGGAAGAGCTGTTGTTAGTATGTACGCTACATGTTCATCTGTCGAGACATACTCCAAATTCACACTTCCATCTTGTACCAAGTTCCTAATAACATGGAACTTATTGTTAATACTCTTCATTCTAGAATGAAACACGGGATCTCCGAACATCTTGATACAAGTTTGATTGTAACAACTAATCATAGTAGGACCTAAAGACTTCTCGAACAAATCTTTCAGAAGGTTCCTTAACCAAACAACCTTCGTTCCTACTTTACATGCAACCACATATTCTTCGTTTATACTACTCAACACAATGGGATATTGCTTCCTACTCATCCATGAGATCATAACAGCTCCCAGATGGAAACATCCTCCGCTAGTGCTTCTTCCATCAGTCTCGCTGCCACAACAATCAGAGTCTATGAAGCCAATATGCTTGACTTAATTAATATCATACCTACATGGCATGAAAGCAAGAATTCTTTTGGGTGGTGAGTTTGGAGAGAAGATCTAAAAATTTTCGTGAAAAATTTTGAAAAAAAAATTCAGATCTAGATTCCTTGCAAAAAATACACAAATTAAAAAAAAATCGACTAAATCGGAGTTCAGATGAGGGAGATATCGGCAATTTAAAATCAGCTCGGGAGCATGGATTACCTAAAAACATGTAGCATGAGAAAGTTATTGAGCAGAGACAATTAGATAAGTAAAGAGGAGACAAAGTGGAGGCATCCCCTCAAGCAAAGACCTACAGTAGAGGGAAATTTTGGGCCAAGTGGGCAAAGGGAGCACATGCAGCCATACGTCCAGGTGAGAGGTGGGGTGATGTGAAGTAATAGTCCCACGAGTGTAGAAATTTGGGCAGGGTACATTGAGAGGTTTTGTCTCATTGATCATTAGCTTTCTACAAGATCCCATAGTACATAGTAGTAGGATGGATCAGTGGCAGTCGATGAAGTCATATATTAGAGTGATGGAGGCAGAGGCTAGTAGGAGTTAGATACTGGAGAGCACAGAGTAAAGTTGACTATAGTGCCGTTGGCACAAAGGAAGAGTAAGCAGAAGCACACATTTTTTAGTTGACAGAGGCAGAGCTAGTAGCAATCAGAGCATCTAGTGAGAGATGCATCATATTGATTCAGTTTCGATGTTTATTTTGTTTCGGAAGTTGCAGTAGCAACAACACTATAGATAAGTGTCGTAAGAACATTCCAAGGGTATCGTCTGTGGATAGAGTTCAATTCCTTTCTTGTTGAGAGGCAGTTTTGTAAATAGCAACAAGAAATGTTAGAAATAACATGAAGAAAAATATAATTTAATTTTTCCTTGAATTAAATTGGGAATTAATTTGTAATTCTATTCTCATACCAGCTTGCAGTAGTTAACTAAGTTAATTTGACTTAGTTGGATCAGTAAATTTGAGTTAGTTCTTTTCTCATGGCAACTTGTAGTAGTTAGTTAAGTTAAGTTGATTTAGTTGGCTCAGTAAATTAGAGTTGGAATTCTATATAGAGTCATGTAGAGTGATCCCTAAATTTTAGTGGCCTGGGTTGAGTTCTATTGAGTTGTAATTAGATAACTTAGTCTAACTAAGTTATAGTCACTTAAACTAGTTCTAATGTTGGAGGAACTAGGGGCTTCGCAGGAAGCAGAATTAGTGGAGTGTTGGCTTAAGCCGGCTTATGAGACAAAGAGTTAGATTTTACTAGTGTAGGAATTCTTCATGAGGAACAAGCATTATATTTTATCCTTAGATCTTTTGGTTAATGAAATATAGATAGCAGGGTTTTTTAGCAGTTTCTTTCTACAGAGAAATATTTTGTTATGTATGATTGATATTCTCCCTTTTCTACTTATTGTTTTCGTCGATCAATTTTGGTTTCTGTTGAAAAGTAGATCCGATGCAAAAATATATGAGAATAGAAAATAACCCAAGAAAGAACAAGATCGAAATAGATAGAAATGATTCACTTTATTGATATCAAAACCCTTAAGGTAGGGCAACACCATACATTTACTCCTTAAGGAAGGAGAACACTCCCCAAGCCATATGCCTGTTCATATGATAATCCTTCACTATTTCTTGACACTCTCCATGTGAAGTCTCTAACCTCTATATAGGCCTCATACATACAATACCATGGATCATTACCATGGTTTCTTCATACCATCAACTAATACCATGGGCCCATTACATTATTATTAACTACTTGTGGTCCCTTACATGTCAATTGTTAACCACCTTATTTATTACTATGGCCCATCCCATTATTACATTATTACCTTGGGTACCTCCCTTGGTACCCCATATTATCCCCCATAGGTATATAACATTCCACCCCCTTAAGCATGTTTCGTCCCCGAAACATGGGAAGAACATAAATAATAAGATCTACTCAAAAGAGTAGTCCACTGGTACCATGCACGTGCATCTAGCCATCCAAGAGAAAGGTGAACCCTTGATCTCGCTGGTGCCTCGCTCGCTTGAGATGGAAGTTGACTTTGGTAGCTCTTCTGTGTGGATGTGTAGTAGGTGCATCTTCGCTCCTCTTGATCTGTCATGCGGGGGTTGTTGTCCATGTGGCTAATTGGTTGCCATCTTGATGGTTGTCTTGCGGGGTGATGTGGGCGATGATATGTTGAAGTTTTAACCCACGATGGTTTTTTCTTTACTTCACCCTGTTGTGGTGCCTGTTGTGGTGTCTTCTTTTTCAATATGACTTCAACCACTGAGCCCTCCTCTGATGTATCATCACCTGTAACCTTTTCTTCTTCAGCCTTTGTTTGTGTTTGATTATTGATCATCAAAGGCTCATCATCTGATATGTCAGTCCCTGGAACATCTTCCGCTTTAGCCTCCATGTGCTCTACCTGCTTATTGATGGAAATATCCTGTATTGTAATTTTCTTCCTTTTATACCAGAGCTTCAGGAATTTCTTCTGCACATTAATATTGATAGTACCCATGGATTCCATCTAAGGATATCCCAAAACAACATCCATATTATCCAACTCTGAAGCATAAAAATCACCATGCAACACATATTTATCCATAGAAATCTTCAAATCCTTGTACACTTCAACATCCTCATTATCAACTTGTGCAGCTTCAATGTGTTTTGTTGGAACTTGCAATCTTTTTGCCAAATTAACACTTATAAGATTTTTCTTGCAACTAGGATTTATAGTCACAATGATTTTCTCCTTCTGAATCAATCCATGAATCTACAATAAGAAAGCATCAGTAGAAAATAACCCTTTAGGTTCCATGGTTTCCTTCTTTTATGTAAAAATAAAATCTTTGCTAGGCAAAGTGTCTGTCTGTTTGAGCTTATCAACAAGAATAATTTTTTGGCCAAAGAGGTCCATAATAGCTTTTGTAAACATGTCCCAAGTCCAAAACTTTCTATTGGAACATTGATGCTCTTGCCACCATTGTCGTCTTTCATTGTCTAAATACATGCTTGCCACCATAAGCTGAGTCTCATTATCTAAGATGCGATTCCGATTGAAACGCTGTTCCATTTGCACTATCCATCTAGCTGGATGAGAGCCATCAAATTTATACAAGTCCCTCAAATTCCTATTTGGGCCTGCGATCACAAAAAATTTGGCGAAAATTTGAAATGGTCACAAGTCCATCAATATTGCTCAGAATCCCTATTATAACCTGTTTTTGGAAATGGAACAACCATTCTGCATCTGCCCATGTGATAGAAATCTTGATTCAAACACTAGAATTTCAGATCTGTGCTACTACTCTCCCGCCGTCACCCAAAATTTCTGAAAAAGCGCTGATTTTAAATCAGCGATATCTCCCTCATCCAGACTCCGATTCGACTGATTTTTTCTTTGAAAGTGGTTATTTTTTCTCAAAGAATCCAGATATACAATTATATTTTGCAGATTTTGTGCCAAGACGTCTAGATCTGCACCGCAAGTTATCTGCCCCGAAAAATTGTCTGCAACCCCACTGATTTTTAAATCAGCGATATCTCCTTCATCCGGACTCTGATTCGACCGATTTTTTTTTGAAATCAGGTATATTTTCCCAAAGAATACAGATCTACAATTATATTTTGCAGATATTGTGCGAGGATGCCCAAATCTGATCTGCAAACTCGCCGCCCCAAAATCCTCCAAAAAAAAAATTCTCCACTTTTGTGCCCAAGAAAGTGCTCTGATACCACTTGTTATAGATCTGATGCAAAAATATATGAGAATAGAAAATAACCCCAGAAATAACAAGATTGAAATAGATAGAAATGATTCACTTTATTGATATCAAAACTCTTAAGGTAGGGCAACACCATACATTCACTCCTTAAGGAAGGAGAACACTTCATAAGCCATATGCATGTTCATACGATAATCCTTCACTATTTCTTGACACTCTCCTTGTGGAATCTCTAGCCTCTATATAGGCCTCATACATACAATACCATGGATCATTACCATGGTTTCCTCATACCATCAACTAATACCATGGGCCCATTACATTATTATTAACTACCTGTGGTCCCTTACATGACATGGGTTAACCACCTTATTTATTACTATGGCCCATCCCATTATTACATTATTACCTTGGGTACCTCCCTTTGTACCCCATATTATCCCCCCTAGGTATATAACAATAGATTCTTTTCTTGTGGTTTAGAAAATCACATAAGCAGTTAAATCTAGAAGAAAACTATAATTGCTTTCTTCAATACTTCTTGATACGTAGCTTCCTTGAATATAGATGGTTCAAATTCAATAAATTTCATCATATATGCATCATAATTAGAATATATCTCTAGTCTCCTTCTTTCCTTGAAGGTTCCTGATGAGCCCCAATTTTTGGTAACAATTTGGGCTCATTTTGCCTACTTACCTTGCTCAACCCTTCATCTTTTAACATTTATGCATTCATTTCTTAGTATATTCGTGTTATTTGTAGGAAGAAGGGCAGGCATTATATCTATGTGGCTAATACATGATGATTTCAGGTTTTTTGGCATTAAAGAGAGCAAAGACCACGCAAATGGAGACAAGGAGACAGCAAAGGTGGCATTGCGGGTTCATAGGGAGGTTGTCCACAGTCTTGATGACCTTCCTCGTGATTTCCACCTTAACTCCGAGCTCCAACAGCTCTCGCCACCAAGCTTAAAGGCAGCCAACAGATTCTACAGGAACAGCAGTTTAACTTTCAGTTGGACAGCCAAGCTCCACGAATTGAGGAAGCCAGCTTGATCTTCATCATGTATAAATATGAAGGACGTAGCCTTTGATAGGAGCTTTTTGAACTTTTAAACTACTGTTGCACTTTCTAAGCACGAGCTACAGCTCAGTTTTTGCTCTTTGTAAGCCAGTTTTGGCATGATGTTAGACTCATGATTATTTAATAAAGGCAGGCAGCTTTGGATTCAATTCTGAGTTTTTAAGGGAGCTATAGCTCTCAGGTTAGGGCCCAACCTGAGAGCAATAGACCTCCTTTTCCTTGTATTGTTACTTGTTTTCCTTTCAGCACTTTATTTCTTTGCTTTGACATGCATTTGAAAAAACACAGTCTGCTGATTTAATTTCTTTAATGTGATTGGATAGGATTAGTTTATGGTTAAAGTGCTTTTAGTTTCTTAGATTAGAGTAGGAGGATTGTAATTCATTAGAGCTCCAAAAAAGGTTGATAGTGCACTCACTGCCATCTCTATTTAGAGATTGGGGGTGTGGGCTGTACCAACCACCAAAAAACGCAGTCTTATACTTTCATGCAAGCTGCCACACAGTCATTTCAATTGTAGATCCATCCATGCATTCTGATCTTGAGCATTACTTCTTCATTCCAACACCATGCACGATTTTTCTCCACACTTTACATTGCTGTTCATTGGTTTAATAACACAGTTAGAATAGGTTGATGGAATTCTCGGTTTTGTCGAAGATATAGAGGATTTGTTTCTTTTACACTGCATAGCATCACTTTATCGTGTTCTTCTTCTTCTCAACCATGCTTGAAGCCACTTGCTCGACCTTTGTTCAGCTCATTAGCCTTCCAACCCTTCTACTTCTCACGTAGCTCCATCTTTTTAACTTTTCCTTGCTTCCACCCTTCTATCCACCAACCAACTGTACCCACTCTTTCCTCATCTCATATCTTTGTCCCTGAGCCACCACAAACTCCTCCTTCACCTTACCCATACACCCATACAACTCCTCCACTCCTCCATCACCCAAAACCCCAACTATAGCTCATTCTGTAGAAGTTAGCAGACTTCTTGTAGAAATCCCGAGCTTCCTGTAGGATCCCCTGCAGACATCCTGTAGAAGCCTGTAAACTCGGTTGCCGAGCATCTGAACGTTGTGGACTCCTGTGGAATGATGTTAGGGATCCCCTGGAACCTCTCCTAGCCCTCTTGACCTTTCCCAAGCTTTCTTTCCCTTCGCACTACCCCTGCACAGTCAAAACCTAATAAGAAACGAAATCATACTAACTCCAACCACTTAAGCAAAAATACAAAAATGAGTTCTTTTCAATGAAAGTAGTTTAAATTCATGCATCTCATCTCACTAGAAGTAATGGCATCATTTTTAGACATTTGCACTCCCACCATTGCATCATAGAGATTAAGCTAGTCAGATTAGGGTTTACTAGGGTTTCCATGTTTTGGTTGGCTTTCAGTTCATTCTTGCAAAGTAGATTAATTTCCTTTGAGATAGCCTTCGTCCATCATTTAGAAAGCTTCTTCTGAGAACATATAGAAGTTGGCTTGAGCCCTAGCGGACTTGTGCCAGCTGACCAAGTGACAACTGTGACAAGAGCTAGTACTTGTGCATACAGCACCGTCGCTTCCAAGTTCGTTACGAACTACCGGGTTGATAAAATTAGAGATAGGAAGCTCCAGGAGTTGTAGCATTATTGCTACAATACTAGAGCCCACCAGTTCCTTTCACAACTTTATGTACTTCAACATCTTCTAATTTAGCTTTTAACCAATTTGACATTTTCCTTGTGGTTGGAATGACCATCGATTGAATAGGTTGACTCGGTCCTTCTTTGAGATTTGTAGTATATTTTTCATGATCAACTTCTTCTTCTTCAAATATGGAAGCTTCTTCATCATCAAAATCCATAGGAATACCTTTTGATTTCTTGTATGCTTTATTTTCATTAATTATGACATCCTTGGTTACTTCAATGTATCTTCCTTCCTTAACGTAGATTCTATATGCTTTTTAAGAGAGCCTATATCCAATGAATATTCCCTTGATACTTGTAAAATCCAACATCTTTCACTTCTTTTTCGGAAAATGGATATTTACTAGACTTGCAAAAATTCAGAGGTGATCCACACTTGGCTTCTTTCCAGTGAATACTTCTTTGAGTGTTGTATTATCAAGACTCTTATGAGGAATTCTATTTTGAATGTATATGACTATTAGTGTTGCTTCTCCCCATAATAATTTTGGTAGGTCTTGATCAAGGAGCATGGTTCGAATTCCTTCTTCAATTGACCTATTATTCCTTTCAACCAATCCATTTTGTTCGGGATAATAGGGAAATGTGAGCTCCCTCTTAATACCTACTTTCTTATAGGATGCAATCAATTCATTAGAAGTTTATTCCCCACCATTGTCAAACCTCAAATTTTTTTTATCTTTCTTTCAGTTAGGGTTTCCACTTTAGCCCTAAACTCCTTGATCTTATTAAATACTTCATCTTTGTTTTTGAGGAGTTAGAGCCATGTCTTTCTAGAATGGTCATCAATGAATGTCACATATTAGAGATGACCTCCAAGTGATTTGTTAGACATGGGCCCACACATATTAAAATGGATGAGGTTTAATATCCCTTTAGACCTAGAGTCACTATTATCAAATGGATTTCTTGTATGTTTTCCAAACTAGAGTCCATTGCACACACCTTCATGATCTAACTTCATATTCGAAATACCATAAACGAGTTGACTAAGAGTAGGGATGACCTTATATTGTAGATTACCATACCTCCTATGCCACATCTCAATGGGACTTATTTCCATATGAACTAAAGCTTGACGAGGTTGGTGTAATGAGTCTATAAAGACTCCCTTCACGAACTCCAATAACCCTAGCTTTATCAATGCTAGAGTCTTTTCACCAAACGAGTGATTTTCCATCAACAAATAGAAATAAAAAGAAAATTCTTTTTCAAACCTAGAACATATAGAATGCTATTGAGGTGCAACTTCGTTCCATCATCTAGCTTTAGCGATGTTGATCCTAGACCCATAACATCATAGCTCTTGTTTTCACCCAATTCCACTACATGAGAAGATGGCTCCTTTGATAGTGTATGAATTTGTTTACTTTCTTCTCTTATGTGTCTTGATTCTCCTCTATCATTGATCCATGCATTGTCATCATTAATAGAACTTGTAAGAACATCCAAGGATCCTTGACTTTAATTTGGTTGAATAAGTAGTAGATGACCTTCTTGATCCAGCTTCCAGTAGTTTTGATACCTACTCTTATGTAGTTCCTCATAGAGGGAGAATCCATGCCAATAAAGTGATGCCAGAATCTTCCTCACCTTAGCTCTGACACCATGTTGGAAAATCAAATAAGTTATATTAGGGTTTGATTCTCCTTTCTTGATCATTGCTTGTCAGTGTGTTATCTTATTTTTACATCTTTATTATATTATATTTCATTAAGAAATTACCATATTATGTGTGTATGAATATCACAAAAAAAAGACAGAAGATGTAGGCACTATCCAAGAGAAAAATCCCCATCGAGGGGAAAATCCAGTCAAGAAAATTATTACTTTCAATAGTATTCTTTGAGACTCCTCACACTAGACAAAGACCAAACTTTCCCTCCACACTAGGTCAACCTCCCAGGTCTTTGACCTCTTTCCAACAGCTTTGACTAGGTAGTAGCTTTCAGCATCAAGCAACTTTCGACATTAGTGAAACTTGGAAGACTTTGATATCCCAAAATAGGGTATCAAACAGAGAGAGAGAGAGAGGCACCAAAAGTTTGATTTTATTATTCTCCTTAGACTTCCCCAAAATCACACTTCCTTTCATTTCCTTAGACCCACTTCGTCCTACTTCGCACTTCTCCAGCTACTATTCAGATATCGAACTAGCTTGAGAGGTGATGCTCCAAACGAATTTGACTTACTTGTATTTATAAGCTCCATATGAGGTTGAATATTGTCCTTTATCTGAAAATGGGGCTCCTAGGCTTCTTGTCTAGCTTACAAGAACCTCTCCCACTTCCAAAGCTTGAATTTTCCCAAGTCTTTAATGATTAACCAATGTGGAATTAAGAAATGCTTGAAAATATGGGTGTATGCTTGTATTTGTTTTTAGCTGATTATTTGCTTTAAAATATGTTGTTTGTGCTGATATGTGAATGTGATTAAACTGATATAACAATGCATAAAATAGTAAATAATGTAGCAGTAAAAACAGACACATAAGATAGCAAATTAATTAGGAGTTCACCCACAACTCTTGGGCTACATCTCCATGAGCTCTAGTTAATTCAACTAGGCTCTCTGTGATTATGGTATTAGTCTTTTTTACAAGCTCTTGGCCCAACTCCAATTTTTCTACACAAAAGCAGTGGGTTCAGACACCATTTAATCCCCTTGGATCTTGAAGCTCTGACTCTTGGCTCTTCTCTCTGGCTCCTTGGCTCTGGTTTTGGCTCTAGTTCTAGCTCTTGGCTCTAACTCTTGGCTCTTTGGCTCTTGCTCTTAGATCTTGGCTCTTCGGTTGTGGCTTCTTTCTGCCTTCTGTAACTTTCACTCTCTCTGGCCTTTCACTTGAACTTCAAGTGACCCCAAAGGCTCCCTCAGCTGCTCTTTTGCTTCTGCACTGCCTCCTTGGCTTCTATGCTACCCTCTTGTGCTTGGCTTCAGCAACTTAGCCACCATCAATAATTTAGCAGCAAACAAGAACTTGGCCACCGTTCAGCAACCCAGTAGCCCAAAGTCTTTGACATTCATGGCTTAATAGCCAAATTGCGCTACCTGTTGGTTTTCCCTTTCGGACCCTGCGACTTCCGGCCATGTCTACTCGAATCCATCCTTTGGCATTAAATAATCATTGAATAATGCACTCAAGGGAAGCGGACACCTGTTTCTGCCACAAATTAGGGCAATCGATGCTTGAAATCATTAGTAATAGTCGTTCTCTGTTTACACAGAGAACATTGTGAAAACATGGGAAATCCACATAAAACACAATATATCGGACTTCAAAAGTCTTGAAATCCACCTTATACTCCTATCGAGTCAGCCTTCAAGTCGCATCGCTTATTGCAAATGGCCTGGTTCCAAGGTTTTCCCTTTGTATTAAAATTACATTAAAAACATGGAAAAATCTCGCTTCTAAGATTTGAAATTATATCAAATCTGGCTTATTGCCCCCATTGGGTTTGGCCATCGCATATTGCATGACGCTAGGCCTAGGGTCCTTCCCTTTTGGGATCGCCGACAATGATCTACCAATATCGGCAATCGTAATCGCAAGTTGCACTGGCCTAGGGCCTTTCCTTTTGGGATCGCCAACAATGATCTGCCTATATCGGTGATCACAGTTGCAAGTCAAATCAGCCCGAGACCTTTGCTTGTATACACTGGCTGCCTCCAATCCGACCTGCCAGTTCAATCATCAGAGGTTGCTGATCCGGGGTGCCTTTCGCCCAACTTTAAGCCTTGGCCTTATGCGATGTGATTTTTTTCGTTAAGGCCTTAAGCCCATTTTTCAAAGAATTTGCCTCATTTTCAAAGGAATGAGGGGAGCTTCTTTTCATGATAACTTCTTCATCTGAAATCTATTTTCGCCCATTCAGGTTGCATTGGATTCAGAATTAGGAGATCTCTACAATGAGATTATTTCTGAGGCAGCCTGCAATTTTCATTTTCCTCTGATTTACAAAGGATTTGTGCCATTTGGCACCTTTCACCTCTTACATGAAGTCATTTAGACTTAAGAGGTTTATTGAGGATCCATTTTTGGATCACGCCTTCCCACTAAAAGAAGTTTTGGTCTCTAGAAGACTGAGATACTCACCTAAAAAGTAAATGAGAGTGACTCACCCTCTTCTTTCAGCCTCCCTACACTTGCCTTTGCATACTGCCTTTGAACCAAAGTTTCTGACCACTTCCCTTCTCTGGATGGGCTGGTCTTCTTGAGAAGAACTTTCTTCCTCCTTGCCTTCCTGCATAAATTCTAGTGAAAAGGTCATAGAAGGTAGTTTGAGCTTCTTTTCCTTGATCATTGATCCAAGGTGGCTCAACAAATGTGAAGTACATCTACTCCACAAAACTTTCATTTGTACCTATTTAATAAGTTGCCAACAACAACCGTTAACAAAAACAGGCATACAGACAACAACTGGATGGAATAACTCCTACTTCAACGAAAGAAACAGATTTTCACATCTTGTGAACACCTCCATGTCTTTCATCTGCATACAAATGATGGACTAGACAACAATCCCATAAAACATGCCTTTAAACAAATGACCCTTAAGTCAAGCATGTAGAAAAAGACCATTAGGACTCTTTTTCAAAAGATGAAACTTTCATCATTATCCCCATTTGGAGACCAAATCAACTTCTTTCAAGTCAACATGGCATCACATGCATGCCAAAGGAATCGACACTGCAAGTTAATTACACATACATGTTCAAAAACAAGGAAATTATCAACATCCCTGTACTCCTGCATGCATTTCATCCTTCAACATTCACTTAAGCACACTGTACTTTCAAAGTTGTAATGAAGTATAATGTAGATGCATCAATAGACATCCAATATTAATTGGATAAGAACTCTAATTGTTCCTTACCAATCCCTTTCAAAGGTACTACCTTTGCCTATGCATCAGCATCAACATGTGAATCATTTTGAGACACATCATTCATGGAATCTTCACTTCCATTTCTGCCATCTTCTCTTTCCACTTTCTTAAGATTTGGTGGAGGCATTGTTGGACTCAGTGTCCAACACTTTGCAGCAAGATGCCCTTGCTTATGGCAGTAAGTGCACTGCATGTGCATCCTCTTGATAGCATGATTTGCCTTGCCAATGGACCTTTGGCTTCCTCCTTCTTTTCCTTCCTCTGCTTCCTGTATGTGGCCATTCTCTTCCAACATCTAGAAACATCATGATTATCCAAACCACAAAAGGAACATGCAACTCTTTTCCCATATATATGTGGAAATTTATCATGATTTGCAAATTAATCAAAAGGAATATATTTAGAAATAGATTTATACCTACACCTTTTACCTTTATTGCCTTCATGAGGAGGTGAAGCAAATGAAGAAGTGGCTCCCTTTGGAACACCATCAAACTCTTCAAGGCTGTTAGAGTCTCCCCAACTCTCTAGTTCAAGTGTGTGCTTCTAAACACCTACATCCTGCATTTGATGTTTCAAGCTATTGCATTCCTCTTGGATACAACCTTCACACTTTTGAGGTAGAGGACATGAAATGAAACTCCTTCTTGGGACGGTTTCAATGGCTTTCATAGTAGCTTTGGAATTCTCTCCATAAGACTATCCATATCCAAGACCCAAATATTTAGGCATTTCCTCAACCATTATTGGTTCAACAATACCTTGTGCATGCTTTCCCAAGCCCTTTCCTTCATATCCCATCTTGGACATTAGCTTGGAACCTATGCCTTTAGTATGTTTTTCAAAAGAACTAATACAAGCATTCTAAGAAGAATTTGAAGACAAACTGGAATGGCTTACCTATTCTTCAAGTTGGTAATTGACTAAGGTTTCTCGGCTAAAAAAGAGTTGTGTTTCCAACTCATGCATCCTTTGAGGTTCATATTTTCAATTCAACTGTTTTCTAAGCATACTGCTCTTCCTTCCATCCTCATACATTTATCTCACCATATCCATCATGGTGGAAAATTCTTGCTTCATGTCTCCATCAAGGAATCCTGTGAAGAACGCAGAATTTGAGGACCCACTTGTAGAAGTTGTCATTATGCCAATGAACAAAAAAAACTTCAACAAGATAAATAAAGATCTTATTTAAGAAACCTTTTGCAACAAACCTCTTGTGCTTTGGATTTCCTTGAGATCCTTTGGAATAGAAGAATGACTTTAGCTCTTCTTCCTTCTACAAACTCAATAATTATTCAATCCACAAACAAGCATACAATCAACCTCTTACTATTCAAACACCTTTCAAAAAAGCAGTCTTTGCTCTGTCAATCAAGAATTCTGATATAATCCTTCTTTGAAGGTTGGATTAATCAAGCTTAAGCTCTGATACCACCTGATCTGAAAATGGGGCTCTTCGGCTTCTTGTCTAGCTTACAAGAACCTCTCCCACTTCCAAATCTTGAATTTTCCCAAGTCTTTAATGATTAACCAATGTGGAATTAAGAAATGCTTGAAAATATGGATGTATGATTGTATTTTTTTTAGATGATTATTTGCTTTAAAATCTATTGTTTTTGCTGATATGTTAATGTGCTTAAACTGATATAATAATGCATATAATAGTAAATAATGCAGCAGTAAAAATAGACACATAAGACAACAAATTAATTAGGAGTTCACCCACAACTCTTGGGCTACATCTCCGTGAGCTCTAGTTAATTCAACTAGGCTCTCTAGGATTATGGTATTAGTCTTTTTTACAAGCTCTTGGC
The DNA here is from genome assembly GCA_031772625.1 of Pinus tabuliformis. Taxonomy (NCBI): domain Eukaryota; kingdom Viridiplantae; phylum Streptophyta; class Pinopsida; order Pinales; family Pinaceae; genus Pinus; species Pinus tabuliformis. The sequence continues at coordinate 518,783,253 of CM062820.1, read as the reverse complement.
CCAATTCCTCTTGTTCTACACAAAAGCAACGGTTTCAGACACCATTTAATCCCCTTGAATCTTGAAGCTCTGGCTTTTGGCTCTTGGCTCTTGGTTCTGGCTCTTGGCTCTGACTCTTGCTCTTTGGCTCTAGTTCTGGCTCTTAGCTCTGACTCTTAGCTCTTTGGCTCTTGCTCTTGGCTCTTGGCTCTTCGGCTCTGGCTTCTTTCTGCCTTCCGCAACCTTCACGCTCTTTGGCTTTTCACTTGAACTTCAAGTGACCCTAAACTCTCCCTTAGCTACTCTTTTGCTTTTGCGCTACTTCCTTGGCTTCTATGTTTCCCACTTGTGCTCGGCTTCAACAACTCGGCCACCATCAACAATTTAGCAGCAAACAAGAACTTGGCCACCATTCAACAACCCAACAACCCACAGTCTTTGACATTCACAGCTTAAAAGCCAAATCACGCTGTCTGTTGGGTTTCCCTTTCGGGCTCTGCAACTTCCAGCCTTGTCTGCTCGAATCCCTCCTTTGGCATTCAATAATCATTCTATAACACACACAAGGGAAGCGACCACCTGTTTCTACCACAAATGAGGGCAATCGGCACATGAAATCATTAGTAACAGTCATTCTCTGTTTACACAGAGAATGTTGCGAAAACATGGGAAATCCACATAAAACACAATATATTGGACTTCAAAAGTCTTGAAATCCACCTTATTCTCCTATCGGGTTCGCTTGCAAGTCGCATCACATATCGCAAATGGCCTGGTTCCAAGGTTTTCCCCTTTGTATTAAAAATACATTAAAAACATGGCAAAATCCCGCTTCTCGGATTTGAAATTATATCAAATCTGGCTTATTGCCCCCATCGGGTTCGGCCATCGCATGTCGCTAGGCCTGGGGTCCTTCCCTTTTGGGATCACAAACAATGATCTGTCGATATCTATGATCACAGTCGCAAGTCACACCGACTAGGGACCTTTCCTTTTGGGTTCACCCAAGTCGCATCAGCCGCGAACCTTTGCTTGTATACACTGCCTGCCTTCGATCCGACCTGCCGATCCGATCATCGGAGGTCACTGATCAGGGGCGCCTTCCACCTGACTTTAATCCTTAGACTTATGCGATGTGATTTTATTCATTAAGGCCTTAAGCCCGCTTTTCAAAGAATTTGCCTCATTTTCAAATGAACAAGGGGAGCATCTTTTCATGATAACTTCTTCATCTAAAATCTGTTTTTGCCCATTCAAGTTGTGTTGGATTCAGAATGAGGAGATCTCTGCAATGAGATTATTTTTCAGGGTAGCCTGCGATTTTCATTTTCCTCTGATATACAAGGGATTTTTGCCATTTGGCACCTTTCACCTCTTGCATGAAGTCTTTTAGACTTAAGAGGTTTATCCAGGATCCATTTTTGGATCAGTCCTTAGGCTAACATGATCTCTTCTACGCTGATTTGGTGTGGAGGATATATAAGTCATATTTAAATCCATACTTAACCTTTTTACATGATTCAGAAGCCTATCAAGGGCCTCTTTAAAATTACAATGGCTCTATTAACTCAAAATAAATCATAGAAGTCCCCAATGGGGACTTTGACCTAAAAAATGGTGACAGAATCATGAAATACATACTTTAATAAGTCATAATAATAATAATAATCATAATAATAATATTAATAATAATTTTCTTTATTCTTTTGACAAGTACATTAATAGATAACTCAAATACATTAAATGAAGACTGAACCTAGTTACACTTTCCAACAGATTCTTGTTTGAGGGATTTGGACATCTTAGTTTGATCTCATTCTATAAGAAAGAGAAATTTTTGTGGGCTTCCCCCTTTATGGGGTTTTGGACCTGGCTTAGAGGGCCTACACCTTGTGCTCCTTATCTATTATGATTATCATATGTTTTGGTAATTTGTTGATGGAAAGAACATATTAAAAGAAATAATAGGCCAACAAATTTCACAAGCAATTATCAAATAAGATAAATTTACCTAATATACAAAAATTCTAATTTCTCAACAAAATCTTCCATAAAATATAATTTTTTATTCTTAAATTTTTTTTGTTGGTTAGAAATGATTCGATTAGATCTAAGCATTGATAGCTTAGATTTTTGAATAAAGAATGTTTCCAACAATACATATTGAAACATTATTCGGTGGTCAATTTCTTGGAGACATAATGTAAGATATTTATCTTATAGGACATATGCATGACAATGGAAACAAGTGAATTCATACATGTAAGCGCATAAGTTCATGGTAGATCATACCCCACCAAGATGTATTTTATACCCTCAATACTGACAAATATGCAATAAGAAAATCTAGATGGCTCAACTACATTCAATGTTAGTGCTATGCAAAATATGATCAAGAAGCTCTCTAAAACTAGTCCCAAAATATCTTGAACAAATTCACAATAGTTTTTAAGAGGAAAAATATCTTAGATGGCATGCCATATATTTAGAAATATATTAGTTGTTTTGGTAGAAAAAACCCCTCTTGTAAAAGTAGTATTCAACTATATGAAGGAAAAAGTATTGCTATAAGCCCTTGATGAAAAATTTAGTTCCATATAAACATATCTTGATGTATAATACCTTAATGATATAGAAAAAATTAATTCTAAAAACCAATAGAATGTCATTAAATTAAAAATACTAGAGGGAAGCTCACAACCAATAAGGTGAGAAACATGGTGAGGTGAGGACCATGTGGAAGGACATAATAAAAGTGATTATATCTTAACAATCAAGTTGATAATAACCATTGTAACTGATTCTGATAGTGATTATCATACCAATGGATTTTATTTGAGCAAAAACATGAAATGTAACCTTCATGATTTTGTAGAATCAACTGGAATTAATGACAAGGTTCTCTTTACTAATAATTAGCTTAGAAACAACTAGATTGAAAATATAGAAATAACGAGGTTGAAAATATAGATTCTAGTAGATATAATGAATATTATTTCATTGGAAATTGGATTAGCTTAAACAATGCTAATAATAAGGAGAACCATTGGAAGTGTGATGAAAAAAACATAATCAACTCTTCTTGATGTAATGAAAGAAGGGATCTCTGTAACATGAGGAGCATCCACAAACCAAGAATTGAATGTAGGAGGAAGGGTTTTAATCTATAATCCCAATAATTAAGCTTTGAGAAAATAAATGTTCTCAAAAAAGGTTTAGGGTTTTCCATTGCCCCCAAAAAACATTTCAATGGAAAGCATCATTTGTAAGATAAAAAAGGAATTCAAAACCTTTGTTTGGAAGAAAAATATGGAATAAGAGAAGAATGTGCTCTCTTAATGAAAAAATCTGAACCACTAAAGGAAAATTTAAATAAGGAAGAACAAACAATTTTTAGAAACCTTAGCAACAATGAAAAAAATTTGGTCCTAAAGGCAGACAAAGGTGGTGCCGCTAGTTGTTATGGAAAAGGTAGACTACATTCTTAGGATGAATTAGCATATTAATTGTGGTAGATATAGGAAACTCAACACCAACCCCATCTCAAAATTCATAGAAGAAGTTATGAAGGAAATTAATGATTCCAAGCTTGATGAGGTTGAATAAGAAGCTAACACCTTCTTGCATTATGGGCTCCAAAATATTCACAAGGAGGGGATCCCTCTTAGGCCAATAGTCAGTATCATTACCTCCTAGAAGTGTAAATTAGACAAATATTTTGTGAAGATATTAAAACTCCTTGTTGGAAACATTAACTCTTTTAATAAAGCTTCCAATGATTTCGTTAAACTTATAAAAAATGAGAGAGTGGATCTGAATAACATCCTTGTAAGTTTTGATATGTGTCCATGTTTATCAAAATTATTTACATGAATCCATTAAAGTTATTAAGAATGTTTGTGATGCTAAAAGAGTGAAGGTATTTGAGATTTGTGTGCATTTCACATTTTTTAGTTTCGAAGGAAACTATTATCAGAAGATATCTTGATTTCCGATGGGATTGCCACTCTCACCAATTGTTGCAAAATTATACATGGAAAACTTTAAAAATAAAGCACTAAATTCCTGCCCTTTGAAATAAACTTGGGGAAAGAAATTTGTTGATGACATGATCATAAAATACCCACATGGTAGCCTCAAGGGATAGCTCAATCTGTCAGGTTCCTGTTGCTAAGTACCTTGCCTATTGGGAGGTGTTGAGGCCTCGAAAATTTCTACGTCAACATGGGGAAAACCACCCGGTCCCCACCTTAAGACAACTTTTCCAGTTAGGTAGTGGCTCCGACTAGGGATAATGGGACCAATTTCCCAACGAAAGGTGATTGAATGAATGTGTAATGCTTATAGTGGAGTGAAATAGATGGATTTGCATCAATGAATCAAATGGAAAACATGTGCATTAATCTACTCTATAATCTGGGATGTTTAACCTTTATCTAGATGTGATCTATAATGATTCTCCTTAGTAAATGACAATATAGATTGCTCAAACACCAATGGAAATGAAAATATTTCAATATTTTCATCTTGATTATATAGTTAATCAAAATAATGTGTATAACTCATATCGCATTTAGAAAATCAAATCAAGTTGCTTAACATGTATTTAAAAATATAAATGGAAACATGATCTGAAATGAATACATGTAACATTGTTCTTTAAATACCATGTAATAAGGAATCTCAAAAGATAAATTCACTATTAAATTATTAACAAAACATAGGTAAAAATATAGAAATACCAGATGCATGTTGCTCATCTCATAAAAGAAATAGTAGTAGTTAAGTACCTCTCACAAAGATGACTTTGAGAATACAAAAAGGCAACTTCTCAAAATTCCTTATGAAAATTCTTAAAACAGTGTTCCAGTCGTTCTATTGAAAAAAATATGAAAGTACAATAGTGCGAGCTTTCGTAAGCATTTATTCATAAAATTCAGGTGCTTAATTTCATACAACAAGTAAGGTTAAATAGCACAAAAAAAATTGAATGTATTGTGAAGAGCGTTGAGGGAATTCAAAGAGATCCCTTCAATAACACTTAAAGAAAAACATTTTTTTCGTAGAAATTTATGAATCTGATTTGTTGTCTTCATAGGCTTTGTTTGTTCCATCATATTATCTAGATGTTTGTCCATCTGTTGGAACTTAACTACCACTTATCAGCACAATTGTCTTCTTCTGTCACGATCCTGAACACGGAAAATAGGTATCGATAAGTAAAAAATAAATGAGAGTGATAAGCGAGTTTTATTTGAAACAAATCACGTTTTACAGGAAATCAGGAAAAATGTAGAGTGTAATCAATGCCGAACACAATGATCATGGAGAGGAATGCAGAGTGAGGTCTGTGATGAGAGGGGTGGACTTTACAGTCTTATCACAAATTGCAAAATAGAGAGATATCACAATCGCAGTTATGGAGTGGAAGACTATAAGAAGTGGTTGAAAGACTTGCGATTTGGGATATGTGGGATAATATTATGGTGAAATCACTATGATGTGGTAGATCCATGTGGAAAGATGACATGGAAGATGATATGGTAGTGGAAAGGGTCTTATCGCAGATCGCAAAATAGACATTGATGAAAGGTGAGGCTTAGCGGTTCTTTCAGAGGGGGTTCAAAGTGGTAAGTAGTTTGTGAAGAGGGGATTCCAAAATAATAAAGAAGTGACACAGATATAGGGCTAGGCGGAAAAACCACTTTTTGAACCCCCCTTTGAGAAACTTAAAATTGAGCACCAGGGGAGGGGAGATCTTCTCTGTCGCAGATCCGGGAAGATTAGATCTTAGCCATTTTTATTAAATCACAAGAAAGACCAAATCAGCTTTTAGACTGGGGATAGAAGTTAGAATAATCGCAATCACTTTTTAGGACAAGAGTACTCCAAAAGAAGTCCAAACGGGGCATTCTCAAATCATATCGCAATCGACGTTCGGAGCGGAGGAGGAATGGATTAAGTTCCATGGCTTTTGGGATTGCACAGACATGGGGGATATATGAAATGAAAATTGTAATCCTATCGAGTTTGCGCTAATCGCATAACACAATTGGCATGAGGCAGGAGTATGGACTTAAACCTTTTTTGAATTTTTTTTATTGCCATGGACATAGGGAATTTATGAATTGTAGTGGATGCTCCCGTCGGGTTTGGGGCTTTATCACATATGACAACTGGCATGAGGCAGGAGTATTGTCTTAAGCTTTTTTGGAATTTTTGTGATAGTCACAGACACGGGGAATTTATGAATTGTAGTGCATAATCCCCTTGGGTCCAAGGCTTTATCACATATCGCAGTCAGTGGCACAGGCATCAAGTCTATGGAACTTGTGATTGCGTGGATGCAGGGTTTTAACAAATAGAGTGTATTCCGTCGAGTTCGGGTTATCACATTCAAATAATAGATAGGCAACAAGACCTGGGAAATGGTTCTTGTGATTGTGTAGACATAGGATTTTAATGAAGTGAGGATTATGATCTCGTCGGGTTCCATATCATATCGCAATCGCAAGTGAATTAATGGAGGGGTATCCAATTAGTGTATTGTTTACTTTCAATGCGGGGCATAGGTAAAGAAAAAATCTTGGATTATATTGTTTTTTTTGTTTAAATAACCTCTATTTTAATACTTAGGGCTTTAAAAGCTTAAGTGTGATATAGGTCTTGGGGGCTATTTAAAATTTAGGTTTTTATAATCAAAGCTTAATCCTTGGGTTTAGTTCAAAAATGTAGGGTTTTATTAACATTTTTTATGTTGATTTTCCATTTTTTGTTATTTTGTTTTTTAAGGAAATAAAATCACATGCTTTTTAAAACTAAAGGGTCCCTATTTTAATATAACAAATTTCATAGGAAATTTATAATATATTAAAGTGGGGTTTGTTGAACAGTACAACAATTGGCGATTCACTAGAAGAACCATTTATCTATGATAAATGATGAATTTCTTCTAAGATTTTGTAAATATAATTTAGGAAGTGGAAACTAGTTTTCAAAACATTTAGATAAATAAAATTACTTTGACTATAAAACTAATTAAATTGCAATTTCTTTTGAAAACCTTTCATGAATGAAAAACACCTATTTACTTTCATTTGTCATTAATCAATTTATAAAAATAAAGTAGGGGTACTTTTACGATTTAGCTTGTAATGTACTTGTTTGTCATAAGTAGAGCCACAACACCCATCAAATGTTTATAGCCTCATCAGGGTTACATTTTAACCAACAACAATCCAGTGTCCCATCCATTTATTAGTGTAATAATTAGAGGTAATTTATTTATTTATTTTTTATGCTAAAAAGTCATTGTCCTAGTTTGGTGGCTAGATAACGACAATTCCATTCATTGGTAATAATTAAAACTGAACAAGTTGGCTCGTGATGAGACCCCTTGTCTTACAATTAAAAATCATAAGCCATTGCCTTAATTTGGTATTGAGTGTGGTAATGTTAGTTTAATTGGTTCCCTATGATCATGGTAAGCAGGCTCATGATGAGACCTCTTATCTTTTTAGATTTATTATATTTTAGAATTACACTCTAAAAAATCTATTTTTAATGGATGGGCAGGATCATTGACTCCTTAAGAGTTTTGGATGACAAATCCAAGTTGGAAGTGCTTAGTCATAAGAAAGTCTTTACTTTTTAAGGATAACCTTTTTCACTGAAAGTAGAGTAAAAGGATATAAGATTTTCAACTTTTTTAAAGAATTTACCACTTAATGGAAAAAAATTCAGAGTTATAATTTTATATAGTTTTCAATTTTGGTAACAACTTCTTCAAAAAATTTCTTACCTGCAAACTGAAAAAAAAAAATCAAGAGATGTTTGAAATCAATAGAGTACTATTTAACTTTTTATTAACAAAATATGTAAGAGGAAAATAAATTGTAGCGGGATATACAATGGAAGTGATATTTTACAATCTCTCTCTCTCTCTCTCTCTCTCTCTCTCTCTCTATATATATATATATATATATATATATATATATATATTTAAGAAAATAATTTCTTTCATATGAGCCAATTTACAAGAAGAGAGTATCTCTTTTCTAATAAATATTGAAGTATAAATGTAGATGGGCTTATCTGTTCCACAATTTGAAATGGACAAAGCCATACTTTTTGAAATTTGGTATGTTTCCCTTTTTCATCATGTGCTTTGTCCCACTTGCGAACTAGACCTCCAACATGGAAAGATATTTGTGTGAATGAACTTGCATCAAAAGAGGCTTTCACCATCTGTTGATGTCTGGTGTGTGTGAGTTTTTCCTTTTCCCTTTCTTCTTCTAGTTTTAGGATTTGTGAATTTCTTAGTTGCAAGGAAGAGGAAGGTGTTTCTTCAATAAATTGAACTAGGGATAATGAAGGAAGAGCTAAATGTGATGGAATGATGGCTTCCTTCCCATATACTAAGTTGAAGGGAGAAGTGCCTATAGAGTCCTTCTGAGTTATCCCATAAGCCCATAGAGAAAATATTTAGCTTTGTGCTAGTTTCTTTGATTTTGATCAACAATTCTTTTGATTATTCTAAGGAAATTTTTATTAGTGGTTTCTGCCAAACCGTTTCTTTGGGGATAGTAATTAGAAGAATATTTGAGTTTAAAACCTCTCCTAAATGAAAATTCAATCATACTAGTACCCAAAAAATAAGATGCATTATCAAATATAAGTGCAGAAGGAAACCAAAATCTTGTAATGATAAATTGATCAATAAATTCAATAACAGATTCAGAATTGACCACCTTTAGCAGAATTGCTTCCACCCACTTAGTGAAGTTATATGTAGCATTCAGAATATATCTATGTTGTTTAGAAGAACGAGGAATGATCTCACCTATGATATCCAGTCTCAATTGTTAGAAAGGTTGTTCAATGTTGACTGGCTGCAGAGGCAAGTCTGGTTTCCATTGTCTTCCAAAAGAAGTTTGGCATGTTTTTCATTTCCTTACATATGAATGGGTATATTTGAAGAGAGTGGGCGAGTAGTATCCAACATGTAAGATTTTGTGTGCAATAGTATCTCCTCCAAAGTGTCCACCTGCTAGTCGATCATGAAGTTTGTGAAAAATTGTTTGTGCTTTAGACTTTTCAGTGCATATTAACAATATGGAATCACAATTTCTCCTAAATAAGACATTATCAAAAATATCATAATCACTTGCTTCTAATCGTAAAGCTCTTTTTCTTTTATGATTGAGTTTGGGAGGAGCATATCCATTTTTCCAATAAAAAATTAAATCAGTGTATTGGGACTTAGAGTCAATTGCACTTACCTCAGAAATGTGTTCATTGTTACCTATGTCCCCTTTAGCTGGTATGTTGGATTCTCCTATAAGAATATTGCAGAAACCTTACCCTCTAACAATCTTGGCTGGTTTAATTTCAATATCGTACTCCTGCAAAGCTGTTACCCAATTATCTCTCTTTTATCATAATTATTTCTGCATTAGTAATTGCCTCACTGGTAGGAATGGACTATTAATTTTGTGTGTGTTGTTAACATAAAAGGTCTAAAATGCTTTACAGATTTATATACAACAAATTCTTTTTTTTCTACCTCTCAATAGTTCAATTCATCACCCTAAAAGTTTGAACTGAAAAAAGAGACGGGTGCTTCAATTTTCTGATTATTAATTTGTGTCAAAACAATGACATAAGAAATTGAGGAAGTCAAGGTATATAAGATGAAATGATTAGATAAATTCAGACTATTTAAATAAGGAGCATTGATAATTATGTGTTTGATTAAAATGGATGCTTTCTTTTCATGATGAACCCATTTAAAAATTGTGTCTTTCTTAATCATTTTTTGTAATGGAAAAATAATTTGTGAGAAATCAAGGATAAAACTTTTGACAAAATTGATCTGTCCAAAAAATGACTGCATGTTTTTTTTGTTATATGGTGGAAAATTTCTTAAATTTATTTTATTATCAGGATCAATGTAAATTCCATTTTTTGACACAATGAATCCTAAAATTTTCCCTTCACTAAGAGAAAAAAAATACTTTTTCAAATTTAATGAAATCCCATATTTTCTACAACATTCGAAAATTTGTCTTAAGTATTGCAAATGATTATTCATGTTCTTTGAATAAACAGTAATGCCATCCAAATAAACAACAACCTTTTTGTTTAACAGACCTTTGAAAGTTATATCCATGGCTAGTTGGAAATTGGCCACTACGTTTATTGAACTGAATGGCATTTTTTGGTAGGCAGAAGTTCCCCATTTAGTTCTGAAAGTAGTCTTTAGCCTATCATTTGGGTGGACCATGATTTGATTATATCCTGAGAAACCATCAAGGAAAGGCATTTTCGGAACCAACAACTCATCGTAAAATCTGTTCCATAGTGGGTAGTGAGAAATTGGCCCCTTGTCTAGCCTTATTGAGATTCCTAAAATCTTTACAAATGTGGATATAACCGTTTTTCTTCCTAACAGGTACCAAGTTGGAAAGCCCTCTTGAATTCCTAATAGCAAAAATCATTTTAGCTTTAATGAGCTTATTCAATTCCGTTTTGATTTGATCTTCTAAGTTCGAATGAATTTTCCTTAATTTTTATTGGACAGATTTATCATTTGATAACATCGGATTGTATGTTGAATGATGGAAGTGTCCAATGTTTTCAGATCTTCATAACTCCAAGAAAAGTCGTCCTTATATTTTTTAAACAAATGATTGAAGAATAATCTAGGTGCATTCATTTTTCCACATCCATACTTTCTTTCCCTTCTATTTCTCTTGATGTGTAGATGATTATTTATGTTGTGTTTCCTTCCTAATCGACATAACTTTCCTTCGATGGTTTTATTTAGTGAAACTCTGGTAAGGAGAACTTAACATAGATTTCCCCCTAAAATTATCACCTCCATTTGGAGATTACTTGCAATCATGGTCAATTGAATGGTGTCATGTTCTCTTATCCTAAACTGATTCAAGCTTGTTACTTGAATATTCTCCTACTTCTATGGCATTGGAGTCACTTTCATCATTGTTCTTGGAGAATGCTCCATCTTCCTCCTTTCCATAGCCTAATCCTACATATCGAGCAGTTCTACCAATTCTATGGGATTCATAATGTCATGGCCATTAACTCTATGGCCTTTCCCTTCATATCTCATTTCTTGATTAGCATCAAGACAATGCATGTAGTTTTGTTTTGAAAATCACCAAAGTCATTTTCATAATGGAAAGAACATGAAACTTGGGAATTAGTAACAATGTGTACCTACTTTGATGATTCTAGATTAGGTGAGGATTTCATCACCAAGCCTTCATTACAGTGCTACTTTACCAAATCCTCTTTCATGGCATGCAACTAAAGTTTCAATCTCTACTTCTCATCTTATGCTTCTTGTATAAGTCATCTCAATTCAACATTCTCTGCTTGAATGCTATGGTGATGATGATTTCAATAATGAAAATGAGAGGAAGAAGAAGAAGAAATCAAACTTGAAGATGAATCCCTGGTTCACATAAGAATTATCCACTGATTTGACTTTCTTCTTTTCCTCAGTTTCCAATCTCTTCTCATAACTTGCAAACAAACTTTCTACCATATCTTCCATCTAGTATAAATCCTTGTAGAAAGCTTTGTCATTATCTCTATGAATTTCTTCATTCTCCATTTTATTCATTTGAGTTGCACATCTAATCTCAAGGTTGAACGACTTATGTTTCTTGTCACCCTCTTTCAACTTGGATCTAGTAAGTGTCCATGCTCACAATTCATGTCAAAAAAGACTGCTCTAATGCTAACATGATCGAGGATCGTTACTTTAATGACTTTAAAATGGATTTCATAAAGAGCATGAAAACACCATAAGTGAATCACACTTGATGAATCAAACACATGAATAAATGAAAATATGGACAGATGCACCTGAACTTAATAATGAAGTTGACTCACAACGTCTGACCTATGTCTTTAAGCTTCGCATAGCTATGTAAATGCTTCACGAGCTACTCTTAAATAAGGCTCTTCTTCATCGACTCAGGGGTTTAACTCTCATTCATGTGGAAATGTATCTCCTACAAGGAGACATTCTCCTTCTACAATACAAAAGGAACGAATTCTCACAAACATGTTCCATAAACTATTCTCTCTTTCTTCAAGTTAAAGGGGTTGGAATCTCACATAAAGTGGAAAGAATGTTCTCCTATGAAAGGGGCTAATGTCTATCACATAAAATGGCATAGATCCTCTTTGAACCTATTGCTTAGACTCAATCATAATTGCAAATATATGTTCTCATACATGTTCTCCCTTTTACAGATCATGAAAGGGGAAAATTAACATTAACTGAGACTTACATTGCTTTCCATGAAAAAATGCTCCATAAGATGTCAAAACACAACAAATACAACACCAATAGGTTTTCCCATTATTCTGTAACTTTTGATTGTAAACACAGCCAACTTTTGAAAAGCACACCTCTATCTTAAAAAATGTGCCAATACTTAATGACACATATCTATTTATTTCCATGATCCCTAATATATGCTTCTTAGATAAATATGTCGCCTATACCAGTGGACTTGTCTCAAAAAATCATGAATAATGAATATAAACTTCATATGTTTCTTCCACCTTCATCGCAACACCCCTCTGAGATCTTATGCTTTGTAGACTATGGCATCTAGTCAAAACATTCATTGGAAGATTCTCTACCTAGCAAATAGTTCCCATACCTAGTGATAAACCAACTGTTGTTGGGTTATCTCCATGGGCCCTCTCTCACTACCACATATTGGCTCCTCCATGGGTATTTGGTTGGGATCAATCCCTCCCACACAATGGTTGAATGTCATAGGCTTAAATAATTTAGTTTGGGTAGAGTTAACCGAGGGTTGCTATGTGCTACCTAGATGATGATATGTCACCTATTCTGGGAGTACCACTATCCATAATTTAACCATATCCTACAACCAACCAAAGAAAAAATTCAACCTCAGACCAATAGTTCTTGAATTCAAACATATAATATTTTCTTTTGTGAGTTTGTCAATGTTTTCCTTCATGGCATGGATATTTTTATATATAATTTGATGATTGAATCTAATGGAGACAAACATGGGCCATGCTATCAAATTAGGAATTACCTCCTTAATATTTTCACCAATATGGTCAATATGGTCAAGTTCTGGATAGTGGCATGGTCAAGTTCTTGATTGTCACATACCCCTATTGCACAATGCAACCAACTACCTATTGTGCTCCACTGGATCGACGATGTGGAATCTTAGGTTCAATAAGTTGAAGATTAATACAAGCGTCCAAATAAACCCTTATGAATTTATTACAATTAGGAGGAATAATCTATCATGGGAATTCAACAGGAAAAGATAGTGCATAAAGGCTTCCTTCATTTTCTAACTCAAAACCAGCATAAATGGAAATTTTATCATAAATATACTATAGCTAGCATTTCCTATAACATGATCATGGTCCTACTGCCATAGTTTAATGTATTGCTAACATGTATAACTTATGTAATATTCACAATTAGTTAAAATAGCCTTATTGGATGTAATTTCCTTCAGCCATGATGCATAATTCATAGCATAGATGACTTGAACCCTAGGCTATACACTTTCAAGCCTTAACCATAGTTACCCAATTTCCCTAGTTGTCTCAAGCACAGTTATTCACTATCTTAAACAAAAGATGGGATAACACCAATACTGCATAAGATCAACACATTATGTTCCTTTACTAATATGAAATTGGAATGAATTTATATGAAATGGCTATGACATACGACCATATATAATCATCTCATACCCAAAGCTAACACAAGAAATTTTACTTATGCATAGTGGTCACATGTACATTATTCAATCAATTCATATGCAAGAACAACCTAAGAAATTTCTCTTAGATTCCTACAGAATTGACAACATAGAGAGTAAGGATTCAAAATACAAAAAAACCAATGCAACTAGATTATCTGAAAGGATGTCACTTGGAAAATCGAGCACCACCACCCAACCTAGAACTCTCTTCCACAAGTTCACCCCCAAGCTGAGAGTTCTTGCCATGGATTAACTACCTCCTCTTGATCTCTTCAATGGGTATTTAATACCCTCTTTCATGATATGGTTTCCATTAGCAATGTCCTGCTTTTCTAGATTTTTTTTATCCATTTTCCTAGACTCTTTCTCATAAAATATTGTCGTTACCTCCCGCCAGTCTTATATGTTTCTTTTCTTAATTTAGCATATTTCTCTAGCTAGGTAGATTAATTGATATTTATCTCCAAATCCATTAAGCTTATCTAGATTTGGATGTAGAATTCTTACAATGAAAGAATTATCCATTCTCATTCACTAATGGGATTTAGCAAGAATCTCATCTCTTGGTGTCTCACTTTTTCAAGTGATTAAATTATTTTCTTAAGTATTTACTTCCATTGTTACATACCAGAGCTCACTTTTCTTAGCTTAGCTCAATAGAGTCTTACATACAATTAAGGGGTGTTACATACTCCCCCCCTTAAATTTACATTGTCCTCGGTGTATTACTGCATCGTAAAAAAAAAAAATCATTCACAGGTAGTTGTTTTCTGAATTTACAGGCTCCCATGGCCTTGCCATCTGAATCAGATCTTCTGATATATATTGGTTAGAAAGGAGTTCTACGATGAAATCTCCTTCCATTGCTACCTGTTACATTTTTTTCAATCAATTTTCAGAGAGATTTAAAATGCAAATACTCAACTTTGTTTACGAGAGCTACTATCATAACTTGATATAGAGTACTATTATTTGAGTGACTATGGGTTATGTTTCCAACCATGAAAGAAATTCATGCTCCTCCAGCATTTGTGTTCTTTCCAAACACTTGCTTCCTGCAGTTTTCTTGCATTAGCCACAACAAGTTAAACTAGCACATTTGACTAATCAACATGTATAAAATATCATAAAAGGTTAGCTCACACATAACCATAAAAACTAATAACCCATAAGTAACCATAATAAATCAAGATCGTATGTCATCTGCATACTAAGACTGAAACAAAATATTCATACTTATCCTTAATTTCCGCCTTTTTCTTTCCTTTGTATGCACTTTGGATCGGTTTCCACACTAGGCAATCATCCAGTGACTTGTCCTCAACCATGCACACCTACACATGGTGTGCATGACACACATACCACTATAAATTTCATATATAATCCTTCACTTCATGCATACATACCAATACCATATGTATCGTTTATACATAGTACCACATGTACGCTTGTATCCAATACCAACTTCCCATAGCATCACCTGCATGACATATACTTCATCCACATGATTTCAATCATGTTAGTATTATGCCAAAAATTCTTGTAATTTTTCATTCACACTACTTTTAGGTAAGTCCAATCAGACCATGTTTGGTTTGTTGATTGGAGAATAAGGAATTTATGGACCTATTCGATTTCTGCATAACTGAATTTTTTATATGTGAAAGTATTAAAGTGCTTTTATTTAGATAATATTTTTCATGAATCTTGTGGTTGCAGGGAAATTTCAAGAAATGATAACACTGATGCATAATACAACTTTACATAACCCATAACTTTGAGTTTTGGCATTGAATCTATCCCATTGACAAGGTTCTAATAATAGTAGAATATGACCTCCTCTTAATTGTAAAGAAACTATTAACTATGATAGTGTTGAGCATCAGGTCCCCCACAGCAGGTTTTGGGGCTCAAAGCCCAAGTTTTGGTCAAAGATGTTGTAAAACTCCGAGAATTGTGGGCGCAGAGTGCGAAGTAGGGGTTAAGTCATAGTGGTGTCTAGCCTAAAGTAATGTAATGAATGTAAAATCATGTCGGCCTACCCATGGTCCGCAGACCATGGGATTGTATAAATAGAGCGAGGCTCTAAGTTGTAAAGAGAGTTGAGATGATAGAGAGTATCGAAAGAATGGTTTGAGCTTAGAGTAGAATTCTAAGTGTCTTGGGTTATAGTAGTAGGAAGAGGCTCTCCAGCTGAGTGCAGGAAGGCCTAGTAGAGTTCACATCTCAATGCATGGACCCCCTGTGGCTGAGTGCATAGGGTGGAGTCAAGTCTGTAATCGCGACAGAAAGATAATAAAGATAAGTTATCCTAATTCCGTCTAATTGTTTTGCATTATCTTCTTTATGTTCATTTTCATTTATGTATCGTGAATATTGATATGAATGATGAATATGTTGTAATAACCATAAATCTTGCACAAATAATTTAAGTAATCGGATAATTAGTGAGGATATTGGGTAATATATGGGTCACATCCTGAGTAGGGTTGTGCAAAAGCCACACCGCAACTTGCGAAGGGATCGCAAGTGCGCACAGTGACAGGTCAAACCGCAAACCTCTAGCAGCCCATCAGACATCCCAAGGGTGCAGAAACCTAGTTCTAGCACCCTCCCATACTATTTTGGGTGAGACCTCAGTCCGCACTCCATGGGCTATTGCTGAAAGGGCCAATAGTACCGGAATTTGCTTGGCTAAATCACCTCTGAACCTGGGTCAGGCCCCAGTAAGCAAACAAATGGTTCCATTGCTGGGACTAGGATTTGCATAAAGGATGTCTAATGTCATGCCATTGGAACCCTTCAAAGAAAGAAATTGAAGAGTGGTTGGACAAGAAGATTCATGAGTCGTGATGCAGGAAATTAGAAATCCATGAGTATCTAAGGAACAGTGGTTGGATCACTACTTGTACATTGAAATCCATGAAGTTTCCTTTGCATCCTTTCCTTCTGAGCTGTATGAGCGGATCACGAAGTTACCAGACAGTCAGGGAAGGTGTAGGCTTGACAAACTAATAGTGTGGACTTCGAAACTAGTGCACAAATAAGAAGCCTCATAAGATAAGATAGCGCAAGTTGTGGACCACTGGCTCGACCAAATTATAAGAGGATTTATTACTGTTTGTGGTAGAAACAATCGTCAGCTACAACAAGGCAGAGTGACATTTTCTCAAGGGACCGCAACATAAGTATAGTAAATATTTGAACACTTGGATTAAGATGATGTTGTGTGAAAAGCAGGTTATATGAATAACTTAATGTTTGGGACTACGTAGAGCAGAAGAATCTATAGAACTGGAAGTAGTGAAGAATTAGAAAACATTCCCTTAATTTCACCCTCACGGGAGAGTAGGGACAAGCTTGTGAAGGTTTCTCCGAGAAGCGCAGTCAGTTTGATAAGGCAACGAATTCTCCATCTACCACCCCCACGCACACCACCACCCACTTCACCCCCCTCACCTCCATCTCCACCCACTCCACCTCCACCACCTCCACAGTTTAGTATGGTAAGCGCGATCAAACTACCAGTATTCAGAGGAGTAGGGAATGAAGATCAGGATGAATTATGGTTTGTGGTAAGAGCAGCATGGGAAGCATAAGGCGTCATGGATGATAATATTAAAAAGGCTACACTGGTGAGCACACTGCAGGATCCTGCATTAACATGGTATATCAAGCATTCTAATGACCACCTGAATATAGGAATTGCAGAGATCTAGACCATTTTGAACAAGGAATTTAGCTGGCCAAAATCAGAGACACAATCAATCATCGGGTTTAAAGAGATTGTGATGCTCCCGAGCAACACTTAAGGATGGTGTTGTCACAACAAAAACTTTCTACCTAGGCCGAAGCATTGGAGATGGCAATGAGACTGCATGAGACCCCTATACAAGACCCCAGGTTGCAAGTCCAGCAAATGCATGTGCAACTGCAGAATCTTTGTCTAGAGATGCAGAGTTTGAAACAGGATAGGGAAGCTCAGCTAGAGGTGCACGAGGAAGTATGGTGCATAAAATGCAAAGGCTAGGGCCATGACAAAGATCATTGTCCAGTGTTCACGAAATACTTGGCAAGAGGAGGGCCAATGCCATCGAGACTGGAGGCACAAGTGGGGCCAAAAGTGGCATTTGCATTATGGTGTGCGATCTGCCAGATAGGAGGAAAACATACCATGGATAATTGTCATTTGTTGCAAAAATATACGCAGACGTCCCAACATTTGTTTTGTAATTTTTACTAGTTGGTAGGCCACGACGAACGCACCTACCGAAGTTATGAACTAATGATGGATTAGACTCGTGCCTACAAGGTGTAGGCCAAAACATGAGCCCTTAACAAAAATGCAGGGATGTCGTGTGTTGGGTTCCAAGGGTGCGGTCGGGGTTGAGGTGGAACGAGAGGAGGAAGGGGTCGCGACCAAATAATTTCTTACAATTGCGGAGGGCCAGGGCATTATGCCCATGATTTTACAAACCCAACTAGGATATCATGTTAGTACTATAATCAATTTTATCATGAGGCGGAAGATTTCCCTTCGTTGATAGCAAAGATGCACAAAAAAGGGGTACTCCAGCCCCCTCTGACCCGCGTGAAGAAGGCCCAAATGTGAACATGATGCTCAGGAGCGATATGACAATGGGAGCTGATAAAGGGAAGAAACCAGAAGAAAGCACGTGGGTTCGCAAGGCTACTAAAAAGGATCCTGAGTTTGATTTAAAATGCACGAAGGAGACATTCATGGAATCTAAGAAGAGCTTCACGAAGACCTCCACTTCAGGTAGTAAGGATCAACTAGAACCAGGGATGGATCCTTCCATGCTCACTACCTTTTTCGATACATGCATGAAACTATTATGCAACAAAAAGGCAGTCAAAGGGCTAAAAGAACTTATCACTAGGTGCATAAGGTCAGGAGAACCGCGCATGGTTCGAAAACTGGGAAAGTATGAATTGCACATATCAAGGGAGATGAGGTTGACTGCGCAAATAGGCAAGTATGAAATGGATCAAGTAATCCTGGATCTGGGCTCAGACGTGAATGTACTACCAAAGCAAACATGGGAATGCATGGGCAGGCCTGCATTACAATGGTCCCCTATTTAGTTATGAATGGCGAACCAATAGAAGATTTTGCCCATGGGAAGATTGCAAGGGGTGACAGTTGATATTGAAGGCACAATTGCGCAGGTGACTCTGAAGTGATAGAGATTATCGATGACAGAAATCCATATCCTGTGCTACTAGGAATATACTGGGCTACTGATATGAATGGAGTCATAAATCTGAAGAAGCACAAAATGACCTTTGAGAAAAATTCACTATGTGTAGTAGTACCACTAGACCCAGCCGAGTGAACGTGATACACTGAACCAGTGCACAATGATGATAGTGATGACGAGCTCAAATGTATCTATAAGATAACTACACAAGGAGAGGATTGGGTGAATCTGACTATGGATGGAAGGATCTTGTGGGACCGTGAGAGCTCTTGCACTTCAGATTCAGACGAAGAGATAGATCGATGGGAGAATTGGCTGCACGAAGTAACAACGTTGAACTACAACATGATGATCAGGTCATTGCATTGCGTAAAAGTAGAGGCAACGGAGCTGACAACATATGATGGATTGTTAGCGATGGATGACTTTCTGAGCAAATTCGGAAGTGCAGTACCAGAGGAGCAGTGGTTCAATGCACTGAAGTGGGCACTGCAGGCAACACCCACACGATGGTTGGGTACACATCAAGGAACTTTTGAAGACTAGCGTAGATGGAGAAGGATGATGTGCCTACATTTTGGAAAACCCCAAGTTCGAACGAAATCCAATCAGCTTGGGCAGAACAAATTGTACGCCCACCTTTCCCGATGGGTACAGGCATATGTTGTACAGTCCGCACAAGCGCACTGCCTAGAGAATCAAAACAAACCATAGCAGCAGGAAGGGCGATGCACATTACCAATTCTCCATGATGAGGCAGAGTACTAAACAAGGTTTACCAGACGAGACAAACTAATTGGGACCTACGTGTGCCAGTGGTTCGATGGGCCTATAGGACCATGTGAAAAAACCTCAGCACGGAGATTATTCCAAAGGTGTGAAACAGAATATAACTTAAGATTTTTGAAGGGAATACCAAAAGGAATCTACACGTAATAGCCCCAGCAATTATGACAGCACGCGAGGACGAGGATGAAGGAATCACACAGCTACGTGAGGCAAAGGAGGAAGCAACGAGGGTATAGATGGACCTCAATCTTCAGATTTCCGAGCTATGATTAAAGGCACAATCCTCTATGCCATAGTAATCTAGGTAACAACGTGCTAGCACTATTAAAAAACGGCTGGAGAAAATAAGCCAGGCAGTACAAAACTACACCGCTATGTTGGAAGAATCCTTCGTGGTCCTCACTTCATTACAAGAGGATCCCAATATATAGCACTTGGAAATGGAGGCATGGGAGCTTGAAGTGTAGTGTGACAATGTGTGCAGAATAGTGCAGATAGTTTTCTTGACCCAACAGATTGTGAAGCTATAGCAGGCAAAGGCATTGAAGGAATAGGTGGATGTTGCGCGGCAGAAAGAGGCAGTCCTTAAAATGCACATCCAGCCTTGGATTTATGAGGCCTTACTCATCACTATAGACATCGAAGGAAAGCTCGCATAGATGAAGTTGATGCATGCCTTAAGATAGGTATTTTCCCCTGACAATGACAATTCGGCCAAGAGAATGAAACAAATCCAGTAGACTGCAGAATAGTGCGCTGCGGACCTCCGGGTAGCGCAGGATCAATTGGCGGGGCTCTGTGCCAAGATCACCACACTAGCAGAGTGACTCAGGACAAGTCACGATGATTGTGTTAGGGGCTTGTTGGGCATCGAGTCCCCCACAGCATGTTTTGGGTCTCAAAGCCTAAGTTTTGGTCAAAGATGTTGTAAAACTATATCAATTGTGGGCACAGAGAATAAAATCTATAAGTCTATAATCGGGACATAAAGATAATAAAGAGAAGTTATTCTAATTCTGTGTAATTGTTGTGAATTATCTTCTTTATGTTTATTTTCATTTATGTATCGTGCACACTAATATGAATGTTGAATATGCTGTAATAACCATAAATCTTGCACACACAAGTTAAGTAATCAGTTAGTTAGCAAGGAACTTAGGTAGTATATGGGTTGTGCCCCAAGTAGTGCTGCACAGAAGCCACACTGTAGGTCACGAATGGATCCCAAGTGTGCGCAGCGATAGCTTAGACTGCGAACCTCTAGAAGCCCATCAAACATCACAAGGGTGTGGAAACCTGGTTCTAGCACCCTCCCATACTATTTCCGGTGAGACCTCAGTCTGCACTCCATGGACTGTTTCCAGAAGGGCCAGTAGCACTGAGATTTGCCTGCCTAAATCACCTTTGAACCTGGGTTAGGCCCCACTGAGCCAATAGATAGTTAGTATACTATGGAATCCAATGTTATATTTGAAGTTTAATAACCATATTAACCTTATCTTTAGCCTAGAATACAATTGTTTGGTACTCAAAAGTACTCCATACATAGCCTAGTTATGCCATTTGCTTTCTTGGTTTCTCTTTTTTATCCAAAGCTAATTGAACAATTAGCATGTATGTACCCACATCTATGCACAAATCATAAGTGAAGGTTACAATGTTTTCCATTCCACACTATCCAAGTTTTTAGGCATTATGTGTACCAGGGTGTGAACCTAGGTCATTTACATGTTTACACCTCACTTTAGGCATTAAATGACCCCTGTAAGACAAGAGATTATAACCTATTTATCCATTATCAAACTAGTTTATGGAATACTTGTTATGTTGTCATTTTCAGAACTAGACAACACTATTAATGCAATCTAACAGTTAAACTTCTCTTAATAGGAAATACGCATCTCAAATTCTACAATTGTCAATTGATTTGAATAGGTTGCTACATATAATATTATCAAACCAATTATCTTTGTACACCACATTCTTGTTTAAAAGTACCACTTAGCCATTGAATATTAACAACAAGTTGTTGCACGGTTTATTATTCAGCTCATAAGTCAAGCGAGGAGGTGGCATTTTGAAACAAAAGGGAAATAGCCTTTGATACTACGGATTTGGAAAAGGAAACAATAGTCCAGTGATTTTCTCTGTTAATTCCTTCTGGTGTAGTGATGCTTTAAATCTACCAGTAATAGAAACTGCTTCCTAAAGTTACCATATTTTATTGAGCTTTTAGGGGCGTGTGATTTTTTTTGTTTGTAAAAATGTGAGTTGCATAACAAGCAAGCAAGAAGAAAAACATTACTTTCTTAGTTCGAAGGCAAGACTTGGTACCCACTGGCGCATGAAGTATAATGGTTGCTCGATTCTTAGATCTGATGTTGGCCAACACCAAGTGAAATTGATAGCCTGTCAATGCCTGAGAGTCAGAACTTATGAGTTAGAAACACCGAAAGGCAGATTGTAATGTCTCAATCGAAACTAAAATGCTATATTTTTTTAACTATATGGGTAGTTAGCTAGTTAGTATCTAGTTGCAATCTTCTGGATACAATGATTTCATAGGCCCGCACCTTATTGGCACCGCCCAAGGTTTCCCCATGGATTCTCATATGATCTAGTGGCATGCCTACACTCCATTATGTCATGCATATTTGTGTATACATAGAAGCAGCCAGGTTGGCAACAATCATTTGCTATCTCAACACCAACATAAATGGAAACTTTATCATAAATATATTATAGCTAGGATTGCCTATAACATGATCATGGTCCTACTACCATAGTCGAATGTATTACTAACATGTATATCTTATGTAATATGCACAATTAGCTAAAAGAGCCTTATAGGATGCAATTTCCCTCACCCATGATGCATAATGCATAGCATAAATAACCTGAACCCTAGGCTATACACTTTCAATCCTTAACCATAGTTACCCAATTTACCTAGTTGTCTCAAGCATAATTATTCACTATCTTAAACAAAAGACAGGATATCACCATTAATCCATAATATCCATACATTATGTTTCTTTGGTAATCTGAACTTGGATTGAATTTATATGCAATGGTTGTCACATGCACACATATATAATAATGTCATACTCAAAGTTAACACAAACAATTCTACTTATGCATAGTAGTCACATGCACATTATTCAATCAATTCTTATGCAAGAACAACCTAAGCCATTTCTTTTAGATGCTTACAAAATTGATAGCATAGAGAGTAAGGATTCAACATACAAAACATCCTATGCAAACGAGATTGTCTGAAAGGATGTCAATTGGAAAGCCGAGCACCTGCACCCAACCTAGAACTGTCTTCCACCAGTTCAACCCCGAGCTAAGAGTTCTTGCCACGGATCAACTGTATCCTATTGATCTCTTCAATGGGTATTTAATACCCTCTTTCATGATATGGTTTCCATTAGCAGCATCCCAATTTTATGGATATTTTTTATCCATTTTCCCAGGCTTTTCCTAGAAAAGCTCGCCTTTATCTCCTGCAAGGCTTTTCCTCATTAAATCTTGCCTTTATCTCCCACACACCTTTTATGTATTTTTCTTAACTTAGCATATTTCTCCAGCTAAGTAGCTTAATGGATATTTATCTCCAAATCCATTAAGATTATCTAGATCTGGATCTCGAAGTCTTATCATGAAAGAATTATCCATTCCCATTCACCAATGGGATTTGGCAAGAACCTCATCTCTTGGTGCCTTTCTCTTCCAAGTGATTAAATTATTTTATAAAGTATTTACTTTCATTGTTACATATGAGACATAGCTTTTCTTAGCTTAGGTCAATAGAGTGTTACATACAATGGAGGAGTGTTACATTACTGAAGGCTAAGATTTACAGTATGAAGGGTGATTCACATAAAAAAGAGATGAAGTTCTAGTGACATAGATAAATATTTGAGGGTTGAAGTTTTGCAGTTAGAGGGCCAAGTCACGTAGTGAGAGAGCCGCAAGCTAAGCTTCATAACAAAGGGGATTCATGATGTAAATAGAAAGCCAAAGACTAAGCTCCATAGTGATAGGGTTGAGTCATGTAAACAAAGAGTCGAAGCTTGCGTTCCGTATCTAGAGGGTTGAGTCACATAGTTTTAGAGCCAAAGTCAAATATCGATAGTGAGAGGGCCTAGTCACATAGACATAGAGTGAAGGGATAACCTCTGTAGCTAGAGGGCCAGGTCACATGGCCAGAAATATGAGGCCTGATATTTGTAGCTAGAGGATTAATTAACCTAGCTAAAGATCCAATAATTGATATTTTTAGTCATTAAATAAGGGTGATTAGTGTAATCTTTCACTTCCCTAAAGATATAACTTGTTTTGTGGTTTTGTTCCACAATTGGTACATATTACACAAACTATGTGGTTGACTATATAAGGAGTCAACATCACACATAGATGATGAGAGAAATAAGTCAGAATGTGAATGTTCGATCACTATGAAGGTTTTTTATTCTCGCGTCAGGACCAATGACATGGTCAAGCCCCCTCCCCCCTCCCATTTCATTAAACGTATGATCATGCATTATAAATCCAATTTATGAGAATACTATGACAAATTGCATTGCATAGCCTAGCTGGCATAATATGTGGATGGTGTAGCCAAGGTTGTCCGTTAAAAACTTGATCTACATGTCATAAAATGATGTTTTTATGTTTCACGCAAATCTGCATTTCAATGAATACGTAAGTTACTAGAAATGAGCATTTCGTAGAGTTGTTACCTAAAATATATCGTTTTGTAGAATGCACTATAAAGGGCGTTTTTTTAGAATGATTAATTTGATTATCGATTTTATATGGTTTTTGGGTCTTTTTGGACTCATTCTTGAGTTAAATTAAATTCCAAAGAAGCATGACAGTAAAATTTTGGACGTGCAATGTTATAAAGGCATGAAAATCCTTCTTGATGTATATTTTGATGACTATATTCTGTATTGCATAGCTTAGAAGCTTATGAAAAGGTTGTAGTGATGTTGTTGAAGCACATTTTGGGATGAGTTGTATATGACCATATTGATCAACAAGTTGTAACAGAGCTTTGATAAGGCATAAGAAAGTTGGAATGAAGTTTGTATAGGACATGTTGTTAACAATAATATGAAATGAAGAGTTGGAAGATCATTACTAGATGAAAAGTTGGTGGATATGGTTTGAAATATTTTGAAAATAGGTCTACAATAAGTTAAATAAGTAGTTGGGTTCCCCCACTAAGGTTGGATCATCAAATAGTTCAAATCCTAGAGAAAATCGAAGCTCGCTCATCATCGAGGTTGGTGCCTCAAGTAAGTTGCAAGCTACAATGAGCGACTGCTTACATATTTTTGAGGTTGGTTCATTAGTAAAGTTGTATCCCATTACAAGTAGTTTCTTGCATATCTTGGGGGATAAGGGAATTTAACAGATTGGCACTTACAAATCTATGTAATAAATAGAAGAAAGAAGAAGAAGACTAATTTGTGGCTATCTCATGTATGGGCTTCCACAAAAAAAGGTTTATGTCCTCTTGTGTTGATGTGATGGCCTCTTTATATATTGTTGATATGTTTCATTTTTTTGGTTATTGATATTCTACAAAGGGTTATGGCTGATTTCTATACCATTATTTGAAAAAAAAATGTGAATTGCTAAAATAGTTGACACTTATCATGATAGGTACGTGTGGTTCCTTGATATTCATAATATGGTTGTTGGAAAAGGAGGAGACTAAGCTTAGCTTACCATATGTTAGACTTAATCTTAATATTTTAGACCATACTTGGTTTCAAAAGAAATATTTATGTATTATTTCAATTGGTATATCTTTTATAATTGCTTAAAAAGAAAGGGCTTTCGCTCATACTCATTAACTTTAAACCTACGCTTTGTAAGATATTGCAAGATTTGTTGTAATTGTTTGAACTTCTATATTTTGTTAGAACATAGAAATCTTACAAAAGTATTTTCGGTTAACTTCATAATAAACATCAAATACCAAATCAATTCCTTCCTAATGTAAATTTTGTGCAGACAAGTGCCAACTTTGAGATTGGTCCCAATTTTTAAATTGACCTCCTACTACCTATCAAATATTTAAAATATTTTTTCTAAACTATATAATGTTAAAATTTCTTGCTAATATATTTCTTTACTTGTAAGGTGAAACTTGTATTGCGTGTAAAATATTGTGATTAAAATAGAGAAGCATTTTCCTTGCCAAGCTCTCACTCGGGAGACCGAAACATAACCAAGAAAACAATCTCCACAAAAAACACAATGTAACAACAAGTAAGAGGAAAATATCAATTTCAAAATATAAAAGTGGTTCTATTGAGAGATATACTGTGTAGAAAGAGTAATAACATAAGTCACACAGAAGAAAGACATGAGAGCACTACTATGAGTGGTATGAATTTGATAGTACAATCTGAATCGGCTCCTTTGAGCCTTCTTGAGAAGTTCCTACCATAGGGGGGATAGCAAGGTACTACTCTATATAGTCCAAAGTGCAGTACAACACTCTTATGTGATAATGAAGGAAGTTTAATGAATTGAGGACATCCTCTTTGTGATCCTATTTGTCCACCAACATGCACCACAAGTCGATCATTTTCATGTAATGGTTAAAATGTCCCATGATGTTCCCTTTATTAGGGTTCCATTCAACCCATTTTACCAATACCTTAGTTTCTATGAGTTTGGTTCTATGTGTGAATACCTCACCCTCAAATTTTAGAATTTATTTCTGAAAAGCGCATGACATTAGTTCCTAGTATCATCCATTAAAGTCCTACAAATGATGGTGAATTTAAGTGTGCCCCCTTTGGGATTTATTTTGATAGTATTCTTCCCCCTCCTCAAAATTGTGTCCACTGAAGTGGCAGTGAGGCAAGGGATAGATTTTCGATAGTCTGAAAGAAGGGGAGAAGATAACAATTTGTCTCTAAATTATCAAGAGGCTAGCACCCCATCAAAATATCAATGTTGATCTATTCTAGATAGGGGATAATGCATACAAGATTCTAGCCAAGCACACTTAGTTTGGGATGGTGTCTTCATTCTCTAAACCCACTTCCTCCAGAAAACATATTACCCTCGAGAAGCACACTTGCCATGAATTCCCCCAAGGAATAAAGATTTCATAATTATATGAGTGAGGTAAAAATTAACATAACTAGATGACCACAGGTGGTAGGGGATGCAACAACATATCCATTAACTATGGATTGCCAATCCATCATAAAATGTAGGGCAAACAAAGGTGTCTTTGTATTCTTGCAATATCCATGCCCCGATACTTCTCAATAAAGAATCCCTCCCTTTACCACTAAAATTATACATACAACTAAATCCAGGAGGAGGAAAACTCAAATCAGAGTTTGAATAAGTTGGCACAATAATAAAATGGACATATCAAAGTAACGACCATTCCCTCCAATTCTTCTAGAAAACCCAAAAGGGAGCCTTACAACAATTATTCAGAGAGTGGGGTCAATTCACATTCTAGCAAAAAATCAGTAAACCCAAATTCAAGTAGATGAGTAACATTTGGAAACTGTAAACATAAGGAATGAGATTCCTACAAGGGTTTGAGACTTCACTGTTTCTTGTGAGTATCAAAACAATAGACCAGAGATCAAAGCCTCCTCACATCTCGAAATAATAATAATACTATATCATTTTATTACATGCTACATGCGGTAGAAGACTTACTAGTAGAAAAACATAATATACCAAAACTAGAATCATGTAATGATAGAATTTTACCCAAAAGTTAATGCTTTTCCAAACAACTAGAAGTAAACTATCAACATGTAGAATAATCACACATTTGGATTTCCTCAATCGACACAATAATTAAATGATTATAGAAACAAATCATCATTTCCTCCAGCTCTTCTAGAAAATCATGAAGGGGGCCTTACAATAAGTCTTCACAAAGTAAGGCCACTTCACTTTCTAAGTCAAAATCAATAAGCCAAAACTCAAGTAGACATAAAGAAGTTTAAAGTTATAAACAAAAGGAGTGAGATGACCACAAAGATTTGAAACTTCAATGTCAGTATTGAAATCACGGATTAGAGAATACAGCCTCCTCATATCTCCCAACAAAAACAACACTATTTCCTTTGCTCACATGTTATAGGTGATATTAGACTTTCTAATTAAAAACCATAATATACCAAACCCAAAATAAAAAAATTATAAAAAATTACCAATAAAATGATGCTTTTCCACACCAATGCAAGTAAAATCTACCCCTCCATACTAAAGAACCAATTGGCCAACCTTTATCCTAATGTGAACGTGACACAAAGAAATGTTATTCCACCTTCGCGGCATAAGGAAGAACAAGTTCATTTCCTCCCACCACCACTAGATTCAGTAAGCTAGCAACTCACAAACCACAAGAACAAATACTTTTCATGAAGAATGCTGGGGGGTGGTCTTGTATCAACTTCTTCCCTATCTAGTGATTTATTCTAGTTTCCAAATTGGGAAAATCCCCATTGATAATTGATGTGAGTGTTTCTTATTTGATCCTAATTCTCAAATTGGCCCCTTTCACTATGAAAATCAATTTTGTAAATTATGTAAGGATTTAATTTGACGGAATGCTTGATTTACTTTCTGGAATAAGCATGCATACTGACGTCAGTTAATTAGAATGCATGTGCATTTAAAGATGTGCAAGGAGGAAGAAAAAAATCCTCCTTTGGCTAAGTGGAATATTCTTCTTAAAAAAGATCTGAATGGTTAGGAAATGTATTGGAATAATAAAGAGAGGACTTTATATAGTAAATAAAAAAGAAATCGAACAACCAATAATGGAAATTGAATTATGAATAAATAAATTATAATGGACGAATAATTGAACGTCACATGATAGAAAAATATAGTGGGATGGAGAAACACAACACCTATCAAAAGGGAAATGAATATCCACCAAAAGGAACCAAAGTGTTGAATGTCCTCCTTTTCTAATTTAGAAATAAGCTAAATATAATAAATAAAAGGGATTTTTGTTGCTAAATTTTTGGTAACATACAAAATAAAAATAACAATGAGAAGTAATTATTGCTCAATCTATTTGCAACAAATTTTGATTCTATAACCTATTGCTCAATCTATTTGCAACAAATTTTGATTCTATAACTTAGATGTGTTGAATTTCTTTTACTATATTATTAGCTTCGGGACTATTGTAAGGATGTCTTTTTAGGAGGTAGACTACTATCATATACATGTAATGTATCTTGCTCTTGTTTTTTCCTTAAATTTTTTTAAGGAAAAGCATAATACTAGTTTGTCATTTTTGAAAATTTTATTGTATGAATTGGTTTAACTTACATTTTTATATTTATTTACAAGGAAGTTTTCTAATAAGGATAAAGTGGTGATATATATGGTGATATCTCTAATTCTTTTGTTGTATTGGCTTATTAAGGGAATAAATCTACATTTTACATATGAGAGTAGTTTTATTTCATTTATTACATCTCATAAAACCCTAAAATATGGATTGGGTTATGACAAGTAAATCTTGAAATTGTATTAATTGGTATCTAGTCAAATATGGATGATTTATACCAAATAGTTAACATCCTGATTGGGTCTTCTCTCCAAGGAAAAATCTTTTGAATTTCCCATTAAACTCGTCATTGAATGAAGCTCTATGGTTTCTTAACATACTTGCAAAAAAATATTATACTTTCTCATTATTACTTTAACTAGCTATATTAATTATTAACCCATTTTAAATTTAAGTTATACTTTATCATCATTATCCTATTTTAATTTTACCTAATCATAACTAAAACATATTAAATTGAACATTGTACAAGAAATGGAATGAATTTTATTCACAAAAAATTTGATGAATCTAGTATTGATAGCTTACAAGACAACACTAATAGCAATTTCCAACTTGCCAAGGTCTGAGACATCTACAAAGACTCCCATTAGTTATCAATAATTTGGTAGTTTCATACTAGTGGGAAACTTACTATTCAAGTCTCATCAAAATAAGACAACGTCAATTAATTAATCAACATATACAATATTTATAACCTTTGGTTTTGAACTTATATACGGCAATGATGAAACATATTTTCTTCACCACTAGTTTTCATAAAGTTTTCACATGACATAAATTATTATTTATTTATTTTTAACCACGAAAACTTTGTAAATATTTTGAGTAATTTGGACAAGGCCCACGATCAACCTTCCTATTTCTACTATAACACCAAGATCATATTAGAGAACCTTTTATCTATATATCTCAATAAATTATGATTTAACAAGAACCAAGGGGTCTTAACCCAACCAAAGTGGATTTTGTCTACATGGTTGTGTACTTTTCTAGCCTTATCACAAGGGGCCAATATGTCTCTTTATGGGATTTGAATTAGGTGGAGAGGAGAAAAAATATCTCTTTATTTTTAACAATGCTAACATTGTAAATATTTGGAATAATATAGACACAACATAGGAACAAATCTTATCATCACCCCTATAACCCTAAGAGTATATCCAAGAATCTACAATCTAGACATACTAATAACTACTGACTTATCAAGAGCCAAAAGGTCCCAACCCCACCAAGCTGGATTGTGTCTCATAGGGTGCCTACTTTCCTAGCCTTATCATGACAAGCCAACACCCATGAGACTAGATCATCCATTATTACCCGAGACCCCATAACCTAGTTATGACAATAATTTATGACTTAGAAAGATACAAAATTTCACATGGATAGGGGTGCCTATTATTTGAGCTTCGTCACAAGGGGCAAACATGTCCATGTTGGCATTATGGCATTATGGACATGTGTTGAACTTGATGGCAACCCTCTCATAGACAAACATCTCACTTATATACATCTACAAAGGAGATAAACAGAGAAAACAACAAGGAGAGCCAAGAGGAGACAAGAGGAGCCCTTTACATATGTATAAATATGCCAAAGAAGCAGTTATCGGGAGCCATTGAGTCATTGGGAGCCTATCGGTGCAATAGAGGCACATTCTCATATAGAAAGAGCTTATCGGGAGGAATCGGGCGTTTAAAACGCTTGGATGCATGCTTAATCATTATCGGAAGTTATCAGGCCATATATGCATGCTTTATCTCTATCAGGAGTAGTTTAGGCGATTAAAACTCATATATGCATACATTAACACTATCGGGAGTTATTCAGACAATTAAAACCCATATATGCATGTATTAACACTATCGGGAGTTGTTGGGAGCCCAAATCCCATATATATGATAATCAAAGGCATTTCATATATTTCAGCATATATGCGCATCGGGGGTTCTGCTATGTGACACTGTTGAAACATCCGATTGCGATCGGACCCGATGGTGGCATTAAAACTTGGTCTATAACAATATCGCATCTGCAATGCATAAAGGGTCGCCCACCCCAATCCCCCGATTGCGATAAGAGGTGGCGGACCTGATGGATGGATTAAAGGCATCGTATATTAATATCGCATCCGCGGTAATCGCCCATTTTATAAAGCCTTCCACTTCAAATTGCCGATAGCGATGAAAAGAGCGGACCTGATACATTTATAAAGCATGGTTAATGGGCATATCGCATCTGATCCATCGGATCGGCCATCGGCAAATAGACAATGTTATATAGCGATGAGAAGCGGACCCGATATAGTATTATTATGGGTTCATTCAGTTTAAAGTCCGCCTTTTGTTGTTTGGATCGTTTTCATCATTTTCCCGCTTAAGCCTCTTTCTTAAGAGATCGGTCAAAATAGTTGGGCCCCAAGATTTTGGATCCTCTGGTTTCGATTCTTGGTTTTATCAAAAGCGTGATTATATAAAGAAAAAGGGGATCCTGCGGCAGAGCATCGATTATGAATTGAAGATCTTAAGGGAGAATTGATTGGCATTTCTTGTGATCGGTTAAGGAGAAATTACTGAACCTAAATCAAGGAGAATGCACGCAGAACAGAACAAAGGATCGCAGGCTTGAAGTTCAGACATTTCTTCGAGAGAAATCGCATTGCTTTGGGTGTATTGCAGTTCAGTAAGAGCAGCCAACCGTAGGGTTTCTTTTAAGCAACAGTCATTCTTAACTTTGATATAGCCTCCTCTGTTGTTCGCTAAAGGGTTCTGTGTGCGCATATTGGGTTTGTCTTGTGTCTAGCCTCCGAGTGCATTGTTATATGTATATCCTCTGCAATTGTGTTCTGATTTCCGCATAAACAACCTCTATTTTAATGGGTGACCAGATCAGATATTTATTTATATTTTGATCTAGTGCTTGGGTTGGCGCTTAGGTGATTTTGAAAGATCTGTTGTGTAAAGAAAATATATATTGATCTGATGCTTGGGTAATTCTAAAGATTTGTTTATACTTGATGATCATTTGATCTTCTTGGATCCAGTCTAAAAATTAATGAAACGTGGTCCTTGAACGAAGTAGGGGGTTGTAGCTCCCTTCCAAGTGAGACTGGAAAAGGAGGGAGGGTTGTAGCTCTCTACAGGTTGCAGCCTACGTACTGGTAAAGGACTGCACCAGTACAAATTCATTGTAAAAGAAATTCTATTTGAAAGAAGATAGAGACATATTGCAGCAGGTGGTTTTCACCCACATTGGGTTTCCACCTTATATCTGGTGTTCCATTGTGTGACAATCTGTTTTTTAAATGTTCTTGTTCATCATTATATGGTACTGACATACAAGTTAATTATCAATTTCGGAAGAATAATTTAAAGCATTAATCTGGATGGTTTATTGAAAAGAAATTTATAATACTGATTCACCCCCCCCCTCTCAGTATTATTTCCAACAATTGGTATCAAAGCCAAGTTCTTCTGAAGAAGCTTGATCTCTTGAAGGAGATCGTTCATCATGAGTAACTACGAGAGGGAAGCATCAATCAGGCCACCAATTTTTGATGGGACAAACTTCGTATATTGGAAGGTAAGAGTTACTGCCTATCTTCAATCTCTGGGTACAGAAGTCTGGGACATCATAGAAACAAGGTATACTTTTCCATCAGCTACTCCTACAGATCCAGCTGAGAAGAAGAAATATGAAACAAATGCAAAGGCAGTCAATACTCTTCTAGGATGTCTATCTCAATCAGAATTCGTGAAATTTATGCAGTATAAATCAGCAAAAAGAATATGGGACAAGATTTTCCTAAGCTATGAAGGAGATGATCAGGTAAAACGAGCAAAACTTCAAACTCTCAGGATTCAGTATGAAAATCTCAAGATGTATAATGATGAAAGTGTGGCTAACTATTTTCTTCGTGTAGATGAGATTGTTAATTGTATGAAAAACTTGGGTGAAGAAATAAAAGAGGCTGTTGTGGTTGAAAATGTTCTAAGATCTTTGTCACCTAGGTTTGAATCTAAAGTTTCTGCAATAGAAGAAAAGGAGAATCTACAAAGTCTTAAAATGTCACAGCTGCACGGAATTCTTACTGCTTATGAAATGAGGAAAGGAGGTCCATCAGACAGGAGAGAAGCTGCCTTCAAGGCTTCAGGCAAAGGAGAATACTTAGAATTAGGACACGTGTCAGAAGAAGAAGAAGAATCAAATTTTGTCAAAAATCTCCAACGGGGTGCTAGACGTTTCCGAGGTAAGTTACCTTTCAAATGCTTTGCATGTGGAAGAGTGGGTCACTATGCTGCCAAATGTCCTCATAAAGAAAAGAATGACAAGGGAAAGGAACCTATTAAATGGAACAAGAAACAGAATGCTAACAGGAAAAGCTATTACACTCATGAAGATAGTGATGGACTCTCAAATAGTGACGAAGATGAACGAGGTAATGACTATAAACTCTTAATAGATTTTGAGGATGATGACTACATGGATGCTATAGATGAAGAAGGTTTTTATGAAGAAATGTCTAATCTCAAAATTTGCTTAAAAGAGAAAAATGTGATTATTGAATCTCTGCAATGTCAACTAGCTGAAAGAGAAAAACATCTTGAAAATTGGAATGTGAAATTGTTGGTCTTAGGAAAGAGATTGAGAAGAAAAAAGCTCTTAATCTTAAATTTGTTAAAGGATCTGAAACTCTGGATGAGATCATCAATGTGCAGTGTTCTCCATTAATCAAGACATGTCTGGGATATACTGGAGAAGCATCTCAAGCATCCACCTCCAAAAGTTATCTTGATGCAGAAAGAAGGAGCGAGCAAAGGAATAATAGAAATCATCAAGTAAATCAGGGACAGTTTATATCAAGAACAAACAAAAACTATCAAGAAAATCGGAGGCAAGCTACAAACAGAAGCTACAACCAGCCACAGGTAAAATCTTCCCAATTTGCCTCAAGAATGGATGTTGGTAGAAACTACAATCAGTTGGATGACAAATTTGATAATCGCAGAAGTTTCTTCAATGGGCAATGTTTCTCTTGCCATAACTTTGGTCACAAAGCAGCTCAATGTGTTGCCTATAAGACAATCATGACTAGAGAAGCTCAAAAACAAAGAAATATGTCTGGAATCAAGAAAAGGACCTATAACAATTTTTCCACCCTTGAAAGTGAAATTGAATGTTCTATTTGTAATAACTTCAGTCATGAAGAATCTGAATGCAGGAGCAGGTTTCAGAAGACAACTCAGAAGGAACAAAGCCTGAATGCCAGAACATGGAGAATGAAGGAACCACAACCATAAAGATGTGGAATAGATTTTTATGCAGAAGGACAGGAAAATTTATGGTTTATCGACAGCGGATGTTCGAAGCATATGACATGTGATAAAGAAAAACTTGAATCATATACTACTCTAGAAAAGGGAAAGAAGGTTTCTTTTGGAAATGATACTCCTATGGCCATAAAAGGAAAAGGCACTACTCAGTTGAAAGAAAAGGTCAAGGCTGGAAATGTTTTGTATGTTGATGGCTTGAAGCATAATCTACTGAGTGTCAGTCAGATGTGCAATCAAGGAACAAAGGTAATATTTCGATCAAATGGATGTAGTGTTCGTGATCTGGATACAGGAAAAATAGTGATCAAAGGCAGAAGAACTCCACATAATTTATACATATTTGAAGAAGGACAACAACAATGTTATTTGAGCAAGGACGATGAACATTGCTTATGGCACCGGAGGTTGGGGCACCTAAGATTTTCACAAATAAGGAAAGCATGCAAATACCAGGCAATCCGTGGTCTTCCAAACATCAAAATTCCAGAAAACACAATATGCAAATCATGTCAGTTTGGTAAGCAAACCAGAACTAACTTTACTGAAAAGGAAGGATCAGCTAGCAGGCCTCTTGAGCTGGTACATATAGATGTATGTGGTCCATTTAGGACAAGGTCACCTCGAGGAGAAGAATATTTTATATTATTCATTGATGACTTCTCTAGGATGGTTTGGTTAGGACTTATGAAGCACAAAGACGAAGCATTCGAAAAGTTCAAGTCTTTCAAAGCCTTGGTTGAAAATGAATCAGATTACAAAATTAAGTGCCTCAGGTCTGACAGAGGTGGGGAATTTACCTCAAATGAATTTTTCGATTTCCGTGAAGAACATGGAATAAGAAGGGAATTCTCTACAGCTAGGACTCCTCAGCAGAATGGAGTTGTGGAAAGGATGAACAGAACAATCCAACAAATGGCTCGTGCTATGCTTGATGAGTCTAGAACTCCCGCAACCTTCTAGGGTGAAGTTGCATTTGTTGCGGTTGTTATTCTCAACAAAACAAATGTCCGAGTAAACAGCACTCAAACTCCGCATGAGCTCTGGTATGGTGAGACTCCTTCGGTAAAGCACTTCAAAAATTTTGGGATCAAATGCTATATTAAGAATACTGATGAACAGCTTGGCAAACTTGAGCCTAGAGCAGATGAAGGCATTCTCCTTGGTTATTCTCCTCATAGCAAAGCATATAAGTGTTACAATAAAAGACTTGGGAAGAATTGTTGATAGCATTGATGTAGTGGTTGATGAAAAGGGATACATTCCTGGGCAAGTAAGGTATGAAAATATCGAAGAAGATGAAGACTACCCTCCAAATCAGACCAATGATGAAGAAAAAGGACCTCAAGAGGCACCCGAAGAACAGATAATGATAGAAGAGAAGACTCCATCCAGGTATGTACAGAAGAATCATCTAGAATCTCAAATTTTGGGACAAAAGGAGGCAGGCGTACAAACAAGAAGATCAACTGCATAAGCTTCAAGCTATTTGGCATTACTCTCCTCCACTGAACCACAAAATGTAAGAGAGGCATGCAAGGATGAATGTTGGGTCAAGGCAATGGATGAAGAACTTGAACAGATCGAAAAGAACAACACTTGGGAGTTGGTTCCTAGACCAAAGGATAAGAATGTCATAGGAACAAAATGGATTTTCAAAAATAAGTTGAACGAAAATGGGGAGGTAATTAGAAACAAGGCAAGACTGGTGTGTAAAGGGTATGCCCAACAAGAAGGAATAGATTTTGAAGAAACTTTTGCTCCTGTTGCAAAACTTGAGGCGATCCGAATGTTCCTTGCTCTCTCAAGCTTTCAAAAGTTAAAAGTATTTCAAATGGATGTGAAATCAGCTTTTCTGAATGGAGACTTAGAAGAAGAAGTATACATTGAGCAGCCAGATGGTTTCATTCTTGGGAATGATCCAAATCTTGTATGCAGATTGAAAAAGGCTCTCTATGGTCTTAAACAGGCTCCAAGGGCTTGGTAGTACCGGTTGGACAAATACCTTCATCAACAAGGTTTTTCAAAAGGATCAGCAGATAGCAATCTTTATATAAAAATTGAAAATGACAAGCTGCTAATACTTGTTGTGTATGTAGATGATATTATCTTTGGCAGCAATGAAGAAGCTATGAGTCAAAGCTTTGCCTTGGTAATGCAGAAAGAATTCGAAATGTCGCTGCTAGGAGAACTGACATACTTTCTTGGATTGTAAATCCAACAAAATGAAGACGATATCTTCTTCTCTCAAACCAAGTACCTCAAGCAGATTGTGAAGAAGTATGGCATGGAAAATTCAAAACCAGTATGTACCCCCATGGTTACAGGATGCAGTCTTAGTGCGAATGATGAATCAGCAGCAGTTCATCAACCAACCTACAGATCTATGATTGGAAGTCTACTTTATTTAACAGGTACTCGACCAGACATCATGCATGCAGTGGGAATAGTTGGAAGATTTCAGGTCAATCCTAAGGAAACTCATCTTCAAGCAGTTAAGAGAATCTTCAAATATCTTCAAGGTACTCAAAACTATGGCTTATGGTATCCTAGAAACACAGATCTCACACTCCATGCTTACACAAATGCAGATTGGGTCGGAAGTGTGGATGACAGGAAAAGCACAAGTGGTGGTGCTTTCTTTATGGGTTCCAGATTAGTATCATGGTTCAGCAAGAAACAGAATTCAATTGCCTTATCTGCAGCTGAGGCAGAATATGTAGCTGCTGCATCTTCTTGCACTCAACTTCTTTGGATGATGCAGACCTTGCAGGATTTTCAGATCACTTGTACTCCACCTATCTCCATCTTATGTGATAATACAAGTGCAATCAGCATTTCAAAGAACCCAGTCATGCATTCAAAAACCAAGCACATACCGATCAAGTATCATTTTCTCAGGGAACAAGTGCTTGAACAAAAGGTCAAGTTGGAATATGTTTCCTCTAAGGAACAAGTGGCTGATATATTTACCAAACCATTACCTAGGGAGACTTTTGAATACCTCAGGCAAAAGCTGGGGGTTGTCGACGCATCATCCTATTGTTAATTCTCAGATTGGTGCTTGTACGCGAGGTTCTTGTGAGGTATACGCGTACAAGGTTCAGGGGGAGCATAATTCATTGTTGGCATTATAGTATTACAGAAGGAGTAATATGTTGGTAGATGAACTGTAAATAAGGCGTGCACCATATTTGATTTCAGTAGGAGCGAACAGGGCGGCCGGCGGGCCTCAGTAAGTTCTTGGTTGTCTCAATATCCATGGCAATAAAGGTGCCGAGTTCAATTAACGGCACCAGCTAAAGGGAAAAACAGGGTGGTCTCTGTATTATACGTAGCCAGAATAGCTCGACTTTCTGTCATAAAGAACATGGTGTCCCCAACTGCTGTGGAATGAAATGGTTGCCAGAAAACTCTGAAGTTGATGTCACTTTTAGAATCCGGTTCATAATTAGGCAGAAGAGGTTCTTAGGGGGAGAAATCAGGAGGAGCAAGCTCTCAGGGGGAGACATAGTCAGGAGAAGCAGATATCTGCCCTTTGCCCTTGATGTCAAAGGGTGAGAGTGCTTTTTGGTCGGTGTTGTTGCCATCAAGTCCAAAGGGGGAGATTGTTGGCATTATGGCATTATGGACATGTGTTGAACTTGATGGAAACCCTCTCATAGACAAACATCTCACTTATATACATCTACAAAGGAGATAAACAGAGAAAACAACAAGAGGAGCCAAGAGGAGACAAGAGGAGCCCTTTACATATGTATAAATATGCCAAACAAGCAGTTATCGGAATCCATTGAGTCATTGGGAGCCTATCGGTGCAATAGAGGCACATTCTCATATAGAAAGAGCTTATCGGGAGGAATTGGGCGTTTAAAACCCTTGGATGCATGCTTAATAATTATCAGAAGTTATCAGGCCATATATGCATGCTTTATCTCTATCGGGAGTAGTTTGGGTGATTAAAACTCATATATGCATACATTAACACTATCGGGAGTTATTCGGACAATTAAAACCCATATATGCATGTATTAACACTATCGGGAGTTGTTGGGCGCCCAAATCCCATATATATGATAATCAAAGGCATTTCATATATTTCAACATATATGCGCGTCGGGGGTTCTGCTATGTGACACCGCTGAAACCTCTGATTGCGATCGGACCCGATGGTGGCATTAAAACTTGGTCTATAACAATATCGCATCCGCAATGCATAAAGGGTCGCCCACCCCAATCCTCCGATTGCGATAAGAGGTGGCGGACCCGATGGAGGGATTAAAGGCATCGTATATTAATATCGCATCCGCGGTAATCACCCATTTTATAAAGCCTTCCACTTCAAATTGCCGATAGCGATGAAAAGAGAGGACCCGATACATTTATAAAGCATGGTTAATGGGCATATCGCATCCGATCCATCGGATCGGCCATCGGCAAATAGACAATGTTATATAGCGATGAGAAGCAGACCCGATATAGTATTATTATGGGTTCATTCAGTTTAAAGTCCGCCTTTTGTTGTTTGGACTGTTTTCATCATTTTCCCGCTTAAGCCTCTTTCTTAAGAGATCGGTCAAAACAGTTGGGCCCCAGGTTTTCGGATCCTCTGGTTTCGATTCTTGGTTTTATCAAAAGCGTGATTATATAAAGAAAAAGGGGATCCTGCGGCAAAGCATCGATTATGAATTGAAGATCTTAAGGGAGAATTGATTGGCATTCTTGTGATCGGTTAAGGAGCAATTACTGAACCTAAATCAAGGAGAATGCACGTAGAACAGAGCAAAGGATCGCAGGCTTGAAGTTCAGACATTTCTTCGAGAGAAATCGCATTGCTTCGGGTGTATTGCATAAGAGCAGCCAACCGCAGGGTTTCTTTTAAGCAGCAGTCATTCTTTAACTCTGATATAGCCTCCTCTGCTGTTCGCTAAAGGGTTCTGGGTGCGCATATTGGGTTTGTCTTGTGTCTAGCCTCCGGGTGCACTGTTATATGTATATCCTCTGCATTGTGTTCTGATTTCGGCATAAACAACCTCTGTTTTAATGGGTGACAAGATCGGATATTTATTTATATTTTGATCTAGTGCTTGGGTTGGCGCTTGGGTGATTTTGAAAGATCTGCTGTGTAAAGAAAATACATATTGATCTGATGCTTGGGTAATTCTGAGGATTTGTTTATACTTGATGACCATTTGATCTTCTTGGATCCAGTTCGAAAATTAATGAAACGTGGTCCTTGAATGAAGTAAGGGGTTGTAGCTCCCTTCCAGGTGAGACTGGAAAACGAGAGAGGGTTGTAGCTCTCTGCAGGTTGCAGCCTGCGTACTGGTAAAGGACTGCACCGGTACAAATTCATTGTAAAAGAAATTCTATTTGAAAGAAGATAGAGACATATTGCAGCAGGTGGTTTTCACCCACATTAGGTTTCCACCTTATATCTGGTGTTCCATTGTGTGACAATCTGTGTTTTAACTGTTCTTTTTCATCATTATATGGTACTAACATACAAGTTAATTATCAATTTCGAAAGAATAATTTAAAGCATAAATCTGGATGGTTTATTGAAAAGAAATTTATAATATTGATTCACCCCCCCCCCCCTCTCAGTATTGTTTCCAACAGTCCATTATAATTGAACTCAAGTGGATGGAATAACAAATCATGGAACCAACCACAGATCATCCATTATTACCTGAGACCCCATAACCTACTTATGAAAATAATTTATGACTTAGCAAGATACGAAATGTCACATGGATAGGGGTGCCTATTCTTTGAGCTTCATCACAAGGGGCCAAACATGTCCAGTATAATTGAACTCGAGTGGATGGAAGAACAAATCATGGAACCAACCACTCAAGCTACTGACCAAACATGAAGTCCACTCTTATTTAAGAAACACTAACTTTATCAAAATTTAATAGTGTCATTAAGAAAAACAAAATAATTATTAACTCTTGATCCCTTTTAAATTTAATGTGTATTTATTTTTTTTGTACAAAATAAAATCCTTAATAAAAAAATATAAATTGTGAGGAATCTAGAGAAGTCTGTCCATGTTGTACCAATCCACTTCAGTGATTGAAAATTATATCTAAGAATTACTTGCAAAAATGAAAAACTAGTTCATGTCCTAAAATAGGGTGACCATAATCTTAAAGGCTTCATCATCCATGCATTTTGTGATCTCCAAAGTCCCTATTTTGTGATCTCTAAAGTCCTTGTAATTATTCATAAAGCTTCCTTAGACATATGATCAAATAAGCTATTTAATTTTTTGTCTATGTGATTTGTGTCATGTCATTCCCACTTTGTTGTTTCTTTCTTGATTTCCTCTATAATAGCCTCTAAGGAAGGAGCTGCCACTTCTACCTTTGCATTTGTCTAGTCTAAGACAAATTTACAATCTCCAAAATATTACAATTTCTTGATGTTATAGAAATTACATAAATGTAAGAGAGTTCATAGGGTTGCAAACATAGCTCTAGAGTTTGTTCCTCTACTAGGAGCAAAACATATATACGATAAAAGTGATATTTATTGATATAAAGTGTAGCACTGACACCACATGTAGGAGGTTGGCCTAGGGTGGTGCCATCACAGAAACCCAATGGAACTTCATCCATTAATTGTTGGATAATGGGTAGGAATTGTCTTTAGTGCAACTTTTTGGAGTTCCGGTGGGAGAACCTTACCGAAATGTTTTTGGTGAAATCTTGATTTGCATTATTTAAACTTGTTTTTTGACTGTATATATGGATTCAATACCCTCAGAAACTACTAGGAAATTTCTATTGTGCAAGGCTTAACCATCAAACTTGTGATTTCAATGAATTCCTACTAGATTTTAGAGAAACTAGAACGGAAAAATCCAATAGAAAAACTTTCAAAAAATCGCACTAAAGAAAACTCGTAATGAGTATAGTTTGTTTCTTATTTTTTGTATTAGCTTTGAAAAATTTAACCCAGGAATCAGTGACCCCACGACTATTTTACTCATGATGAATTTCTCCTAAAAAATAACACATTTCTCCTAAAAAATAGTGCAATTATGTGCTCACTATACAAATTGTACAAAAGCTGAAAGGAAGACATAATCCACTAATGAATGCTTATTCCTTTTGTATTTATTTATTTTTACTTGCCTTTTGTATTTATTTATGTTTACTTGATTTTATATTTTCTTTTTAATTGAATTAGGTCAAAAATGAGAAATTTTATAGAAATTTTGATTTATAGAAAATTTAAATATGGAAATTACATTTTTATAGTTTAAACTGAGTATAAAGATAGATCTGTTAAGAATTTTCAACAAAAGAGTCAAAATCCTATTTTCTCCTAAAAATATATTGTGTTTTTTCAATAATAATACATTAAATAATTATGGCACACAGTTCTAAATTATTTAAGAAATATTGAAATACTCAAAATGACTCATTATAAATAAAATCACCACACAAAATTAAATTTTTGACCAATTAATTGTACCCAAACTCACTAGTTCTTGCATTTTATTACTTTAAAATGGAGTTGTTTTTAGTGGGACTTTTCGGACTTTCTGGAATTTGGCTAAAAAAATTGAGGTGAAATATTGATTTATGTTATTTAAACTGGTTTTTTGAGTGTGTATATGGATTCAGCATGGTGAAAAACCACTAAGGAACTTTGACTAAAAAATTTGAGGTGAAATATTGATTTATGTTATCTAAACTGATTTTTTTTTAGTGTATATATGGATTCAGAACGGTGAAAAACCACTAAGGAACTTTGATTGTGCAACGGTTACCTATGAAACTTGTGATTTCAAATAAACTCCTCTTGGATTTTAGAGAAATTAGACCAAAAAAACCCACTAGACAAACTTCCAAAAAATCACACTAAAAACAACTAACTTTAAAATATACATTCAACTATAAATTTACTTTTACTTTTTATTATTTGAATTATAATTTATTAAAGCAGTAAAATAATCAAAATTTTATATTAATAATAAAATTAACTATGTAGTCGTAACTGACTAATTTCTCATGAATTTTGAATAGTTCACTTAGCACTCATTGCATCGGGTGATGCTCACAGGGGTGAAGAAGTGGGATTGAAATTAATGAAATGTGGAGAACGAATCACATAGCATCAATCATCACTTCCGGGGCTTGCACCCGGTAACTAGGACTTCCCAGGAGGTCACCCATCCCAGAACTCCTCTGGCTCAAGCGCGCTTAACTGTGGAGTTTTTCCCCACAATCAAGCCCACTTAGCTTGCTACCCCATTTGCAAAACCTTAGCAAGTATTGTGCCTCATGAACCATTCAAGTAGAGATCCCTTGACTATTTTAACTATTAAATAAAATCTCCTTTATTCTATGTTTTAAAATAATTTAATTATTATTATTATAAAATACTGAAGAAATTAAAATAAATTATTACACTTAATATAAACTAATAACCCAACCTATATTACTAATTTAAATTTTACATTTATTTAGTGATTGGATGCTGGCTGGGTAACCACTTAGAGCATTCGTATTTCCTTTTAAGCCCACTGGATGACAGGAAGTTGGACCTACAGCAAGCAAACTACCCAGTCCTGGATCGTTGGAACTGCTTGGGATTTCTTCAATATTGCCTCCCATACGAAACGAAGGATTCCTGGCTCAATAGGTGATAAGTAGGGTAAGTTCTCTAGGTGGATGGGTAGAAGGTTTGTTAGGAGGTACTAAAAGTCAAGGCTATTAGAGTTATTACGAGGAATGCAGTTGTTTCAAATTCCTCGATAATATCCTGGGCAAGGCTCGGCCGTACCGGAATAATCCTAGTGGTACCACCAAATCTGTCTGTCCTTTGAGCAAGTGTGATCCTAGACCAGTGAATGCTGTAAGGAAGCTCGTCCATCCAAAAGCTCCATGGGAAGCCAGCCACCCCCGCCCATACAACGAGTATGCTTGGGACATAGGTGAGGTAAGGAGTAAGGTTGTTGAAGCAGGTGGTTGGTAACACAGTTCAGTAGTAGGCATTGGTTCTAATTAGAGTCTATATGGCAAGGCTCTGAAATCCAAGTGGTAATAGCGGTACCCCCGGAAGGTCTTAGTGGTACCCTC
This sequence comes from Pinus tabuliformis, assembly GCA_031772625.1. NCBI lineage: Eukaryota > Viridiplantae > Streptophyta > Pinopsida > Pinales > Pinaceae > Pinus > Pinus tabuliformis. Next base: position 518,739,651 of record CM062820.1, on the reverse strand, counting down.
CCATAAAAATGAATAAGGCAAGGTATGGGTAATATCCTAGTGCCTGTCCTACAACCTGGTCGAAGCAATAGGTTGGACAGCACTCCATGCTCCTAGGGTGAAGGGAGTAGTAAGTAAAGTATCTAACAAGTGGGGCATGCACGTAAATAAAGGGAAAGGTAGGCCAGAGAAGGAAGCCCACGGCCCAAAGGTGCTCTTTCAGCCCCAGAGTACTTCAAATCCAATCTGAACTGATTCAAAGTGTGATGAGAATTCAGATACGAGGGAAAAAACAGAAAGAAAACGGCTGTCTTTTTTCAAGAAAGCCATGATTCTCTATGAAAAAAGAAAAGACATATATTCCGGCCTCTCCTCTTTCTTTTTATTGGCTGGCTGGCTGGTACGGCTGGATTGGATGGATCACTGCCTGGCTGGCTGGCTGGTACGGCTGGATTGGATGGATCACTGCCTGGCTGGCTTTGTATGACTGTTTGTCTTCAGGTTCCAATGGTTGCTTTATTATTTTTATCTGGCTTTCCATTACTGGCTGGCTTTTGTAAGACTTCGCTCTAAGGGTGTCAACGCTCACTATTCATATAGTGAGGGCATTTGCAGGCGTTCTATTCAAATGAAACCCGTTGTTCGTTTCCGTTTGTAACTCACGCGTTTAAATAGAAGAGATTTCCTCAGATATCAAAACTCAAATCTGAGTTACGGTTTATTCTCTGTTCTCTGGCTATTCTGTTCTTCCTTTCCGATCGCGGTAACATAGACAACGAAGCTCAGCAATTTGCAGTCCAAACAATACGAAATGGAGTACAACAGATATGGTCGTGCTGGTGAAGCTCCAACAAGAGGAAGCGGTGGAAGTTCCGGGCAGAGTCACTTTGTTGAACACCCTCTCCGTGAAGCTAGGGTTCTTCCCCACCCCCAGCTCTTGCCACCTAGTCGTGCAGCTGTTCCCTTACCATATGGATCTTTTAAGCGCGACAGTTTTGGACGCTTAGGCATTGACATGCTTGGAACGCATTTGGTTGACGGTCGGGCAACACTGTCGCCCTATGGTTTTAGAGAGCCGATCGGAATATACGTGAGGGAGCCTGAATCATATAGAAAACCCATTGGCATGCCCCTCTGGAATGGAATGGGGGTTATAGAACCGAGATATCGCAGCCATGATCTGGCCAGAAGAGAAAGCACAGGCCTGGGACGGGAACCTTTTGTAAGAGGAGGTCAACATCTCCCACTACTACAGCGACAGGTTTTTATTCTCTACACTCCCTTTTATATTTTCTATTGTAATGATACTATATATAACCAAGATTGGTAAATTTAAATTTTATTTATATAAAAAATATATGGGTAATGCTTATAGACAGGTTACAAAGTTGCATATCCTTCTTAGGGCAGATAGTTTCATACACCTCTGGAATTAAGGATCGAAAAGGATTTACACTTATGATTTTCTCCACAAGATAACTAAAATTTTGAAGTTTATAAAATTTCACTTTTAACTAAGATGCAATTTATAGTGCCTAACAACATAGATATAAAAGTATTTGTTAATAAAAGAGGAAATTTCATTAATTAGAGTGTAATTATTTAAAAGCATTTTCAGGAATTCTCAAGAGTAAATTGTTAAAGAAATTTCTCAAAAATCTCAGAGCAAAAAGAACAAGAAGTATAATGCTTAGTAAGACAACTCCACCAAAACTACACTCCATCATTGTAAACCTCTTCTCTATTGAAGCCAATTCCCAGCACAACCACTTAAGTTGTGTGCTACACAGAACTATGAGTCCCATAATTCCACTATGAGATAACCTCTACCTAACCCAATAGGATTTCATAGAGTCTTAATACAAGGAAAATTCCTAAGATTTAGAAAATTCCTCAGATTTAGACTATGAGTGAGTCTCTACCTAACCTAATAGGATTGCATAGTCCTAATACAAAGAGAATCCCTCAGATTTTGACTATGAGTCAGTGTCTACCTAACACAATAGGAGTGGACAAAGCCCTCTAATACAAATCCCTCAGATTTCCACTATGAGTCAATCTATACCTAACACAATAGGGTTGCATAGAGCCCTCTAATACAAAGAAAATCCCCTAATGAAAACATTTCTACCATGGTGCCCCATGACAACATGTGACAAGACTCGGTAAATTATTTTCCTTTAGTGAGTAAATAACCATGATGGCACCCACCATTTTTTGTCAACTTTGAATGAGATTATACTTAGCACTGTACTTTCCTTAATCAACTTGAGTCTTAGGAAACTAGGTGAGTCATAAATTCCCATTGGTTAACAACAATTTTTTTTTGTCTTAATTTAGTGACCAAATTAACTTGATAATCTGCAAACTTATTCTTTTCCTACATTACATAGAATCATTCAATCTCACCATTCTTTAACTCCATTAATTTTCTCATAACTTTTTATGGAGAATAATTTTCAAACTCACCATTCTTTAACTCCATTAATTTTCTCATAACTTTTTATGGAGAATAATTTTCTAATAATACCAAAGATAGCTTCCAAATCATTAGCCTCGGATCTTGTTTTCGTGTGTTTTGATGTATAAGTCGCTTAAAATAGGTGACTGATGAGATGATAAGAGAATGTTAAGAAAGATGATAAGAAAATGTTAAGAATAAATACCATGTAAAAGTTCTTATGATGGTAATATAATGGTAATATTATATGTCTAGGTAAAGTGCATAAATTTTTATCTGAGAACTCCTGATTGTTACATTTGTTTCTAAGTTTTGAAACTCCCCAATTGCGTTATTTTTAAAATGTATTTTCAAATAATTTAATAAATAAATTAAAATAAAAATGAATTAAAAATATTATTTTAAATTTCAAAAATATTTTTTATTATTTCATTTTCATCCATGAAAACTGTTCGTAATATTGACTTTATATATATAACAATTTCTATTTTTATTATTATTAGTTTTATTCTATAGACTTTTTAACCGTTTCTTGAAACCATTTCTAATAATTTGGAGGAGATAATTGCAAGAGAAATGCAGGAAACACCTTCCTCTACTGCACGCAGGAAGCGACCGGTACGAAGGATTACACCATCTTCCCAGAGAGACCCCATGGATTCAGACACAACAGAGGGCAGTTCGTCTTCCTCCTCTACTGATGACGACAGTAATAGCTTGCCAGCCTATTCAGAACCTAAACAAAATTTACAAGTTCAGCCAGAAAAAGAGGTGATTTCTATGTTAATATAGTAAGGCAGATTTTTTAAACCTGCAAACATATCGTGCATTAAAATAATTTATTTAATGTTTTAAACGGTCGAAATCATGGTTTGATATAATCATTTTTAATTTAAATTTTAGATTTTTTTTTTGAAACTTTTCATTTCGACAGATTAAAGAAAATCAAAATGTATATCGATCTGCATTTTAAAAATATTGACGTAAACTGAGATGGGTATATATTCATGCTTTCATTTAGGGTGTACTGTCGGTATATTATTTTTAAAATATATAAAAAATAGATTATGGAGAAATTCGAAGCAAATGTTACCTTAAGAATTTTTTAACATATAGCAATGGGTTTTATCAAAGGTATGAGTAATATTATAATTACTGTTAGATTTAATATGGTGTTTCAGGTTTCACATCAAGAGTTAAATAAGACAAATCAGGAATCGCAGCCTAAGTTTACAGAGAAATAACGTTGAAAGACCTGGGTGGTGCTCACTTTGTGATATTGATTGTGTCACTAAAGAAGTGCTTCACAAATCTCATGCATTTGGAAAGAAACACCAGTTAATGACAACATTGAAATTTCAGAAGCCGGCCAGAATAACATAGTAATAAATAAAATAAAAGAAACTTGTAAGCTGATTTCCTCATGCTTGTAGAGATTTACATACTTTTGACTTTTCTTGAGGTTTCAGGTTTAGTTTGTAGTAAGGACATTTGTAATGTCTAGGATATCTGCTTTTGTTCTCTGGGAGATTAAGTTGATAATATGAGTAGCCGTTTTTGTTTTTGTTTTGGACCACTGAACGTTGAGGTAAGTGACCCATGGTCTTTGTTGACTATATTAGTTAACATGTTTGTTTAATAAAAAAAATGTTTTTGTTGAGCAATTTTCTTTAATGTTTTGTTAATATTTTAAAAATTAAAATCGTAATAATTTTTTTCCCATAATAAAAATTCAAAACTTCAAACAAAATAAAGATACAAGGAAGAGCATTTTCAATGTGTGATTTGAGTTTTTTTTAGTATTTTATAAATTATATGATTTTTTTTATAATTTGATTTTATGTATTATTATTATAATTATAATGAATAATTTTAAATTAATAGTTATATTTAATAGAATTGTTATGTATTGGAAATCATTTTTTTAGGATGAAAATTATTTTCATTATTTTGATTTGGAGTAAAATTTATTTTTTTCACAATTTAATGTTATATGTTTTATATGGAAAAAATTTGTTATAAAAGTTAGCTTTTTAAATAATAATGGAAAAATAAAATATGTAATTGATTGGATTCTGATAATATTGAAGAGACCCTATTTAATGAAGATGCCATTACTTCTAGGTTTTCTATGGTACTAATTGCATTTAATTAAATATTGATATTGTATGTTTTATTGGTCTACTATGCAAACTTTTGGATTTACTAATTTCATTGCATAAACTAGTAGGAAATTATTTTGAAAATTGTCATTAATTATTTAAGAAACAGGTTTCAATCTACATTAAAGAAAATATGAATTTAAATTTTACTATGGTTCACTGAAGTAGCTTGCATGTTTTAAGTTTAGTTTCTAAATTGGTTGGGTTGGATGAATTTCTTAGAAACTAAAGAAATTGGACTCTTGATTCAACATTCTACACACCATTTAATTTGCAATAGATAGTTTTTGTTTTTAGTATTTTCTAGAAAACTTCATTGATTGGTTATAGAAGTTTTCTTCTCAAAAATCACCTAGGAATGAGATATGTAATCTATGCAATGTAGATAAGATTGAAAAGATTGAAGACAACTCATTTTCTCATAATAATATTTTTTTTTATACAATTATGAAACAAACATCCCATGAATCTACTTTATTAATTAAATCCTAGTTTTATTTGTATTCTCTATCACTCTCTAGATCTCAATACCATGTTGGATTAAAGGATGTTAAAGGACATCATTATCACCATGAGGATTGTGTAGTGTATAAGAAAAATCTCTGTCAATGGATATGCATAGGGAAATACATGTACCATAGCATTCTAGTATGATTTAACAAGGATGAATAGTTGACAAGAAGTTAAGGCACTAGTAATTAAAGTGATAACATAAGCAATCAATTAATGTGGGAAACAAAGCATGAGTAGTGACATGTGGCTTTGTATTATTCTAGGTTTTGACAACCATATAGTGTTTTTATTAAAATTGGGATTACTTGCATATAATTTTGTTAACAATTAATTTTACATGAGAGTGCTAGTTGCATTGAAATGGATGACACACTTGATAGATCAGTATGCATACAACCACACATCAACAACTTCAAGTTCTTACGAAAAGTAAGTAGAATGTCATCATTAATATATAGACATTCTCTCCAATCAAGATGATTATGGCTAACTAAATCATTGGAGACTTTCAAATAATCAACTTCTAAATAATTGGTTGTTTTTTGCATTGATTAACAATTTAAATTGTAACTCTAAAGATCAAATAATTGATTTTTTATGCATTCATTAGAAATTTAAATTGTAAATCTAACTAACTTATTAGTGGAAACATTATCAACATACTTGTAATATATAAAATCGAGAAATAAACATGATTTTATATTAAATACAAAGGAGTACAAAAAGTAGAACACCCTTAAGGTGCTTCAAATACAACTACGCCCAATGAACGTGGAAGATTATTCTTAATGAGTATCTATTATTTTTTTGATATTCAAAATGTTGGGGTTCAAGACCAATCCTAGTTGAGAGAGAGCATGCTTTCAATATTTTTAAAGAGGGGATGCAAGGAGAAATTGTTCATCATGTATACACCATTCATCCAATTTATCACGAGAAGTGAGTCCCCATATATGTGAAGATTTGTAATTATGCTTTTCTGTGCAAGGTGTAATATGAGCTTGATATCCATGAGCTCAACATAATTGTTTGTTGGGTGCCCTGCCCTTGACCAAAATGAGATTTGTGAATTTGTGGATAGATGAAGGATGCCACCAATACCCCACAATGATGGTGAGCCTTGTGCTTCTCCATTGAATAAATCCCACTAGGAGTCAATCTGAATAATGAGCTTAATATGGTGCATGCAAAATTGAAAACTTTGTGTGTAGACACCTGAGGGAAAAATGGCCAACCTATGAGAAACAAATTTCATGGCTAGGGGAGGCTTGGTGTAAAGTATAGATTGATTCATCTCTAGCCATAAGCCATAGGATATTGAGAATGTGATTACTTTGATGTTTCTCAGTATTTGAGTGCAACCAAGTGTGAAGATAAGAGTCAATGTCAATCCCCACCCAAATTTTATTTTGATTGGTGAGGCTTCGAGTTTGAGACTAGATCTCATAAAAGAAGGGTCAAAGTAAGAAGAGATGTAGTTGGATATTGAAGGTACGACTGACATATGCTATATCATGGAAAGGGGCATTTATTAATATATGCAACATCAATAGTTTGTCATCTATTGGGAATTTTAAGTTCTAGAGAGTTTTCCCTTCATCACATTGATCTTACCATTCTATATAGATCACTCTTTTTTAATATAAATATCTGTACATTTTGATCTATTATGGTGTGTATGTGTTTCATATGTATTTTGTCTATATCTTCTCTAACAAATTATGTTTAGTGTAATTATCGATATGTATTACAATTAATTCCATCAAGTAATACTAAAAAAATTCAATGTTTCTTTTATCTATGCCTCTACAACATACACAACTTCCACTTTTTTGGATTCATGTCTGCAATGACCCACCATATGATAGAACATATCACTATGAATAGGTTGGCTTTAATTATTATATCATATTTTTTGAGATGGATCAACCCCCCCATAGATAGAAGGAAGAAAATTCTTGGGTTGATTAATAACACCTTAAGCATGAATAACGAACTAGCATTAGATCATAAAATATGTTGAAAAGTGTAACTATATTAGTTCTTCATAATTGTACTTATGTATTCTATATAAAAAGCAAAAAAATGAATTACTATTATTTGTTCTTCATGCTTATAGGATTTATTGAGTCAAAGAGTCAAAGTGATAATTGGACTTCTTGCAAAGAAAAACAAAAAATATTTTATAGAAAATATAATTTGGATTAATTGACCTTAAGAAGCTAATTACAAATCCTCTCACTCAAAAAATGTGTCTTTTTACATATGAGAACAATTATACATTGGTATAAGTCCATCAAATGGAAAGAAATTAGGTGTTTCTCTATCATGAATTTTGATATAAAGTAATCCAAAGTTTCCTCAGTCTTAATAGTAAAAGTGATGAGAAGATTCATGAAGATAAAGTTATAAAATGATGCGAGTTTCTTGATGTTAAAATACTAAATCTGATGCAAATTTCCTCAGCGATTTTTATGTGAAATAACCCATGGAAATTGATGTAGAAATTTCTAAGATGTGCTTGTGTGATTAATGTCACTTTCAAAAGATTATATTGATGGAAAATTTGGAGGGCTTGAGTTGGCTACCTGGAGGGTGGATTTTGTTGGAAAATCAAAGCAGTCATATTAGGGTTTGATTCTTCTTTCTTGATAATTACTTGTTAGTGTGTTGGATTCTTTTAAATTCTTTACTAACCTATGTTTCATCAATAAAATACCATATTATGTGTGTATGAAGGTCACAAAACAAGAGACAAAAGATGTAGGTACTATCCTAGGGAAAAAAAACCCCTCAATGGGAAAGCTGAGTCATGAAAATTCTTGCTTTCAATAGCATTCTTTGAGACTCTTCACCCTAGACAAAGGTAAAAGCTTCCCTCCACACTAATTCAACCTCCCAAATCTTCGACCTCTTTCCAGTAACTTCGACTAGGTGGCATCGTTTGGCATCAAGAAGCTTCTGACATTAGTGACACTTTGAAGACTTTGATCTACCAAACTAGGGAATGAAACAGAGAGAGAGAGAGAGGCACCAAAAGTTTGATTTTCTTCTTCTCCTTAGACTTCCCAAACTCGCACTTCCTTCATCTTCTATAGACCCACTTCATCTTACTTTACACTTGTCTAGTTACTCTTGAGATATAGAACCAACTTGAGATGTGATGCTCGAAATGACATTGACTTGCTAGTATTTATAGGCTCCATGTGTGTTGAATAATGTCCTTAGTCCAACTTGATCTCTTTTAGGCCGACTTGGTGTGGAAGATACATAAATCATATTTGACTCAATACTTAACCTTTTTATATGATTCAAAAGCCGAAGAAGGATCTATTTAAAAATATAATGACTTTATTGACTCAAAATAAATCCTAGAATTCCTATATGGGCACTTTGAAACCCATGCTTTAATAAGTCACAATAATAATAATATTTTCTTTTCTTTATTCTTTTGACATGTACATTATAAGATGACTAAAATACATTAAGTGAAGACTGAACGTAGTTACAATTTCCAACGCTCCCTCTTAAGTAGGGAGGTATTCATAATATACAAATATAATAGAAGATCTCAAACTACTTGAACATTGATGAACTTTAGGCAAAAAAATGTGATGGACTAGATTCCTGACTAGGGAAATCTACCTATTGGTCTCTCAACAATTTCGGCACCGCAATGCCACGGATTAGATTCCTGATTAGGGAAATCTATCCAAGTTGGAATAAGGAGGACTCAAGATTTCATACCCTCTAGGTACCATTAGGATTACTTTCTAACCATCAACCTAAGGACCTAGGTGCATATCCATTGTCAATGCTCTATGACCCACGCCACACTCCCTATTTTGGGATGTAGACATCAACACAAAGTGCCGGCCATATATCCTCCCAGGAAGTGCATCACTCACAAAGCCTCAACAAATCTCTTCCATTTCCTTATCATCAATACATTCAACAATGTCTATCAAAGCCAAGAAGTTTCTCAAATACTCAAACTTATTATTAGGAAGAGCCTTTGTTAGTATGTACGCTAGTACGCTACATGTTCATCTGTCTAGATATACTCCAAATTCACACTTCCATCTTGTACCAAGTTCCTAATAACATGGAACTTATTGTTAATATGCTTCGTTCTAGAATGAAACACGTGATCTCCAAACATCTTGATACAAGTTTTATTGTAACAATTAATCACAGTAGGACCCAAAGACTTCTCGAACAAATCTTTCAGAAGCTTCCTTAACCAAACAACCTCCTTTCCTACTTTACATGCAACCGCATATTCTGCCTTGATACTACTCAACACAATGGGATATTGCTTCCTACTCATCTAGGTGAGAGGTGGGGCAATGTGAAGTAATAGTCCCATGAGTGTAGAAATTTGGGCAGGGTACATTAAGAGGTTTTGTCTCATGGATGATTACCTTTCTACAAGATCCCATAGTACATAGTAGAAGGATGGATCAGTGGCGGTCGATGAAGTCATATATTAGAGTGATGGAGGCAGATGCTAGCAAGAGTAAGATACTGGAGAGCACAGAGCAAAGTTGACTATAGTGCCGATGGCACAAAGGCAGAGCTAGTAGCAATCAGAGCCTCTGGTGAGAGATGCATCATATTGATTTAGTTTGGATGTTTCTCTTGTTTCAGAAGTTGCAGTAGAAACCACACTGGAGATAAGTGTTGCAAGAAGAACATTCCAAAAGTATACTCTCTGGATAGAGTTGAATTCCTTTCTTGTTGAGAGGCAGTTTTGTAAATAGCAGCAAGAAATGTTAGAAATAACATGAATAAAATTATAAGTTAATTTTTCCTTGAATTAAATTGGGAATTAATTTGTAATTCTATTCTCATATCAGCTTGTAGTAGTTAACTTAGTTAAGTTGACTTAGTTGGATTAGTAAATTTGAGTTAGTTATATTCTCATAGCAACTTGTAGTAGTTAACTAAGTTAAGTTGACTTAGATGGCTCAGTAAATTAGAGTTGGAACTCTATCTAGAGTTATGTAGAGTGATCCCTAAATTTTAGGGGCCCGAGTTGAGTTCTTTTGAGTTTTAATTAGATAACTTAGTCTAACTGAGTTATAGTCACTTAAACTAGTTCTAATGTTGGAGGAACTAGGGGCTTCGTAGGAAGTAGAATTAGCAAAGTGTTGGCTTGAGCTGACTTGTGAGGCAAAGAGTTAGATTTTACTAGTGTAGGAATTGTTCACAAGGAACAAGCATTATATTTTATTCTTAGATCTCTTGGTTAATGAAATATGGATAGTGGGGTTTTTTAGAAGTTTCTTTCTACAGAGAAATATTTTGTTATGTATGATTGATATTCTTCCTTTTCTTCTTATTGTTTTCATCGATCAATTTTGGTTTCCATTGAAAAGTAGAGTAGATTCTTTTCTTGTGTTTTAGCAAATCACATAAGCAGTTGAATCTACAAAAAAAACTACAATTGCTTTCTTCAAAACCTCTTGATGCATAGCTTCCTTGAAAATAGATGGCTCGGATTCAATAAATTTCGTCATATATGCAGCATAACTAGAATATATCTCTGGTCTCTTTCTTTCCTTGAAGGTTCCTTTCACAGCTTTATGTACTTCAACATCTTCTAATTTAGCTTTTAACCAAACTGGCATTTTCCTTGTGGTTGGAATGACCACCGATTGAATAGGTTGACTTGGTCCTTCTTTGAGATTTGTAGTAGAGTTCTCATGATGAAGTTCTTCTTCTTCAAATATGGGAGCTTCTTCATTATCAAAATCAATAGGAATACCTTTTGATTTCTTGTATGCTTGATTTCATCAATTATGACATCCTTGCTTACTTCAATATATCTTCCTTCCTTAACATAGATTCTATATGCTTTTTAAGAGAGCCTATATCCAAAGAATATTCCCTTGATACTTGTAAAATCTAACTTCTTTCACTTGTTTTTTGGAAAGTGGATATATGCTGGACTTCCAAAAATTCATAACTGATCCACACTCGGCTTCTTTCCAGTGAATACTTCTTCAGGTGTTTTATTATCAAGACTCTTATAAGGAATTCTATTTTGAATGTATACAACTGTGAGTGTTGCTTCTCCCCATAAGAATTTTGGTAGGTCTTGATCAAGGAGCATAGTTCGAATTCCTTCTTCAATTGACCTATTATTCCTTTCAGCCAATCCATTTTGTTCGGGATAAGAGGGAAACATGAGCTCCCTCTTAATACCTACTTTCTTAGAGGATGAAATCAATTCATTAGAATTTTATTCCCCACCATTGTCAAACCTCATAATTTTTTATCTTTCTTTTAGTTAGGGTTTCCGCTTTAGCCCTAAACTCCTTGAACTTATTAAATACTTCATCTTTTTTCTTGAGGAGTTAGAGCCATGTCTTTCTAGAATGGTCATCAATGAATGTCACATATTAGAGATGACCTCCAAGTGATTTGTCAGACATGGGCCCACACATATCAAAATGGATGAGGTTTAATATCTCTTTAGACCTAGAGTCACTATTATCAAATGAATTTCTTGTACGTTTTCCAAAAGAGCATCCATTGCACAGACCTTCATGATCCAACTTCATATTAGGAATACCATGAATGAGTTGACTAAGAGTAGGGATGACCTTATATTGTAGATTACCATACCTCCTATGCCACATCTGAATGGGACTTATTTCCATACGAACTAAAGCTTGGCAAGGTTGGAGTAATGAGTCTATAAAGACTCCCTTCACGAACTCCAATAACCCTAGCTTTATCAATGCTAGAGTCTTTTCACCAAACCAGTGATTTTCCATCAAAAAATAGAAATAAAAAAAAAAAACTTTTTCAAACCTAGAACATATAGAATGCTATTGAAGTGCAACTTCGATCCATCATCTAGCTTTAGCGATGTTGATCCTAGGACTGTAACATCATAGCTCTTGTTTTCACCCAATTCTGCTGCATGAGAAGATGGCTCCTTTGATAGTGTCTGAATTTGTTTACTTTCTTCTCTGATGTGTCTTGATTGTCCTCTATTAGTGATCCATGCATTCTCATCATTAAGAGAACTTGTAAGAGCATCCAAGGATCCTTGACTTTTAACCTTGTTGAATAATTAGTAGATGACCTTCTTGATCCAACTTCCAGTAGTTTTGTTACCTACTCTTATGTAGTTCCTCAAAAAGGGATAATCCACACCAATAAAGTGATGTCAGACTCTTCCTCACCTTAGCTCTAATACCATGTTGGAAAACCAAATAATTTATATTAGCGTTTGATTCTCCTTTCTTGATCATTGCTTGTGAGTGTGTTATATTATGTTTACATCTTTATTATATTATATTTCATCAAGAAATTACCATATTATGTGTGTATGAATATCACAAAGAAAAGACAGAAGAAGTAGGCACTATCCAAGGGAAAAACCCCCATCGAGGGGAAAATCCAGTCAAGAAAATTATTACTTTCAATAGTATCCTTTGAGACTCTTCACCCTATACAAAGACCAAACTTTCCCTCCGCACCAGGTCAACCTCCTAGGTCTTCGACCTCTTTCCAACAACTTTGACTAGTTAGTAGCTTTCAGCGTCAGGCATTTTTTGACATTAGTGAAACTTGGAAGACTTTGATCTCCCAAAATAGGGCATGAACAGAGAGAGAGAGAGAGAGAGAGAGGCGCCAAAAGTTTGATTTTATTATTCTCCTTAGACTTCCCCAAAATCACACTTCCTTTCATTTCTTTAGACCCACTTCATCCTACTTCGCACTTCTCCAGCTACTACTTAGATATCGAACTAGCCTGAGAGGTGATGCTCTAAATGAATTTGACTTACTTGTATTTATAAGCTCCATATGAGGTTGAATATTGTCCTTGATCTGAAAATGGGGCTCTTAGGCTTCTTGTCTAGCTTACAAGAACCTCTCCCACTTCCAAAGCTTGAATTTTCCCAAGTATTTAATGATTAACCAATACGGAATTAAAAAATGCTTGAAAATATGGGTGTATTCTTGTATTTTTTTTAGCTAATTATTTGCTTTAAAATCTGTTGTTTGTGCTGATATGTGAATGTCATTAAACTGATATAACAATGCATATAATAGTAAATAATGCAGCAGTAAAAATAGACACATAAGACAACAAATTAATTAGGAGTTCACCCACAACTCTTGGGCTACATCTCCGTGAGCTCTAGTTAATTCAAATAGGCTCTCTAGGATTATGGTATTAGTCTGTTTTACAAGCTCTTGGCCCAACTCCTATTGTTCTACACAAAGACAATGGGTTCAGACACCATTTAATCCCCTTGACTCTTGAAGCTCTGGCTCTTGGATCTTGGCTCTTTGGCTCTTGTTTTGGCTCTTGGATCTGACTCTGGCTCTTTGGCTCTGGTTCTAGCTCTTGGCTCTGACTCTTGGCTCTTGGCTCTTCAGCTTTGGCTTCTTTCTACCTTCTGCAACCTTCACACTCTCTAGCTTTTCACTTGAACTTCAAGTGACCCCAAAGGCTCCCTTAGCTGCTCTTTTGCTTTTGCGCTACCTCCTTGGCTTCTACGTTGCCTTCTTGTGCTCGGCTTCAACAACTCAACCACCATCAACAATTTAGTAGCAAACAAGAACTTGGCCATCGTTCAACAACCCAGTAGCCCACAATATTTGGCATTCACAGATTGAAAGAAAAATCGCGTTGCCTGTTGGTTTTCCCTTTTGGGCTCTACGGCTTCCGTCCATGTCTGCTTGAATCCCTCCTTTGGTGTTCAATAATCATTTTATAACACACTCAAGAGAAGCAGTCACCTATTTCTGCCACAAATGAGGGCAATCGGCACTTGAAATCATTAGTAATAGTCGTTCTCTGTTTACACAGAGAATGCTGTGAAAACATGGGAAATTTGCATAAAACACAATATATTGAACTTCAAAAGTCCTGAAATCCACCTTATTCTCCTATCGGGTCTGCTTGCAAGTCACATCGCATATCGCAAATGGCTTGGTTCCAAGGTTTTCCCCTTTTTATTAAAAATACATTAAAAAGATGGCAAAATCCCACTTCTCAGATTTGAAATTATGTCAAATCTAGCTTATCGCCCCCATCGGGTCCGGCCATCACATATCACATGTCGTTAGGTCCAGGGTGCTTCCCTTTTCGGATCACCGACAGCGATTTGCCGATATCGGTGATCGCAGTCACAAGTCACACCAGCCTGGGGCCTTTCCTTTTGGGATCGCCAACAACGATCTGCCGATATTGGCGATCGCAGTCGCAAGTGAAATCAGCCCAGGACCTTTGCTTGTATACACTAGCTGCCTCTGATCCGACCCACCAATTCGATCATCGGAGGTCACTGATCGGGGGTGCCTTTTGGTTGACTTTAAGCCTTGGCCTTATGTGATGTGATTTTCTTCATTAAGGCCTTAAGTACATTTTTCAAAGAATTTGCCTCATTTTCAAAGGAACAAGGGGAGCTTCTTTTAATGATAACTTCTTCATCTGATATCTGTTTTCCACCATTCAAGTTGCATTAGATTCAGAATGAGGAGATATCTGTAATGAGATTATTTCTAAGGGAAACCTGCAATTTTCATTTTCCTCTGATTTACAAAAGATTTTTTCCATTTGGCACCTTTCACCTCTTGCATGAAGTCTTTTAGACTTAAGAGGTTTATCTAGGATCCATTTTTGGATCATGCCTTCCTACTAAAAGAACTTTTGGTCTTCAAAATACTAATATACTGATCTTAACAGTAAATAAGAGTGACTCACCCTCTTCTGTCAACCTCCCTACACTTGCCTTTGCATAGTGCCTCTGAACCAAAGTTTCTAACCACTTCCCTTCTCTAGATGGCCTGGTCTTCTTGAGAAGAACTGTCTTCCTCCTTGCCTTCCTACATAAATTCTACTAAAAAGGTCATAGAAGGTAGTTTGAGCTTATTTTCCTTGGTCATTGATCCAAGGTGGCTCAACAAATGTGAAGTACATCAACTCCACAAAATTTTCATTTTTACCTGTTTGACAAGCTGCCAACAACAACTATTAAAAACAACAGGCATACAGACAACAACTGGATGGACTAATTCGTGCTTCAACAAAAGAAACAGATTTTCACATCTTGTGAACAACTCCATGTCTTACATCTACATACAAATGATGGACTAGACAACAAGCCCACAAAACATGCCTTTAAACAGATGACCCTTAAGTCAAGCATGTAGAAAAATACCATTAGGACTCTTTTTCAAAAGATGAAACTTTCATCATTATCCCCATTTGGAGACCAACTCAACTTCTTTCAAGTCAACATGGCATCACATGCATGTCAAAGCAATCAACCCTGCAAGTTAATTACACATACATGTTCAAAAACAAGAAAATCATCAACATCCCTATGCTCATGCATCTCATGCTCGCGCATCTCATGCTCGCGCATGCATTTCATCCTTCAACTTTCACTTAAGCACACTATACTTTCGAAGTTGTAATGAAGTATAATGTAGATGCATCAATAGACATGCAATCTTAATCCGATAAAAACTCTAATTATTCCTTACTAATCCCTTTCAATGGTACTACCTTTGCTTGCACATCAACATCAACATGTGAATCATTTTGAGACACATCATTCATGGAATCTTCACTTCCATTTCTGCCATCTTCTCTTTCCACTTTCTTAAGCTTTGGTGGAAGCATTGTTGGATTCAGTGTCCAACACTTTGTAGCAAGATGCCCTTGCTTATGGAAATAAGTGCATTGCATATGCATCCTCTTGATAGCATGTTTTGCCTTGTCCAATGGACCTTTGGCTTCTTCCTTCTTTTCCTTCTTCTGCTTCCTGTATGTGGCCATTCTCTTCCAACATCTAGAAACATCATGGTTATCCAAAACAGAAAAGGAACATGCAACTCTTTTCCCATACATATGTGGAAATTTATCATGCTTTGCAAAATTAAAAGGAATATAATTAGAACCAGATTTATAATTGCCTCTTTCACCTTTATTGCCTTCATGAGGATGTGAAGCAAATGAAGAAGTGGCTCCCTTTGGAACACCATCAAACTCTTCAAGGTTGTTAGAGTCTCCCCAACACACTGGTTCAAGTGTGTGCTTTTGAACACCTAAATCCTACAATTGATGTTTCAAGCTATTGTATTCCTCTTGGATACAACCTTCACACTTCCGAGGTAGAGGACATGAAATGAAACTCATTCTTGGGATTGTTTCAATGGCCTTCATGACAGCTTTGGAATTCTCTCCATAAGACTGTACATAGCCAAGACCCAAATATTTAGGCCTCTCCTCAACCATTATTGGTTCAACAATACCTTGTGCATGCTTTCCCAAGCCCTTTCCTTCATAGCCCATCTTCGACATTAGCTTGGAACCTATGCCTTTAGTATGTTTTTCAAAAGAACCAATACAAGCATTCTCAGAAGAATTTGAAGACAAACTGGAATGGCTTACCTCTTCTTCAAGTTGGTACTTGACTAAGGCTTCTTGGGCAACAAAGAGTTGTGTTTCCAACTCATGCATTATTTTCAGGTTCATATTTGCAATATGAAGTTGCCTCTCCATTTCTTGCAATTTGTCAGCAAGCAACTGCTTCTCTTCCTTCATCGAATTTAGCTGCTTTCTAAGCATACTGCTCTTCCTTCCATCCTCATACATTTCTTTCACCATATCCATCATGGTGGACAATTCTTGCTTCATGTCTCCATCAAGGAATCCTGTGAAGAACACAGAATTTGAGGACCCACTTGTAGAAGTTGTCATTATGCCAATGAACAAAAAAACTTCAACAAGGTAAATAAAGAGCTTACTTAAGCAACCTTTTGCAACAAACCTCTTGTGCTTTGGATTGCCTTGAGATCCTTTGGAATAGAAGAATGCCTTTAGCTCTTCTTCCTTCTGCAAACTCAACAATTAGTCAATCTGCAAACAAGCATACAATCAGCCTCTTGTTGTTCAAACACCTTTCAGACAAGAAATCTTTGCTCTGTCAATCAAGCATTCTGATATAATCCTTCTTTGAAGGTGGGGTTAATCAAACTTAAGCTTTGATACCACCTGATCTGAAAATGGGGCTCTTAGGCTTCTTGTCTAGCTTCCAAGAACCTCTCCCACTTCCAAAGATTGAATTTTTTGAAGTCTTTAATGATTAACCAATGCGGAATTAAGAAATGCTTGAAAATATGGGTGTATGCTTGTTTTTGTTTTTAGCTGATTATTTCCTTTAAAATCTGTTGTTTGTGCTGATATGTGAATGTGCTTAAACTAATATAATGATGCATATAACAGTAGATAATGTAGCAGTAAAAACAGACACATAAGACAAAAAATTAATTAGGAGTTCACCCACAACTCTTGGGCTACATCTCTGTGAGCTCTAGTTAATTCAACTAGGCTCTCTGGGATTATGGTATTAGTCTTTTTTATAAGCTCTTGGCCCAAATCCTGCTGTTCTACACAAAAATAGCGGGTTCAGACACCTTTTAATCCCCTTGGCTCTTGAAGCTCTGGCTCTTGGCTCTTGGCTCTTGGCTCTGGAATTTTGGCTTTGGTTTTGGCTTTTGGCTTTGACTTTGGCTCTTTGGCTCTGGTTCTGGCTTTTAGCTTTGACTCTTAACTCTTTGGTTCTTTCTCTTGGCTCTTGGCTCTTTAGCTCTGGCTTCTTTCTGCCTTCTGCAACCTTCACACTCTCTAGCTTTTCACTTGAACTTCAAGTGGCCCCAAAAGCTCCCTCAACAACTCTTTTTCTTCTGCGCAACCTCCTTGGCTTCTATGCTGCCTGCTTGTGCTCATCTTTAGTAACTCGGCCACCATAAACAATTTAGCATCAAACAAGAACTTGGCCAACGTTCAACAACCCAATAACCCACAGTCTTTGACATTCATGGCTTAAAAGCCAAATCGCGTTGTCTGTTGGTTTTCCCTTGCAGCCTTTGCAACTTCTAGCCATGTCTGCTCGAATCCCTCCTTTGACGTTCAATAATCATTGTATAAAGCACTCAGGGGAAGCGGCCACCTGTTTTTGCCACAAATGAGGGCAATCGATGCTTGAAATCATTAGTAACAGTCGCTCTCGGTTTACACAGAGAACGATGTGAAAACATGGGAAATCCGCATAAAACACAATATATTGGACTTCAAAAGTCCTTAAATCCACCTTATTCTCCTATCGGGTCTGCTTGTAAGTCACATCGCATATTTAAAATGGCCTAGTTCCAAGGTTTTCCCCTTTGTATATAAAATACATTAAAAACATGGCAAAATCCCGCTTCTCAGATTTTAAATTATATCAAATCTGGCTTATTGCCCCCATCAGGTCCGGCCATTCCATATCGCATGTCGCTAGGCCTGGGGTCCTTCCCTTTTGGGATCGTCGACAGCAATCTGCTGATATTTGCGATCGCAGTCGCAAGTCGCACCGGCCCGGGACCTTTCCTTTTGGGATCACCGACAGCAATCCGCCGATATCGGCGATTGCAGTTGCAAGTCGCATCGGCCTGGGACCTTTGCTTGTATACACTGCCTGCCTCCAATCCGACCCGCCTATCCGATCATCGAAGGTTGCTGATCGGGGGTGCCTTCCGCCCGACTTTAAGCCTTGGCCTTATGTGATGCGATTTTCTTCATTAAGGCCTTAAGCCAATTTTTCAAAGAATTTGCCTCATTTTCAAAGGAACAAGGGGAGCATCTTTTCATGATATCAGGTCCGGCCATTGCATATCGCATGTCGCTAGGCATGGGGTCCTTCCCTTTTGGGATTGCCGATAGCGATCTGCTGATATCTGCGATCGCAGTCGCAAGTCACAAAGGCCGGGGAGATCTACCGATATCGGCGATTGCAGTTGCAAGTCGCATTGACATGGGACCTTTACTTGTATACACTACCTGCCTCCAATCCGACCCGCCTATCTAATCATCAGAGGTTGTTGATCGGGGGTGCCTTCCACCCAACTTTAAGCTTTGGCCTTATGTGATGCAATTTTCTTCATTCAGGGCTTAAGCCAATTTTTCAAAGAATTTGACTCATTTTCAAAGGAAGAAGGGCAGCATCTTTTCATGATAACTTCTTCATCTGAAATCTGTTTTCACCCATTCAAGTTGTGTTGGATTCAGAATGAGGATATCTCTGCAATGAGATTATTTCTGAGGGCAACCTGCGATTTTCATTTTCCTCTGATTTACAAAGGATTTTTTCCATTTGGCACCTTTCACCTCTTGCATGAAGTCTTTTAGACCTAAGAGGTTTATCCAGGATCCATTTTTGGATCAGTCCTTAGGCTGACTTGATCTCTTCTACGCCGATTTGGTGTGGAGGATACATAAGTCATATTTGAATCCATACTTAACCTTTTTACATGATTCAGAAGCCTTTCAAGGGCCTCTTTAAAAGTACAATGGCTCTATTAACTTAAAGTAAATCATAGAAGTCCCCAATGGGGACTTTGACCTAAAAAATGGTGACCCAATCATGAAACACATACTTTAATAAGTTATAATAATAATAATAATAATAATAATAATAATTTTCTTTATTCTTTTGACAAGTACATTAAGAGATGACTCAAATACAATAAATGAAGACCGAACTTAGTTACACTTTCCAACAGATTCTTGTTTGGGGGCCTTGGACGTCTCAGTTTGATCTCATTCCATAAGAAAGAGGAATTTTTGTGGGTTTCCCCCTTATGGGGTTTTGGATCTGGCTTAGAGGGCATATGCCTTGTGTTCCTTATCTATTGTGATTATCATATGTTTGGTAATTTGTTGATAGAAAAAACATATTAAAAGAAATAATAGGCCAACACATTTCATAAGAAATTATCAAATAAGAGAAATTTAACTAATAGACAAAAATTGTAATTTGTCAACAAAATATTCGATAAAATATAATTTTTTTATTCTGAAAAATTTCTTTTTGATTAGAAATTATTCGATTAGATCTAAGCATTGATAGCTTACACTTTTGAATAAATAATGTTTCCAACAATACATATCGAAACATTATTCAGTGGTCGATTTCTTGGAGACATAATGTAAGATATTTATCTTATAGGACATATGCATGACAATGGAAACAAGTGACTTCATACTTGTAAGTGCATAAGTTCATGATAGATCATACCCTGCCAAGCTGTATTTTATACCCTCAATACCAAAAATATGCAATAAGAAAATCCAGATGGCTCAACTACATTCAATGTTAGTGCTATGCAAAATATTATCAAGAAGCTCTCTAAAACTAGTCCCAAAATATCTTGAACCAATTCATAGTAGTTTTTAAGAGGAAAATGTCTTAGATGGCATGCCATATATTTAGAAATATATTAGTTGTTTTGGTAGAAAAAACCCCTCTTGTAAAAGTAGTATTCAACTATATGAAGGAAAAAGTATTGCTATAAGCCCTTGATGAGAAAGTTAGTTCCATATAAACATATCTTGATGTAGAATACCTTAATGATATAGAAACAAATAATTCTAAAAACCAATAGAATGTCATTAAATTAAAAATACTAGTGGGAAGCTCACAACCAATAAGGTGAGAAACATGGTGAGGTGAGGACCATGTAGGAGGACATAATAAAAGTGATTATATCTTAATAATCAAGTTGATAATAACCACTGTAACTAATTCTGATAGTGCTTGTCATACCAATGGATTTTATTTGAGCAAAACCATGAAATGGGACCTTCATAATTTTGTAGAATCAATTGGAATTAATGACAAGGTTCTCTTTACTAATAACTAGCTTAGAAACAACTAGATTGAAAATATAGAAATAACGAGGTTGAAAATATAGATTCAAGTAGTAGATATAATGAATATTATTTCATTGGAAATGGGATTAGCTTAAACAATTCTAATATTAAGGAGAACAATTGGAAGTGCGATGAAAAAAATATAATCAACTCTTCTAGATGTAATGAAAGAAGGGATCTGTGTAACATGAGGAGCATCCACAAACCAAGAATTAAATGTAGGAGGAAGGATTTTAATCTATAATCCCAATAATTAAGCTCTGAGAAAATAAATGTTCTCAAAAAAGGTTTAGGGTTTTCCATTGCCCCCAAAAAACATTTCAATGGAAAGCATCATTTGTAACATAAAAAAGGGTATTCAAAACCTTTGTTTGGAAGAAAAAGATGGAATAAGAGAAGAATGTACTCTCTTAATGAAAAAATCTAAACCACTAATGGGCAATTCAAGTAAGGAAGAACAAACAATTTTCAGAAACCTTATCAACAATGAAAAAATTTTGGTCCTAAAGGCAGACAAAGGTGGTGCCGCTAGTTGTTATGGAAAAGGTAGACTACATTCTTAGGATGAATTAACATATTAATTGTGGTAGATATAGGAAACTCAACACCAACCCCATCTCAAAATTCATAGAAGAAGTTATGAAGGAAATTAATGAATCCAACCTTGATGAGGTTGAATAAGAAGCTAACACCTTCTTGCATTATGGGCTCCAAAATATTCACAAGGAGGGGATCCCTCTTAGGCCAATAGTCAATATCATTACCTCCTACAAGTGTAAATTAGACAAATATTTTGTGAAGATCTTAAAACCCATTGTTGGAAACATTAACTCTTTTATTAAAGATTCCAATGATTTTGTTAAACTTATAAAAAATGAGAGAGTGGATCTGAATAACATCCTTGTAAGTTTTGATGTGGTGTCCATGTTTACGAAAATTATTTACACGAATCCACTAAAGTTATTAAGAATGTTTGTGATGCTAAAAGAGTGAAGCTAGTTGAGATTTGTGTGCATTTCACATTTTTCAGTTTCCAAGGAAAATATTATGACAAGATATCTTGATTTCCGATGGGATTGCCACTCTCACCAATTGTTGCAAACTTATACATGGAAAACTTTGAGAATAAAGCACTAGAGTCCTGCCTTTTGAAACAAACTTGGGGGAAAAAATTTGTTGATGACACGATAATAAAATACCTGCATGGTAGCCTCAAGGGATAGCTCAATCTGTCAGGTTCCCATTGCTAAGTACCTTACCAATTGGGCGGTGTTGAGGCCTCGAAAATTTTTGCGTCAACATGGGAAAAACCACCTGGTCCGCACCTTAAGACAACTCCTTTTCCAGTTAGGTAGTGGCTCCGACTGGGGATAATGGGACTAGTTTCCCAATGAAAGGTGATTGAATGAATGTGTAATGCTTATAGTGGTGTGAAATAGATGGATTTGCATCAATGAATCAAATGGAAAGCATGTGCATTAATCTACTCTATAATCTGGGATGTTTAACCTTTATCTAGATGTGATCTATAATGATTCTCCTTACTAAATGACAATATAGATTGCTCAAACACCAATGGAAATGAAAATATTTCAATATTTTTATCTTGATTAAATAGTTAATCAAAATAATGTGTATAACTCATATCGCATTTAGAAAATCAAATCAAATTGCTTAACATGTATTTAAAAATATAAATGGAAACATGATCTGAAATGAATACATGTAACATTGTTCTTTAAATAATTATGAACAAAACATAGGTACAAAGATAGAAACACCATATGCAGGTTGCTCATCTCATAAAAGAAATAGCAACAGTTTAGTCCTTCTCACAAAGATGATTTTGTGAATACAAAAATGCCACTTCTCAAAATTCCTTATGAAAATTCTTAAAACAGTGTTCCAGTCGTTCTATTGAAAAAAATATGAAAGTACAATAGTGCGATCTTTTGTAAGTGTTTGTTCATAAAATTCAGGTGCTTAATTTCATACAACAAGTAAGCTTAAATAGCACAAAAACAATTAAATGTGTTGTGAAGAGCGTTGAGGGAATTCAAAGAGATCCCTTCAATAACGCTTAAAGAAAAACATTTTTTTGGTAGAAATTTATGAATGTGATTTGTTGTCTTCATAGGCTTTGTTTGTTCCATCATATTATCTAGATGTTTGTCCATTTGTTGGAACTGAACTACCGCTTATCAGCACAATTGTCTTCTTCTGTCATGATCTTGAACACGGAAAATAGGTATCGATAAGTAAAAATTAAATGAGAGTGATAAGCGAGTTTTATTTGAAACAAATCACGTTTTGCAGGAAATCGGGAAAAATGTAGAGCGTAATAAATCCTGAACACAATGATCATGGAGAGGAATGCGGAGTGAGGTCTGTGATAAGAGGGGCAAACTTTATAGTCTTATCACAAATCACAAAACAAAGAGATATCACAATCGTAGTTATGGAGTGGAAGACTATAAGAAGTGGACGAAAGACTTGCGATTTGTGATATGTGGGATAATATGATGGTGACATCACTATGATGTGGGAGATCCATGTGGAAAGATGACATGGAAAATGATATGGTGGTGGAAAGGGTCTTATTGCAAATCGCAAAATAGAAACTGATGAAAGGTGAGGTTTAGCGGTTGTTTCGAAGGGGGTTCAAAGTTATAAGTAGTTTGTGAAGAGGGGAGTCTGAAAGAATAAAGAAGTGACACATAGATATAGGGCTAGACGGAAAAACCACTTTTCGGACCCCACTTTGAGAAACTTAAAATTGAGCACCTTAGGGGGGGCGAGATCTTCTCTGTCACAGATCCAGGAAGATTATATCTTAGCCATTTTGATTAAATCGCAAGAAAGACCAAATCACAATTGATTTTAGACTGGGGATAGAAGTCAAAATAATCACAATCACTTTTTAGGACAAGAGTACTCCAAAAAGGTCCAAACGGGGCATTCTCAAATCATATCGCAATCAACGTTCAGAGCGGAGGAGGAATGGATTAAGTTCCTTGGCTTTTGCAATTGCACGAACACGGGGGATGTATGAAATGATAATTGTAATCCTATCAATTCTGGGCTAATCGCATATCACAATTGGCATGAGGCAGGAGTATGGACTTAAGCCTTTTTGGGATTTTTTTTATTGCCATGGACACGGGGAATTTATGAGTTGTAGTGGATACTCCCATCGGGTCCAGGGCTTTATCACATATCACAATTAGCATGAGGCAGGAGTATTGACTTAATCTTTTTTGGAATTTTTGTATAGTCACAAACACAGGGAATTTATGAATTGTAGTGCATAATCCCCTTGGGTCCAGGGATTTATCACATATCATAGTCAGTGGCACGGGCATCAAGTCTATGGAACTTGTGATTGCGTGGATGCAGGGTTTTAGCAACTGGAGTGTATTCCGTCGGGTCTAGGTTATCACATTCGAATAAGAGATAGGTAACGAGACCTAGGAAATGGTTCTTGTGATTGTGCAGACACAGGATTTTAATGAAGTGAAGCTTATGATCTCATTGGGTTCGATATCATATCGCAATCGCAAGTGAATTAATGGAGGGGTCTTGACTTAGTGTATTGTTTATTTTCAATGTGGGGCAGAGGTAAAGAAAAAAACTCAGATTATTTTGATTTTTTTGTTTAAATAACCTATGTTTTAATACTTAGGGCTTTAAAAGCTTAAGTGTGATCTAGGTCTTGGGGGCTATTTAAAATTTGGGTTTTAATAATCAAGGCTTAATACTTGGGTTTAGTTCAAAAAGCATAAGTATTAAACTTTTATTATAGGGTTTTATTAACATTTTTTATGTTGATTTTCCATTTTTTATTTTTTTGTTTTTTAAAGAAATAAAATCATAGGCTTTTTAAAACTAAAGGGTCCCTATTTTAATATAATAAATTTCATAGGAAATTTATAATATATTAAAGTGGGGTTTGTTGAATAGTACAACAATTGGCAATTCACTAGAAGAACAAGTTATCTTTGATAAATGATGAATTTCTTCCAAGATTCTGTAAAGATAATTTAGGAAGTGGAAACTACTTTTCAAAACATTTAGATAAATAAAATTACTTTGACTATAAAACTCATTAAATTGCAATTTCTTTTGAAAACCTTTCATGAATGAAAAACACCTATTTACTTGCATCTGTAATTAATCAAATTATAAAAATAAAGTAGTGGTACTTTGACAATTTAATTTGTAATGTACTTGTTTTTCATAAGGAGAGCCACAACTCCCATCAAGTGTTTATAGCCTCGACAAGGTTACATTTCAACCAACAACAATCTAGTGTCCCATCCATTTAATAGTGCAATAATTAGAGGTAATTTATTTATTTATTATTATTATTATTATTATTTTATGCTAAAAAGTCATTGTCCTAGTTTGGTGATCAGATAACGACAATTCCATTCACCGGTAATAATTAAAATTGAACAACGTGGCTCCTCATGTGAGCCCTTGTCTTACAATTAAAAATCATATGCCATTACCTCGATTTGGTGTTGAATGTGGTAAAGTCATTTTAATTGGTTCCCTATGATCATGGTAAGCAGGCTCATGATGAGACCTTTTATCTTTTTAGATTTATTATATTTTAGAATTACATTCTAAAAAATATCTTTTTAATGGATGGGAAAGATCATTGACTCCTTAAGATTTTTGGATGACAAGTCTGAGTTGGAAGTGCTTAGTCATAAGATAGTCTTTACTTTTTAAGGATAACCCTTTTCACTGAAAGTAGAGTAAAAGGATATAAGCTTTTGAGCTTTTTTAAAGATTTTACGACTTAATGGAAAAAATTTCAGAGTTATAATTTTATATAGTTTTCAATTTTGGTAACAACTTCATAAAAAAATTTCCTACCTTCAAATTGAAAAATAAACAAAAATCAAGAGATGTTTGAAATCAAGAGTACTATTTAACTTTTTATTAACAAAATCTGTAAAAGGAAAATAAATTGTAGTGGGATATACAATGGAAGTGATCTTTTACAATATATATATATATATATATATATATATATATATATATATATATATATATATATATATATATATATATATATATATATATATATATATATATATATATATATATATATATATATAAGAAAATAATTTCTTTCAGATGAGCCCATTTACAAGAAGAGAATCTCTCTTCTCTAATAAATATTGAAGTATAAATGTAGATGGGCTTATCTGTTCCACAATTTGAAACGGAACAAGCCTACTTTTTGAAATTTGGTATGTTTCCCCTTTTCTTCGCGTGTTTTGTCCCACTTGAGAACTAGACCTCCAACGTGGAAAGATATTTGTGTGACTGATCTTGCATCAAAAGAGGCTTTCACCATCTGTTGATGTTTGGTGTGTGTGAGTTTTGCCTTTTCCCTTTCTTCTTCTAGTTTTAGGATTTGTGAATTTCTTAGTTGCAAGGAAGAGGAAGGTGTTTCTTCAATAAATTGAATTAGGGATAATGAAGGAAGAGCTAAATGTGATGGAATGATGGCTTCCTTCCCATATACTAAGTTGAATGGAGAAGTTCCTATAGAGGCCTTCTGAGTTATCCTAACAGCCCATAGAGAAAATATTTAAGCTTTTTTCTAGTTTCTTTGATTTTGATCAACAATTCTTTTGATTATTCTAAGGAATTTTTTATTAGTGGATTCTGCCAAACCGTTTCCCTAGGGATAGTAATTAGCAGAATATTTGAGTTTAAAACCTCTCCTAATTGAAAATTCAATCATACTAGTACCCAAAAAATAAGATGCATTATCAAATATAAGTGCAGAAGGAAAACCAAATCTTGTAATGATAAATTGATCAATAAATTCAATAACATATTCAGAATTGACCACCTTTAGCGGAATTGCTTCAACCCACTTAGTGAAGTTATATGTAGCATTTAGAATATATTTATGTTGTTTAGAAGAATGAGGAACAATCTCACCTATGATATCAAGTCTTCATTGTTAGAAAGGTTGTTCGATGTTGATTGGATGCAGAGGCAAGTCCGGTTTCCATTTTCTTCCAAAAGAAGTTTGGCATGTTTTGCATTTCCTTACATATGAATGGGTATATTTGAAGAGAGAGGGCCAGTAGTATCTCCTCGAAAGTGTCCACCTACTGGTCGATCGTGAAGTTCGTGCAAAAATGTTTGTGCTTTAGACTTTTCAAGGCATATTAACAATATTGAATCACAATTTCTCCTAAATAACACATTATCAACAATGTCATAATCACTTGCTTTTATTCGTAAAGCTCTTTTTCTTTTATGATTGAGTTTGGGAGGAGCATATCCATTTTTCTAATAAAATATTAAATCAATGTATTGGGACTTAGAAACAATTGCACTTACCTCAGAAATGTGTTCATTGTTACCTATGTCCCCTTCAGCTGGTATGTTGGATTCTCCTACAAAAATCTTATAGAAACCTCACCCTCTGACAATTTTGGTTAGTTTAACTTCAATATCGTACTCCTACAGAGCTGTTACCCAATTATCTCTTTTATCATAATTATTTCTGCATTAGTAATTGCCTCACTCGTAGGAATGGACTATTAATTTTGTGTGTGTTGTTAAAATAAAAGTTATAAAATGCTTTACAGATTTATATACAAAAAATTCTTGTTTTTCTACTTTTGAATAGTTCAATTCAACCCCCTGAATAGTTCAATTTCAATATCGTACTCCTATAGAGCTGTTACCCAATTATCTCTCTTTTATCATAATTATTTCTGCATTAGTAATTGCCTCACTCGTAGGAATGGACTATTAATTTTGTGTGTGTTGTTAAAATAAAAGTTCTAAAATGCTTTACAGATTTATATACAAAAAAATCTTGTTTTTCTACTTTTGAATAGTTCAATTCAACCACGTGAAGGTTTGAACTGACAAAAGAGACAAGTGCTTCAATTTTCTAATTATTAATTTGTATCAAAACAATGACATAAGAAATTGAGGAAGTAAAGGTATATAAGATGAAATGATCAGAGAAATTCAGAGTATTTAAATAAGAAGCATTGATAATTACATGTTTGATTAAATCAGATGCTTTCTTTTCATGATGAACCAATTTAAAACTGTGTCTTTCTTAATCATTTGTTGTAATGGAAAAATAATTTGTGAGAAATCAAAGACAAACCTTTTGACAAAATTGATCTATGCAAAAAATGAATGCATGTTTTTTGGTTATATGGTGGAAATTTGCTGAAATTTATTTTATTATATCAGGATCAATGTAAATTCCATTTTTTAACACAATGAATCCTAAAATTTTCCTTTCACTAAGAGCGAAAAAATACTTTTTCGAATTTAATGAAATCCCATATTTTCTACAACATTCGAAAATTTGTCTTAAGTCGTGCAAATGATTATTCATGTTCTTTGAATAAACAGTAATGTCATCCAGATAAATAACAACCGTTTTGTTTAACAGACCTTTGAAAGTTATATCCATGGCTGGTTGGAAAGTGGCCACTACGTTTATTAAACCCAATGGGATTTTTGGGTAGGCATAAGTTCCCCATTTAGTTCTGAAAGTAGTCTTTAGCCTATCATTTGGGTCGACCATGATTTGATTATATCCTAAGAAACCATCAAGGAAAGACATAAGTTCAGAACCAACAACTCGTCGTAAAATCTGTTCCATAGTGGGTAGTGAGAAATTGGCCTTTTGTCTGGCCTTATTGAGATTCCTAAAATCTATACAAATGTGGATATAACCGTTTTTCTTCCTAACAAGTACCAAGTTGGAAACCCCTCTTGAATGCCTAATAGGAAAAATCATTTTAGCTTTTAAGGAGTTTATTCAATTCCATTTTGATTTGATCTTCTAAGTTCGGATGAATTTTCCTCAATTTTTATTGGACAGGTTTATCATTTGATAACATCGGGATTGTATGTTGAATGATGGAAGTGTCCAATGTTTTCAGATCTTCATAACTCCAAGAAAAGTCATCCTTATATTTTTTAAACAAATGAATGAAGGATAATCTAGGTGCATTGGTTTTTCAACATCCATACTTTCGTTCCCTTCTATTTCTCTTGATGTGTAGATGATTATCTATGTTGTGTTTCCTTCCTAGTTGACATAACTTTCCTTCGATGGTTTTATATGGTCAATCTCTAGTGAGGAGAACTTAACATAGATTTTCCCCTAAAATTCTCACCTCCATTTAGAGATTACTTGCAATCATGGTCAATTGAATGGTGTCATGTTCTCTTATCCTGAACTGATTCAAGCTCGTTACTTGAATATTCTCCTACTTCTGTGGCATTGGAGTCACTTTCATCATTGTTCTTGGAGAATGCTCCATCTTCCTCCTTTCCATAGCCTAATCCTACATATCGAGGCAGTTCTTCCAATTCCATGGGATTCATAATGTCATGGCCATTAACTCTATGCCCTTTTCCTTCATATCTCATTTCTTGATTAGCATCAAGACAATGCATGTAGTTTTCTTTTCAAAATCACCAAAGTCATTTTCATAATGGAAAGAACATGTAACTTGGGAATTAGTAACAATATGTACCTACTTTGATGATTCCAGATTAGGTGAGGATGTCTTCACCAAGCCTTCATTACAGTGCTACTTTACCAAATCCTCTTTCATGGCATGCAACTAGAGTTGTAATCTCTACTTCTCCTCTTATGCTTCTTGTATAAGTCATCTCAATTCAACATTCTCTAGTTGAATGTTATGGTGATGATGATTTGAATGATGAGAATGAGAGGAAGAAGAAAAAGAAATCGAACTTGAAGATGAATATGAAGGCTCAGATGAAGAGGGTCTCATCTAAATCCCTGGTTCACATAAGAATTATCCACTGATTTGACTTTCTTCTTTTCTTCACTTTCCAATCTCTTCTCATAACTTGCAAACAAATTTTCTACCATATCTTCCATCTGGTAGAAATCCTTGTAGAAAGCTTTGTCATTGTCTCTATGAATTTCTTCATTCTCCATTTTATTCATTTGAGTTGCACATCTAATGTCAAGGTTGAAGGACTTATGTTTCCCTTCACCCTCTTTCAACTTGGATCTAGTAAGTGTCCATGCTCACAATTCATGTCAAACAAGACTGCTCTAATGCTAACACGATCGAGGATCGTTACTTTAATGACTTTAAAATGGATTTCATAAAGAGCATGAAAACGCCATAAGTGAACAACACTTGATGAATCAAACACATGAATAAATGACAATATAGACAGATGCACTTGAACTTAATAATGAAGTTGACTCACAACGTCTAACCTATGTCTTTAAGCTTCACATAACTACGTAAATGCTTCATGAGCTACTCTTCAATAACGCTCTTCTTCATCGACTCAAGGATTGAACTCTCATTCATGTGGAAATGTGTCTCCTACAAAGAGACATTCTCCTTCTACAATACAAAAGGAATGAATTCTCACAAACATGTGGCATAAACTATTCTCTCTTTCTTCAAGTTAAAGGGGTTGGAATCTCACATAAAGTGGAAAAAATGTTCTCCTATGAAAGGGGCTAAAGTCTATCACATAAAATGGCATAGATCCTCTTTGAATCTATTGGTTAGACTCAATCATAATTGAAAATATATGTTCTCATACATTTTCTCCCTTTTACAAATCATGAAAAGGGAAAATTAACATTAATTGAGACTTACATTGGTTTCCATTAAAAAAATGCTCCATAAGGTGCTCAAAACACAACAAATACAACACCAACAGGTTTTCTCATCATTCTATAACTTTTGATTGTAAACACGACCAACTTCTGAAAAGTGCACCTCTATCTTGAAAAATGTGCCAATATTTAATGACACATATCTATTTATTTCCATGATCCATCATATACGCTTCTTAGATAAATATGTTGCTTATACCAGTGGACTTGTCTCAAAAAATCAAGGAGAATGAATATAAACTTCATAGGTTTCTTCCACCTTCATTGCAACACCCCTCTGAGATCTTATGCTTTGTAGACTATGGCATCTAGGCAAAATATTCATTGGAAGATTCTCTGCCTAACAAATAGTTCCCATACCTGGTGATAAACCAACTGTAGCTGGGTTCTCTCCATGGGCCCTCTCTCACTACCACATATTGGCTCATCCATGGGTATTTCCCCTTATGTGGTTGGGAGCAAGCCCTCCCACACAATGGTTGAATGTCATAGGATAAAATAATTTGGTTTGGGTAGAGTTAAAAAATGATTCAATAGCTCACATGGTTGGTGTATTAAAATTAGTCCAATGGTGATTGTGGGGTGCTAGGGTGAAATCCGCGGGCCACCCATTTTGGGGTTAAAAGATCTATTGTTTGTTTTGAATATATATATATATATATATATTGTTATAGTTTTTAAACAACCCTAATACCATATTAAAAACAAACCCCAACAAACTATGGTTGTTCAACTAACCCCAAATGGTTAACCTAGGGCTGCTATGGGCTACCTAGATGAGATATGTCACCTATTCTGGGAGCGCCACTATCCATAATTTAACCATATCCTGCAACCAACCAAAGAAAAACTTCAACCTCAGACCAACAGTTCTTGAATTCAAACATATAATCTTTTCTTGCTTGAGTTTGTCGATGATATCCTTCATGGCATGGATATTTTTATATATAATTTGATGATTGAATCTAGTGGAGGCAAACATGGGCCATGCCATCAAATTAGGAATTCCGTCCTTAATATTTTCACGAATATGGTCGATATGGTCAAGTTCTGGATAGTGGCATGGTCAAGTTCTTGATTCTCACATACCCCTGTCGCACAATGCCACCAACTACCTGCTACGCTCCACTGGATCCACGATGTGGACTCTTAGGTTCAATAAGTGGAAGATTAATACAAGCGTCCAAATAAACCCTTATGCATGTATTACAATTAGGAGGAGTAATCAATCATGGGAATTCAACAAGAAAAGCTAGTGCATAAAGGCTTCCTTCATTTTCTAACTCAATACCAGCATAAATGGAAACTTTATCATAAATATACTATAGCTAGCATTTCCTATAACATGATCATGGTCCTACTGCCATAGTTGAATGTATCGCTAACATGTATACCTTATGTAATATTCAAAATTAGTTAAAATAGCCTTATTGGATGTAATTTCCCTCACCCATGATGCATAATTCATAGCATAGATAACCTGAACCCTAGGCTATACACTTTCAAGCCTTAACCATAGTTACCCAATTTCCCTAGTTGTCTCAAGCACAATTATTTACTATCTTAAACAAAAAATGGGATAACACCAATACTACATAAGATCAACACATTATGTTCCTTTACTAATATGAAATTGGAATGAATTTATATGCAATGGCTATGACATATGACCATATATAATCATCTCATACCCAAAGGTAACACAGGAAATTCTACTTATGCATAGCGGTCACATGCACATTATTCAATCAATTCATATGCAAGAACAACCTAAGAAATTTCTCTTAGATTCTTATAGAATTGACAACATAGAGAGTAAGGAGTCAAAATACAAAAAAACCCATGCAAACTAGATTATTTGAAAGGATGCCACTTGGAAAACTAAGCACCACCACCCAACCTAGAACTGTCTTCCACCAGTTCACCCCCAAGCCGAGAGTTCTTGCCATGGATTAACTGCCGACTGTTGATCTCTTGAATGGGTATTTAATACCGTCTTTCATGATATGGTTTCCATTAGCAACATCCCACTTTTCTGGATTTTTTTTATCCATTTTCCTAGACTTTTCCCAAAAAAGCTCGCCTTTATCTCCCGCAAGGCTTTTTCTCATAAAAGGTTGCCTTTATCTCCCACAAGTCTTATATGTTTTTTTTCTTAATTTAGCATATTTCTCTAGCTACGTAGCTTAATTGATATTTATCTCCAAATCCATTAAGCTTATCTAGATTTGGATCTAGAAGTCTTATCATGAAAGAATTATCCATTCTCATTCACTAATGGGCTTTAGCAAGAATCCCATCTCTTGGTGTCTCTCTTTTTCGAGTGATTAAATTATTTTCTTAGGTATTTACTTTCATTGTTACATATCATACCTTGCTTTTCTTACCTTAGGTCAATAGAGTCTTACATACAATGAAGGGGTGTTACATACTCCCCCCCTTAAATTTACATCGTCCTCGGTGTATTACTGCATCATAAAAAAAACAAAATTCTCATTCACAGGTAGCTGTTTTTTGAATTTACAGGCTCCCATGGCCTTGCCATCTGAATCAAATCTTCCGATGTATATTGGTTACAAGGGAGTTCTACGATGAAATATCCTTCCATTGCTACCTGTAACATTTTTTCCAATCAATTTTCGGAGAGATTTTAGATGCAAAAACTCAACTTTGTTTACGAGAGCTACTATCATAACTTGATATAGAGTACTATTATTTGAGTGACTATGAGTTATGTTTCCCACCATGAAAGAAATTCATGTTATTCCAATGCATTTTTGTTCTTTCCAAACACTTGCTTCTTGCAGTTTTCCTGCATTAGTCACAACAAGTTAAACTAGCACATTTGACTAATCAACATGTATAAAATATCATAACAGGATAGCTCACACATAACCATAAAAACTAATAACCCATATGTAACCATAATAAATCAAGATCATATGTAATATGCATACTAAGAATGAAACAAAATATTCATACTTATCCTTAGTTTTTGCCTTTGTCTTTCCTTTGTATGCACTTTGGATCGGTTTCCACAATAGGAAATCATCCAGTGACTTATCCTCAACCATGCACAACTACATGTGGTGTGCATGACACACATACTGCTATAAATTTCATATATAATCCTTCACTTCATTCATAAATACTGATGCCATATGTATCGTTTATACACAGTACCACCTGTACACGTGTATCCAATACCAAATTCCCATAGCATCACCTACATGACATATACTTCATCCACATGTTTTCGATCATGTTAGTATTATGCCAAAAATTCCTATAATTTTTCAGTCACACTACTTTTAGGTAAGTCCAATCAGACCATGTTTGGTTTGTTGATTGGAGAATAAGGAATTTATGGACCTGTTCAATTTTTGCATAACTGAATTTTTTATATGTGAAAGTATTCAAGTGCTTTTATTTAGATAATATTTTTCATCCATCTTTTGGTTTCAGGGAACTTTCAACAAATGATAACATAGATTCATAATACAACTTTACAAAACCCATAACTTTGAGTTTTGGCATTGAATCTATCCCATTGACAAGGTTTTAATAACAGTGGAATATGACCTCCTCTTAATTGTAAAGAAACTATTGACTATGATAGTGTTGGGCATCGGGTCCCCCAGAGCAAGTTTTGGGGCTCAAAGCCCAAGTTTTGGTCAAAGATGTTGTAAAAATCTGGGAATTGCGGGTGCGGAGAGCGAAGTAGGAGTTAAGTCATAGGGTTGTCCGCCCTAAAGTAATGTAATGAATGTAAACTCATGTCGGCCTACCCATGGTCTGCAGACCATGGGATTGTATAAATAGAATGATGCTCTAAGTTGTAAAGAGAGTTGAGATGATAGAGAGTAGCAAAAGAATGGTTTGAGCTTAGAGTAGAATTCTGAGTGTCTTGGGTTGTAGTAGTAGGAAGAGGCTCTCTAGCTGAGTGCGCAGAGGCCTAGTAGAGTCCGCAGCTCAGTTCATGGACCCCTGCAGCTAAGTGTGCAGGGTGGAGTCGAGTCTGTAATCAGGACAGAAAGCTAATAAAGAGAAGTTATTCTAATTATGTGTAATTGTTGTGCATTATCTTCTTTATGTTTATTTTTGTTTATGTATTGCGCGCACAGATATGAATGTTGAATATGCTGTAATAACCATAAATCTTGCACACACAAGTTAAGTAATTAGTTAATTAGTGAGGAACTTGGGTAATGTATGGGTCACACCCTAAGTAGGGTTGTGCGGAAGCCGCACTGCAACTTCCGAAGGGATCGCAAGTACACACAGTGACAGGTTAGATCGTAGACCTCCAGAAGCCCATCAGACATGTCAAGGGTGTAGAAGCCTGGTTCTAGCACCCTCCCATACTACTTTAGGTGATACCCCAGTCTGTGCTCCACGGACTGTTGCTGAAAGGGCCAGTAGTACTGGGATCTGGTTGGCTAAATCACCTCTGAACCTGGGTCAGGCCCCACTAAGCCAACAAATGGTTTCATTGCCGGGATCAGGATTTGCATAAAAGATGTCTGATGTCGTGCCATTGGAACCCTACAAAGAAAGAAATTGAAGAGTGGTTGGACAAGAAGATTCACGAGTCGCGACGCAGGAAATCAGAAATCCATGAGTATCTAAGGAATAGTGGTTGGATCGCTACTTGTACACTAAAATCCATGAAATTTCCTTTGCATCCTTTCCTTCTGAGCTGTATGAGTGGATCATGAAGTTAGCAGACAGCCAGGGAAGGTGTAGGCTCGACAAACTAATAGTGTGGACTCCGGAACTAGTGCACAAACTACAAGCCTCAGAAGATAAGATAGCGCGAGTTGTGGACCACTGGCTCGACTGAATAATAGGAGGATTTATTACTGAGTTCGCGGTAGACACGACTGTCAGCTACAACGAGGCAGAGCGACGTTTTCTCAAGGGACTGCGACGTAAGTATATTAAATATTTGAACACTTGGATTATGATGTTGTTGTGTGAAAAGTGGGTTATACGAATAAATTAATGTTTGGGACTGCGCGGAGTGAAAGGATCTACAAAAGCGGAAGTAGCGAAGAATTAAAAAATAGTCCCTTAATTTTGCCCTCACGGGAGAGCGACGATGAGCTCATGAAGGTTTCTCCAAGAAGCGTAGTCATTTTGATAAGGCAGTGAATTCCACGTCTAGCACCCCCTCCCACACCACCACCCGCTTCACCCCCGTCACCTCCATCTCCACCCACTCCACCTCCGCCACCTCCATAGTTCAGTATGGCAAGCGCGATCAAACTACCTATATTCAGAGGAGTAAGGAATGAAGATCCGGATGAATTTTGGTTCATGGTAAGATTAGTATGGGAAGCACAGGGCATCGTGGATGATAATATTAAAAAGGCTATGCTGGTGAGCGCGCTACAGGATCCCGCATTAACATGGTATATCAAGCATTCTAATGACCACCCGAATGCAGGAATTGCAAAGATCCAGACCGTGTTGAACAGGGAATTTAGCAGGCCAAAATCAGAGATGCAATCAATCATTGGGTTTAAAGAGATCGTGATGCTCTCGGGCGACACCCCCTGGGATCTAGACCAAAGGCTGAAGACCACGAGCCGTGAAGACACTATGACATTAATGGATGCACAACATCGCACATGGTTTGTGGCCTCACTTATGAAACAATTAAGGACGATGCTATCACAACAAAAACTTTCTACCCAGGCCCAAGCATTGGAGATGGCAATGAGATTGCATGAGACCCCGATACAAGACCCCAGGTTCAAAGTCCAACAAATACACATGCAACTGTAGAATCTTTGTCTGTAGATGCAGAGTTTGAAACAAGATAGGGCACCTCAACCGAAAGCATGCAAAGAAGTATGGTGCATAAAATGCAAAGGCCAGGGCCGTGACAAAGATCACTGTCTAGTGTTCGCGGACTACTTAGCAGGAAGAGGGCCAATGCCATCAAGACTAGAGGCATAGGTGGGGTTGAGTGCGGCATCTGCATTATGGTGCGTGATCTACCAGATAGGAGGAAAACATACCATGGATATTTCTCATCTGTTGCAGAAATATACGGAGATGTCCCAGCAATTGTTTTGTAATTTTTGAAGGTTGGTAGGCCATGATGAATGCAACTGCTGAAGCTATGAACTAATGCTGGATCAGACTCTTGCCTACAAGGTGCAAGCCAAAACGCGAACCCTCGACCCAAATGCAGGGATGGCACATGCTAGGTTCTAGGGGCGTGGTCAGAGTCAAGGTAGAATGGGACCGGGAAGGGGTCGCGACTAGATAATTTCTTACAATTGCGAAGGGCTAGGGCATTATGCCCATGATTGTACGAACCTGACTAGGATATCATGTTAGTACTGTAATCAGTTTGATCATGAGGAAGAAGATTGCCCTTCATTGATAGCGAAGATGTGCAAAAAATTGGTAGTCTAGCCCCCTCTGACCCAGAATTTACAAATGATGAGGTCTGAACCGCACGAAGAAGACCCAAATGTAAACATGATGCTTAGGAGCAATATGACAATGGGAGATGATAAAGGGAAGTAGCCAGAAGAAAGTGTGTGGGTTCTCAAGGCTCCTACAAAGGAACCTGAGTTTGATTTAGAATGCACGAAGGAGACATTCATGGAAGTTAACAAGAGCTTCACAGAGGCCTCCACTTCAGGTAGTAAGGATCAACTAGAACCAGGGATGGATCCTTCCATGCTCACTACCTTTCTAGATACATGCATGAAACTATTGTGTGGCAGTAAGGCAATCAAAGGGCTACAAGAACTTATCACTAGGTGTGTAGGGTCAGGAGAACCACGCGTGGTCCAAAAACTAGGAAAGCATGCATTGTGCATAGGAAGGGAGATGAGGTTGACTGCGCAAATAGGCAAGTATGAAATGGATCAAGTAATTCTGGATCTAGGCTCGGACATGAATGTACTACCAAGGAAAACATGGGAATGCATGGGTAGGCCCATGTTACAATGGTCCCTTATTCAGTTACGAATGGTGAACCAACAGAAGATTTTCCCCATGGGAAGATTGCAAGGGGTGACAATCGATATTGAAGGCGCGAGCACACAGGTGATTTTGAAGTGATAAAGGTTGTCAATGACTACAATACCTATCTCGTGATACTAGGAATAGACTAGGCTACCCACATGAATGGAGTCATAAATCTGAAGAAGCGCAAAATGACCTTTGAGAAAAAGTCACTACGCGTAGTAGTACCACTAGACCCAGCTGAGGGAATGTGATACACTAAACCAGGGTGCAATGATGATATTGATTGTATCTATAAGATAACTACACAAGGAGAGGATTGGGTGAATCTGACTACGGATGGAAGGATTTTGTGGGAGCGAGAGAGCTCCTACACTTCGGATTCAGATTAAGAGATAGATCAATGGGAGAATCGGTTACACAAAATAACAACACTGAACTGCAACATGATGATCAGGTCATTGCGTTGCATAAAAGCAGAGGCACGGGAGTTGGAGACATATGATGGATTGTCAGTGGTGTATGACTTTCTGAGAAAATTTGAAAGTGCAGTACCAGAGGAGCAATTGTTCGATGTGCTAAAGTGGGCACTACGAGCAACAACCACACGATGGTGGGGTACACATCAAGGAAATTTTGAAGACTAGTGCGGATGCAGAAGGATGATGCACCTACATTTTGGAAAATCACAACTTGGAATGAAAGCTAATCAGCTGGGGCAGAACAAATTGTGTGCCCACCTTTCCCGATGGGTACAGGCATATGCTATACAGTTCGCACAAGCACACCACCTAGAGAATCAGAACAAACCCTAGCAGTAGGAAGGGTGATGCGTATTACCAATTCTCCATGACAAGGCATTCGATAGGTTGCGCAGAGTACTGAACAAGTTTTACCAAATGAGACGAACTAAGTGGGACCTACGCGTGCCAGCGGTTCGATGGGCCTATAGGACCATGTGCAAAAACCTTAGCGCGGAGATTATTCCAAATGTGCGAAATAGAGTATAACTCGAGATTTTTGAAGGGAATACCAAAAATAATCCACATGTAATAGCCCCCGCAGTTATGATAGCACGCGAGGACTAGGACGAATGAATCACATAGCTACGCGAGGTAAAGGAGGAAGCAACGAGGGTACAGATGGACCTCAATCTTCAGATTGCCGAGGTATGATTAAAGGCGTAATCCTATACACCCTCGGAAGTTAGGTAATAATGTGTTGGCCCTATTCAGAAAGCGCTGGAGAAAATAAGCCAGGCAGTATAGAACTGCACCGCTATGTTGGAAGAATCCTTCATGGTCCTCACTTCATTATAGGAGGACCCCAATATACAAGACCTGGAAATGGAGGCACAGGACCTTCAAGTGCAGTTTGACAGTGTGCATGGAACAGTGCAGAAAGTTGTCGTGACCCAATGGCTTGCGAAGCTACAACACGCAAAGGCGTTGAAGGAATAGGTGGATGTCACGTGGCAGAAAGAGGTAGTCCTTAAAACGTGCGTCCGGCCTTGGATTGATGAGGCCTTCCTCATCACTGTAGACATCGAAGGAGAGATCACATAGATGAAGGTGATGCATGCCTTAAGATAGGTATTTTCCCCCTGACAACGAGAATTCAGCCGAGAGAATGGAATAGATCCAGCAGACTACAAAACAGTGTGTTGCGGACCTCCGGGCAGCGCAGGATTGGTTGGCAGGGCTCTGTGCAGGATTGGTTGGCGGGGCTATTGGGCATCCGGTCCCCCACATCAGGTTTTGGGGCTCAAAGCCTAAGGTTTGGTCAAAGATGTTGTAAAACTCTGTGAATTGAAGGTGCAGAGCGCAAAGTAGGGGTTAAGTCATAGGGTTGTCTACCCTAAAGTAATGTAATGAATGTAAAGTCATGCCGGCCTACCCGTGGTCCGTGGACCATGGGATTGTATAAATAGAGTGAGGTTGTAAGTTGTAAAGAGAGTTGAGATGATAGAGAGTAGCGAAAGAATGGTTCGAGCTTAGAGGAGAATTCTAAGTGTCTTGGGTTGTAGTAGTAGGAAGAGGCTCTGCAGCTGAGTGTGCAGAGGCCTAGTAGAGTCCACAGCTGAGTGCATAGGGCGAAGTTGAGTCTGTAATCAGGACATAAAGCTAATA
This sequence comes from Pinus tabuliformis, assembly GCA_031772625.1. Lineage (NCBI taxonomy): Eukaryota > Viridiplantae > Streptophyta > Pinopsida > Pinales > Pinaceae > Pinus > Pinus tabuliformis. The sequence continues at coordinate 518,699,996 of CM062820.1, read as the reverse complement.
AAGAGAAGTTATTCTAATTTTGTGTAATTGTTGTGCATTATCTTCTTTATGTTTATTTTCGTTTATGTATCGTGCGCACTGATATGAATGTTGAATATGTTGTAATAACCATAAATCTTGCACACACAAGTTATGTAATCAGTTAATTAGTGAGGAACTTAGGTAATATACGAGTCACACCCCGAGTAGGGCTGCGCAAAAGCCGCATTGCAGGTCGTGAAGGGATTGCAAGTGCGTGCAGCAACAGGTCAGACTACGAACTTCCAGAAGCCCATCAGACATCCCAAGGGTGTAGAAACCTGGTTCTAGCACCCTCCCATACTACTTTGGGTGAGACCTCAGTCCGCGCTCCACAGATTGTTGCCGAAAGGGCCAGTAGTACCGATATTTTCTTAGCTAAATCAACTCTGAACCTGGGTCAAGCCCCACTAAGCCAAAAAATAGTTAGTCTACTATGGAATCCAATGTTATATTTGAAGTTTAATAACCATCTTAACTCTGTCTTTAGCCTAGAATACAATTGTTTGGTACTCAAAAGTACTCTATACATAGCCTAGCTATGCCATCTACTTTCTTGGTTTCTCTTTTTTATCCAAAGCTAATTAAACAATTAGCATGTATGTACCCACATCTATACACAAATCATAACTGAATGTTACAATGTTCTCCATTCCACACCATCCAAGTTTTTAGGCGTTATGTGTACCAGGGTGTGAACATAGGTCATTTACATATTTAGACCTCACTTTAGGCATTAAATGACCCCTATAAGACAAGAGAATATAACCTATTTATCCATTATCAAATTAGTTTATGGAATACTTGTTATGTTGTCTTTTTCAGAACTAGACAACACTATTAATGCAATCTAACAGTTAAACTTCTCTTAATAGGAAATATGCATCTCAAATTCTACAATTGTAAATTGATTTGAATAGGTTGCTACATATAATATTATCAAACCAATTATCTTTGTACACCAAATTCTTGTTTAAAAGTACCACTTAACCATCAAATATTAACAACTAGTTGTTGCATGGTTTATTATTCGACTCATAAGTCAAGCGAAGAGGTGGCATTTTGAAACAAAATGGAATAGCCATTGATACTACGGATTTGGAAAAAGAAACAATTGTCCAATAATTTTATCCATTAATTCCTTCTGGTGCAGTGATGCTTTAAATCTACCAGTAATATAAACTGCTTCCTAAAGCTACCATATTTGATCGAGATTTTAGGGGTGTGTGAGTTTTTTATTTTGTAAAATCGGTTGTTGCATAACAAGAAAGAAAGAAAAAAACATTACTTTCTTAGTTCGAAGACAAGCCTTGGTATGCACTGGCGCATGAAATATAACGGTTTCTCGATTCTTAGATCTGATGTTGGCCAACACCAAGTGAAATTGATAGCATATCAATGCCTGAGAGTCAGAACTTGTGAGTCAAAAACACCCAAAGCCGGATTATAATGTCTCAATTGAAACCAAAATGTTATATTTTTTTAACTATATGGGTAGTCATCTAGTTAGTACCTAGTTGCAAGCTTCCCGATACAATGATTTCATAGGCCCACACCTTATTGACACCGCCCAAGGTTTCCCCATGAATTCTCATATGATCTAGTGGCATGCCTACACTCCTTTCTATGATGCATATCTATGTATACATAGAAGCAGTCAAGTTGGCTACAAACGTTTGCTAACTCAACACCAACATAAATGGAAACTTTATCATAAATATACTGTAGCTAGCATTGCCTATAACATGATCATGGTCCTACTAGCATAGTAGAATGTATTACTAACATGTATATCTAATGTAATATGCACAATTACTTAAAAGAGCCTTATAGGATGCAATTTCCCTCACCCATGATGCATAATGCATAGCATAGATAACCTAAACCCTAGGCTATATACCTTTCAATCCTTGACCATAGTTACGCAATTTACCTAGTTGTCTCAAACATAATTATTCACTATCTTAAACAAAAGACTAGATAGCGCCATTAATCCATAATATCCACACATTATGTTCCTTTGGTAATCTGAACTTGGATTGAATTTATATGCAATGGTTGTCACATGCACACATATATAATAATGTCATACCCAAAGTTAACACAAACAATTCTACTTATGCATAGCGGTCACGTGCACATTATTCAATCAATTCTTATGCAAGAACAATGTAAGCCATTTCTTTTAGATGCTTACAGAATGAGAACATAGAGAATAAGGATTCAACATAAAAAACATCTCATGCAAACGAGATTTTCGTAAAGGATGTCAATTGGAAAGCCAAGCACCTCCACCCAACCTAGAACTATCTTCCACCAGTTCAACCCTGAGCTGAGAGTTCTTGGCATGGATCAACTGTATCCTATTGATCTTTTCAATTGGTATTTAATACCCTCTTTCATGATATGGTTTCCATTAGAAGCTTCCCAATTCTATGGATATTTTTTATCCATTTTCCCAGGCTTTTCCCAGAAAAGCTCACCTTTATCTCCCACAATTCTTTTCCTCATTAAAGCTTGCCTTTATCTCCCGCATGCCTTTTATGTTTTTTTCTTAACTTAGCATCTTTCTCCAACTAAGTAGCTTAATGTATATTTATCTCCAAATCCATTAAGATTATCTAGATTTGGATCTAGAAGTCTTATCATGAAAGAATTATCCATTCCCATTCACCAATGGGATTTGGCAAGAACCTCATCTCTTATTGCTTCTCTCTTCCAAGTGATTAAATTATTTTATAAAGTATTTACTTTCATTGTTACATATCAGACCTAGCTTTTCTTAACTTAGGTCAATAGAGTGTTACATACAATGGAGGAGTGTTACATTGATGAGGACTGAGAGTTATAGTATGAAGGGTGATTCACATAAACAAAGAGATGAAGTTCAAGTGACATAGATAAATATTTGAGGGTTGAAGTTCTGTAGTTAGAGGGCCAAGTCATGTAGTGAGAGAGCCGCAAGCTAATCTTCGTAAGAAAAGGGGATCCATGATGTAAACAGAAAGCCAAAGACTGAGCTCCATAGCCATAGGGTTGATTCATGTAAACAGAGATTCGAAGCCTGAGCTCCGTAGCCAGAGGGTTGAGTCACATAGTTTTAGAGCCAAGGTTGAATATCCATAGCGAGAGGTCCTAGTCGCATAGACATAGAGCGAAGGGATAATCTCTGTAGCTAGAGGGCCAGGTCACATAGCCAGAAATATGAGGCCTAATATTTGTAGCTAGAGGATTAATTAACATAGCTAAAGATCCAAGCATTGAGATTTTTTGTCATTAAATAAGGGTGATTAGTGTAATCTTTCAGTTCTCTAAAGATATAACTCGTTTTGTGGGTTTGTTCCACAATTGGTACATATTACACAAATTATGTGGTTGACTATATAAGGAGTCCACATCACACATAGATGATGAGAGAAATAAGTCAGAATGTGAATGTTTGATCACTATGAAGGTTTTTAATTCTCGCGTGAGGACCAATGACATGGTCAAGCCACCCCATTTCATTAAAGGTATGATCATGCATTATAAATCCAATTTATGAAAATACTATGACAAATTGCATTGCATAGCCTAGATGGTAGAATATGTGGATGGTATAGCCAAGGTTGTCAGTTAAAAACTTGTTCTACACGTCATAAAATGATGCTTTTATGTTTCACGCAAATCTTCATTTCATTGAATATGTAAGTTACTAGAAATGAGCATTTCATAGAGTTGTTACCCGAAATATGTCGTTTTGTAGAATGCACTATAAAGGGCCTTTTTGTAGAATGATTAATTTGATTATTGATTTTATATGGTTTTCGGGGCTTTTTGGACTCATTCTTCAGTTAAATTAAATTCCAAAGAAGCATGATAGTCAAATTTTGGAGGTGCAATGTTATAAAGGCATGAGAATCCTTGTTGATGTATATTTTGATGACTAGATTCTCTATTGTAAAGCTTAGAAGCTTATGCGAAGGTTGTAGTGATGTTATTGAAGCACATTTTGAGATAAGTTGTATATGACCATATTGATGAACAAGTTGTAATAGAGCTTCGATAGGGCATAAGAAAGTTGGAATGAAGTTTGTATAGGACATGTTGTTAACAATAATATGAAATGAAGAGTTGGAAGATCATTATTAGAGGAAAAGTTGGTGGATATGGTTTGAAATATTTTGAAAATAGGTGTACAAGAAGTTGAAGAAGTAGGTGGGTTCCCCCACTAAGGTTGGATCATCAATTAGTTCAAATCCTAGAGAAAATCGAAGCTCTCTCATCATCGAGGTTGGTGCCTTAATCAAGTTGCAGGCTACAATGAGCGGCTGCTTGCATATTTTTGAGGTTGGTTCATTAGTAAAGTTGTAGCCCGTTGCAAGTAGTTTCTTGCATATCCTGGGGGATAAGGGAATCTAACAGATTGGTACTTACAAATATATGTAATAAATAGAAGAAAGAAGAAGAGGAATAATTTGTGGTTATCTCATGTATGGGTTTCCACAAAAAAAAGTTTATGTCCTCTTGTGTTGATGTGATGGCCTCTTTATATATTGTTGATATGTTTCATTTTTTTGTTTATTGATATTCTGCAAAGGGTTATGGCTGATTTCTATACCATTATTTGAAAAAAAAATGTGAATTGCTAAAATAGTTGACACTTATCATGATAGGTACATGTGGCTCCTTGATATTCATAATATGGTTGTTGGCAAAGGAGGAGACTAAGCTTAGCTTACCATATGTTAGACTTAATCTTAATATTTTAGACCACATTTGGTTTCAAAAGAAATATTTATGTATTATTTCAATTGGTATATCTTTTATAATTGCTTAAAAAGAAAGGGCTTTTGCTCATACTCATTAACTTTAACCCTATTCTTTGTAAGATATTGCATGATATGTTGTAATTTTAATTAAAATTTTTTTTGAACTTCTATATTTTGTTAGAACATTGAACTCTTACCAAAGTATTTTCATTTGACTTCAAAATAGGCATCTAATACCAAATCAATTCCTTCATAATGTAAATTTTGTGCAGACAAGTCCCAACTTTGAGATCGGTCCCAATTTTTAAATCAACCTCCTACTACCTATCAAATATTGAAATTATTTTTTCTAAACTATATAATGTTCAAATTTCTTGCTAATATATTTCTTTACTTGTAAGGTGAAATTTGTATTGCGTGTAAAATATTACGATTAAAAAAAGAGAAGCATTTTCCTTGCCAAGCTCTCACTCGGTAGACCGAAACATAAGCAAGAAAACAATCTCCACAAAAAACACAATGTAACAAAAAGTAAGAGGAAAGTATGAATTTCAAAATACAAAAGTGGCTCTATCGAGAGATACATTGTGTAGAAAGAGTAATAACATAAGTCACACAGAAGAAAGACATGAGAGCAATACTATGAGGGGTATGAATTTGAGACTACAATCTGAATAGGCTCCTTTGAGCCTTCTTGAGAAGTTCCTACCATAGTGGGGATACCAAGGTACTGCTCTATATAGTCCAAAGTGCAGTACAACACTCTCATGTGATAATGAAGGAAGTTTAATTAATTGAGGACATCCTCTTTGTGATCCTATTTTTCCACCAACACGCACCACAATAGAAATTTAATCTTCTCATACAAGTCGATCATTTTCATGTCATGGTTAAAATGTCCCATGATGTTCCCTTTATTAGGGATCCATTCAACCCATTTTACCAATACCTTAGTGTCTATGAGTTTGGTTCTATGTGTGAATGCCTCACCCTCAAAGTTTAGAATTTATTTTTGAATAGCGCATGACATTAGTTCCTAGTATCATCCATCAAATTCCTACAAATGATGGTGAATTTAAGTGTGCCCCCTTTGGGATTTCTTTTGATACTATTGTTCCCCCTCATCAAAATTGTGTCCACTAAAGGGGAAATGAGGCAAGGGATAGATTTTCGACAGTATGAAAGAAGGGGAGAAGATAACAATTTATCTCTAAATTATCAGGAGGCTAGCACCCCATCAAAATATCAGTGTTGATCTATTCTAGATAGGGGATAATTCATACAAGATTCTAGCCAAGCACACTTAGTTGAGGATGGTGTCTTGATTCTCAAAACCCACTTCCTCCAGAAAACATAGTGCCCTCGAGAAGCACACTTGCCATGAATTCCCCCAAGGAATAAAGATTTCACAATTATATGAGTGAGGTAAAAATGAACATAACTAGATGACCACAGGTGGTAGGGGATGCAACAACATATCCATTAACTATGGATTGACAATCCATCATAAAATGTAGGGTAAACAAAGGTGTTTTTGAATTCTCGCAAAAGCCATGCTCCAATACTTCTCAATAAAACATCCCTCCCTTTACCACTAAAATTATACATACAACTAAATCCAGGAGGAGGAAAACTCAAATCAGAGTTTGAATAAGTTGGCACAATAATAAAATGGACATATCAGAGTAACCACCATTCCCTCCAATTCTTCTAGCAAACCCAAAAAGGAGTCTTACAATAATTATTTAGAGAATGGGGTCAATTCACTTTCTAGGAAAAAATCAATAAACCCAAATTCAAGTAGATGAGTAACATTTGGAAACTGTAAACATAAGGAATGAGATTCCTACAAGGGTTTGAGACTTCACTGTTTATTGTGAGTATCAAAACAATAGACCAGAGATCAAAGCCTCCACACATCTCGAAATAATAATAATACTATATCATTTTCTTACATGGTACATGCGCTAGAAGACTTACTAGTAAAAAGACATAATATACCAAAACTAGAATCATGTAATGATAGAATTTTACCCGAAAGTTAATGCTTTTCCAGACAACTGGAAGTAAACTATCACCATGTAGAATAATGACACATTTGAATTTCCTCAATCGACACAATAATTAAATGATTATAGAAAACGAATCATTGTTCCCTCCAACTCTTCTAGAAAATCATAAAGGGGGCCTTACAATAAGTCTTCACAAAGTAAGGCCACTTCACTTTCTAAGTCAAAATCAATAAGCCAAAACTCAAGTAGACGTAAAGAAATTTAAAGTTATAAACAAAAGGAGTGAGATGACCACAAAGATTCGAAACTTCAATGTCCATATCAAATAACAGATTAAAGACTACAGCGTCCTCATAATATATCAAACCCAAAATAAAGAAATTATGAAAAGTTACCAATAAAATGATGCTTTTCCACACCAATGCAAGTAAAATCTACCCCTCCATGCTAAAGAACCCATTGACCAACCTTTATACTAATGTAAACGTGACACAAAGAAATGTTATTCCACCTTCGCGGCATAAGGAAGAACAAGTTCATTTCCTCCCACCACCACTAGATTCAGTAAGCTAGCAACTCACAAACCACAGGAACAAATACTTTTCATGAAGAATGCCGGAGGGTGGTCTTGTATCAACTTCTTCCATGTCAATAAAAAAACTCAAAAAACTTGCATAATTCCCATCATCACTATTCTTCTTCATTATGTTCAATCATTTTAGACATCAACAATCATTAAGCAGGTTGGGGTCGAGCTTCCACGTCCTCGGGTTCTTCTTGTACGTGTCGAGGCTATACCCCTCACCTCCCCCACCCACGCTGAGTGTGGATTGCTAAAATATTAAATATCAATTTTCAAATTAGTTTGGTTCTGAGATAAATATTAAATCTCATTAGCTTACCATTTATTCTAGTTTCCAAATGGGGAAAATCCTCATTGATAATTGATGTGAGTGTTTCTTGTTTGATCCTAATTCTCAAATTGGCCCCTTTCACTATGAAAACCAATTTTGTAAATTACGTAAGGATTTAATTTGACGGAATGCTTGATTTACTTTCTGGAATAAGCATGCATACTGATGTCAGTTAATTAGAATGCTTGTGCATTTAAAGATGGGCAAGGAGGAAGAAAAAAAATCCTCCTTTGGCTAAGTGGAATATTCTTCTTAAAAAAGATCTGAACGGTTAGGAAATGTATTAGAATAATAAAGAGGACTTTAAATAGTAAATAAAAAAAAAAACAAACCACCAACAATGGAAATTGAATTATGAATAAATAAATTATAACGGACGAAGAAATTGAACCTTACATGATAGAAAAATATAATGGGATGGAGAAACCCAGCACCTATCAAAAGGGAAATGAATATCCACCAAAAGGAACCAAAGTGTTGAATCTCCTCTTTTTCCAATATAATAAATAAAAGGGATTTTTGTTGCTAAATTTTTGGTAACATACGAAATAAAAATAACAATGAGAAGTAATTATTGCTCAATCTATTTGCAACAAATTTTGATTCTATAACCTATTGCTCAATCTATTTGCAACAAATTCTGATTCTATAACTTAGATGTTGAATTTCTTTTACTATATTAGCTTCGGGACTATCGTAAGGATGTCTTTTTTAGGAGGTAGACTACTATCATATACATGTAATGTATCTTGCTCTTGTTTTTTCCTTAAATTTTTTTAAGGAAAAGCATAACACTAGTTTGTCATTTTTGAAAATTTTATTGTATGAATTGGTTTAACTTACATTTTTATATTTATTTACAAGGAAGTTTTCTAATAAGGATAAAGTGGTGATATATATGGTGATATGTCTAATTCTTTTGTTGTATTGGCTTATTAAGGGAATAAATCTACATTTTACATATGAGAGTAGTTTTATTTCATTTATTACATCTCATAAAACCCTAAAATATGGATTGGGTTATGACAAGTAAATCTTCAAATTGTATTAATTGGTATCTAGTCAAATATGGATGATTTATACCAAATAGTTAACATTATGATTGGGTCTTCTCTCCAAGGAAAAATCTTTTGAATTTCCCATTAAACTCGTCATTGAATGAAGCTCTATGGTTTCTTAACATACTTGCAAAAAAAGATTATACTTTCTCATTATTACTTTAACTAGCTATATTAATTATTAACCCATTTTAAATTTAAGTTATACTTTATCATCATTATCCTATTTTAATTTTACCTAATCATAACTAAAACATATTAAATTGATCATCGTACAAGAAATGGAATGAATTTTATTCACAAAAAATTTGATGAATCTAGTATTGATAGCTTACAAGACAACACTAATAACAATTTCCAACGTGCCAAGGTCTGAGACATCTACAAAGACTCCCATCAATTATCAATAATTTGGTAGTTTCATACTAGTGAGAAACTTACTATTCAAGTCTCATCAAAATAAGACAACGTCAATTAATTAATCAACATATACAATATTTATAACCTTTGGTTTTGAACTTATATACTGCAATGATGAAACATATTTTCTTCACCACTAGTTTCCATAAAGTTTTCACATGACATAAATTATTATTTATTTATTTTTAACCACGAAAACTTTGTAAATATTTGGAGTAATTTGGACAAGGCCCACGATCAACCTTCCTATTTCTACTATAACACCAAGATCATATTAGAGAACCTTTTATCTATATATCTCAATAAATTATGATTTAACAAGAACCAAGGGGTCTTAACCCAACCGAAGTGGATTTTGTCTACACGGTTGTGTACTTTTCTAGCCTTATCACAAGGGGCCAATATGTCTCTTTATGGGATTTGAATTAGGTGGAGAGGACAAAAAATATCTCTTTATTTTTAACAATGCTAACATTGTAAATATTTGGAATAATATAGACACAACATAGGAACAAATCTTATCATCACCCCTATAACCCTAAGAGTATATCCAAGAATCTACAATCTAGACATACTAATAACTAATGACTTAACAAGAGCCAAAAGGTCCCAACCCCACCAAACTGGATTGTGTCTCATAGGGTGCCTACTTTTCTAGCCTTATCATGACAAGCCAACACCCATGAGACTAGATCATCCATTATTACCCGAGACCCCATAACCTAGTTATGACAATAATTTATGACTTAGAAAGATACAAAATTTCACATGGATAGGGGTGCCTATTATTTGAGCTTCGTCACAAGGGGCAAACATGTCCATGTTGGCATTATGGCATTATGGACATGTGTTGAACTTGATGGCAACCCGCTCATGGAAAAACATCTCACTTATATACATCTACAAAGGAGATAAACAGAGAAAACAACAAGGAGAGCCAAGAGGAGACAAGAGGAGCCCTTTACATATGTATAAATATGCCAAAGAAGCAGTTATCGAGAGCCATTGAGTCATTGGGAGCCTATCGGTGCAATAGAGGCACATTCTCATATAGAAAGAGCTTATGGGGAGGAATCGGGTGTTTAAAACCCTTGGATGCATGCTTAATCATTATCGGAAGTTATCAGGCCATATATGCATGCTTTATCTCTATCAGGAGTAGTTTGGGCGATTAAAACTCATATATGCATACATTAACACTATCAGGAGTTATTCGGACAATTAAAACCCATATATGCATGTATTAACACTATCGGGAGTTGTTGGGCGCCCAAATCCCATATATATGATAATCAAAGGCATTTCATATATTTCGGCATATATGCGCATCGGGGGTTCCGCTATGTGACACCGCTGAAACCTCTGATTGCGATCGGACTCGATGGTGGCATTAAAACTTGGTCTATAACAATATCGCATCCGCAATGCATAAAGGGTCGCCCACCCCAATCCTCTGATTGTGATAAGAGGTGGCGGACCTGATGGAGGGATTAAAGGCATCGTATATTAATATCGCATCCGTGGTAATCGCCCATTTTATAAAGCCTTCCACTTCAAATTGCCGATAGCGATGAAAAGAGCGGACTCGATACATTTATAAAGCATGGTTAATGGGCATATCGCATCCGATCCATCGGATCGGCCATCGGCAAATAGACAATGTTATATAGCGATGAGAAGCGGACCCGATATAGTATTATTATGGGTTCATTCAGTTTAAAGTCCACCTTTTGTTGTTTGGACCATTTTCATCGTTTTCGCGCTTAAGCCTCTTTCTTAAGAGATCGGTCAAAACAGTTGGGCCCCAGGTTTTCGGATCCTCTGGTTTCGATTCTTGGTTTTATCAAAAGCATGATTATATAAAGAAAAAGGGGATCCTGCGGCAGAGCATCGATTATGAATTGAAGATCTTAAGGGAGAATTGATTGGCATTTCTTGTGATCGGTTAAGGAGCAATTACTGAACCTAAATCAAGGAGAATGCGCACAGAACAGAACAAAGGATCGTAGGCTTGAAGTTCAGACATTTCTTCGAGAGAAATCGCATTGCTTCGGGTGTATTGCAGTTCAGTAAGAGCAGCCAACCGCAGGGTTTCTTTTAAGCAGCAGTCATTCTTAACTCTGATATAGCCTCCTCTGCTGTTCGCTAAAGGGTTCTCGGTGCGCATATTGGGTTTGTCTTGTGTCTAGCCTCTGGGTGCATTGTTATATGTATATCCTCTGCATTGTGTTCTGATTTCGGCATAAACAACCTCTGTTTCAATGGGTGACCAGATCGGATATTTATTTATATTTTGATCTAGTGCTTGGGTTGGCGCTTGAGTGATTTTGAAAGATCTGTTGTGTAAAGAAAATATATATTGATCTGATGCTTGGGTAATTCTAAAGATTTGTTTATACTTGATGACCATTTGATCTTCTTGGATCCAGTCTGAAAATTAATGAAATGTGGTCCTTGAACGAAGTAAGGGGTTGTAGCTCCCTTCCAGGTGAGACTGGAAAAGGAGAGAGGGTTGTAGCTCTCTGCAGGTTGTAGCCTGCGTACTGGTAAAGGATTGCACCAGTACAAATTCATTGTAAAAGAAATTCTATTTGAAAGAAGATAGAGACATATTGCGGCAGGTGGTTTTCACCCACATTGGGTTTCCACCTTATATCTGGTGTTCCATTGTGTGACAATCTATTTTTTAACTGTTCTTGTTCATCATTATATGGTACTGACATACAAGTTAATTATCAATTTCGGAAGAATAATTTAAAGCATTAATCTGGATGGTTTATTGAAAAGAAATTTATAATACTGATTCACCCCCCCCTCTCAGTATTATTTCCAACAATTGGTATCAGAGCCAAATTCTTCTGAAGAAGCTTGATCGCTTGAAGGAGATCGTTCATCATGAGCAACTACGAGAGGGAAGCGTCAATCAGGCCACCAATTTTTGATGGGACAAACTTCGTATATTGGAAGGTAAGAGTTACTGCCTATCTTCAATCTCTGGGTACAGAAGTCTGGGACATCATAGAAACAGGGTATACTTTTCCATCAGCTACTCCTACAGATCCAGCTGAGAAGAAGAAATATGAAACAAATGCAAAGGCAGTCAATACTCTTCTAGGATGTTTATCTCAATCAGAATTCGTGAAAGTTATGCAGTATAAATCAGCAAAAGAAATATGGGACAAGATTGTCCTAAGCTATGAAGGAGATGATCAGGTAAAACGAGCAAAAATTCAAACCCTCAGGATTCAGTATGAAAATCTCAAGATGTATAATGATGAAAGTGTGGCTAACTATTTTCTTCGTGTAGATGAGATTGTTAACTGTATGAAAAACTTGGGTGAAGAAATAAAAGAGGCTGTTGTGGTTGAAAAAGTTCTAAGATCATTGTCACCTAGGTTTGAATCTAAAGTTTCTGCAATAGAAGAAAAGGAGAATCTACAAAGTCTTAAAATGTCACAGCTGCACGGAATTATTACTGCTTATGAAATGAGGAAAGGAGGTCCATCAGACAGGAGAGAAGCTGCCTTCAAGGCTTCAGGCAAAGGAGAATACTATGAATCAGGACACGTGTCAGAAGAAGAAGAAGAATCAAATTTTGTCAAAAATCTCCAACGGGGTGCTGGATGTTTCCGAGGTAAGTTACCTTTCAAATGCTTTGCATGTGGAAGAGTGGGTCACTATGCTGCCAGATGTCCTCATAAAGAAAAGAATGACAAGGGAAAGGAACCTGTTAGATGGAACAAGAAACAAAATGCTAACAAGAAAAGCTATTACACTCATGAAGATAGTGATGGACTCTCAAATAGTGACGAAGATGAACGAGGTAATGACTATAAACTCTTAATGGATTTTGAGGATGATGACTACATGGATGCTATAGATGAAGAAGGTTTTTATGAAGAAATGTCTAACCTCAAAATTTGCTTAGAAGAGAAAAATGTGATTATTGAATCTCTGCAATGTCAACTAGTTGAAAGAGAAAAACATCTTGAAAAATTGGAATGTGAAATTGTTGGTCTTAGGAAAGAGATTGAGAAGACAAAAGCTCTTAATCTTAAATTTGTTAAAGGATCTGAAACTCTGGATGAGATCGTCAATGTGCAGCGTTCTCCATTAATCAAGACAGGTCTGGGATATACTGGAGAAGCATCTCAAGCATCCACCTCCAAAAGTTATCTTGATGCAGCAAGAAGGAGCGAGCAAAGGCCTAATAGAAATCATCAAGTAAATCAGGGACAGTTTATCTCAAGAACGAACAAAAACTATCAAGAAAATCAGAGGCAGGCTACAAACAGAAGCTACAACCAGCCACAGGTAAAATCTTCCCAATTTACCTCAAGAATGGATGTTGGTAGAAACTACAATCGGTTGGATGACAAATTTGATAATCGCAGAAGTTTCTTCAATGGGCAATGTTTCCCTTGCCATAACTTTGGTCACAAAGCAGCTCAATGTGTTGCCTATAAGACAATCATGACTAGAGAAGCTCAAAAACAAAGAAATATGTCTGGAATCAAGAAAAGGACCTATAACAATTTTTCCGCCCTTGAAAGTGAAATTGAATGTTCTATTTGTAATAACTTCGGTCATGAAGAATCTGAATGCAGGAGCAGGTTTCGGAAGACAACTCAGAAGGAACAAAGCCCGAATGCCAGAACATGGAGAATGAAGGAACCACAACCAGAAAGATGTGGAATAGCTTTTTATGCAGAAGGACAGGAAAATTTATGGTTTATCGACAGCAGATGTTCGAAGCATATGACAGGTGATAAAGAAAAACTTGAATCATATACTACTCTAGAAAAGGGAAAGAAGGTTTCTTTTGGAAATGATACTCCTTCGGCCATAAAAGGAAAAGGCACTGCTCAGTTGAAAGAAAAGGTCAAGGCTGGAAATGTTTTGTATGTTGATGGCTTGAAGCATAATCTACTGAGTGTCAGTCAGATGTGCGATCAAGGAACAGAGGTAATATTTCGATCAAATGGATGCAGTGTTCGTGATCTGGATACAGGAAAAACAGTGATCAAAGGTAGAAGAACTCCAAATAATTTATACATATTTGAAGAAGGACAACAACAATGCTATTTGAGCAAGGACGATGAACATTGGTTATGGCGCCAGAGGTTGGGGCACCTAAGCTTTTCACAAATAAGGAAAGCATGCAAATACCAAGTAGTCCGTGGTCTTCCAGACATCAAAATTCCAGACAACACAATATGCAAATCATGTCAGTTTGGTAAGCAAACCAGAACTAACTTTCCTGAAAAGGAAGGATCAGCTAGCAGGCCTCTTGAGCTGGTACATACAGATGTATGTGGTCCATTTAGGACAAGGTCACCTCGAGGAGAAGAATATTTTATATTATTCATTGATGACTTCTCTAGGATGGTTTGGTTAGGACTTATGAAGCACAAAGACGAAGCATTCGAAAAGTTCAAGTCTTTCAAAGCCTTGGTTGAAAATGAATCAGATTACAAAATTAAGTGCCTCAGGTCTGACAGAGGTGGGGAATTTACCTCAAATGAATTTTTCAATTTCCGTGAAGAACATGGAATAAGAATGGAGTTGTGGAAAGGATGAACAGAACAATCCAACAAATGGCTCGTGCTATGATTGATGAGTCTGGAACTCCCGCAACCTTCTGGGGTGAAGCTACATTTGCTGCGGTTGTTATTCTCAACAAAACAAATGTCGGAGTAAACAGCACTCAAACTCCGCATGAGCTCTGGTATGGTGAGACTCCTTCGGTAAAGCACTTCAAAATTTTTGGGAGCAAATGCTATATTAAGAATACTGATGAACAGCTTGGCAAACTTGAGCCCAGAGCAGACGAAGGCATTCTCCTTGGTTATTCTCCTCATAGCAAAGCATATAAGTGTTACAATAAAAGACTTGGAAGAATTGTTGACAGCATTGATGTAGTGGTTGATGAAAAGGGATACATTCCTAAGCAAGTAAGGTATGAAAATATCGAAGAAGATGAAGACTACCCTCCAAATTAGACCAATGATGAAGAAAAAGGACCTCAAGAGGCACCCGAAGAACAGATAATGATAGAAGAGAAGACTCCATCCAGGTATGTACAGAAGAATCATCCAGAATCTCAAATTTTGGGACAAAAGGAGGCAGGCGTACAAACAAGAAGATCAACTGCAGAAGCTTCAAGCTATTTGGCATTACTCTCCTCCACTGAACCACAAAATGTAAGAGAGGCATGCAAGGATGAATGTTGGGTCAAGGCAATGGATGAAGAACTTGAACAGATCGAAAAGAACAACACTTGGGAGTTGGTTCCTAGACCAAAGGATAAGAATGTCATAGGAACAAAATGGATTTTCAAAAATAAGTTGAACGAAAATGGGGAGGTAATTAGAAACAAGGCAAGACTGGTGTGTAAAGGGTATGCCCAACAAGAAGGAATAGATTTTTAAGAAACTTTTGCTCCTATTGCAAGACTTGAGGCCATCCGAATGTTCCTTGCTCTCTCAAGCTTCCAAAAGTTCAAAGTATTTCAAATGGATGTGAAATCAGCTTTTCTGAATGGAGACTTAGAAGAAGAAGTATACATTGAGCAGCCAGATGGTTTCATTCTTGGGAATGATCCAAATCTTGTATGCAGATTGAAAAAGGCTCTCTATGGTCTTAAACAGGCTCCAAGGGCTTGGTAGTACCAGTTGGACAAATACCTTCATCAACAAGGTTTTTCAAAAGGATCAGCAGATAGCAATCTTTATATAAAAATTGAAAATGACAAGTTGCTAATACTTGTTGTGTATGTAGATGATATTATCTTTGGCAGCAACGAAGAAGCTATGAGTCAAAGCTTTGCCTTGGTAATGCAGAAAGAATTCGAAATGTTGCTGCTAGGAGAACTGACATACTTTCTTGGATTGCAAATCCAACAAAATGAAGACGATATCTTCTTGTCTCAAACCAAGTACCTCAAGCAGATTTTGAAGAAGTATGGCATGGAAGATTCAAAACCAGTATGTACCCCCATGGTTACAGGATGCAGTCTTAGTGCGAATTTTGAATTCGCCTGCTGTGTACGCATGAGCTTTTTATGATTGACCGGCTATTTCTTCGCTTGCTTTATATAGGCACCTCAGAATTGATCACAGTTGGCTCATGATCAGCAACTGTAATGATTCTTTTCTTGAGCATATAATTGCAAGACAAATGCAGGAAACACCTTCCTCTACTGCACGCGTGGGGAAGTGACCGGTACGAAGGATTACACCATCTTCCCAGAGAGACCCCAAGCTCGCTCCACCAATGGATTCAGACACAACAGAGGGCAGTTCGTCTTCCTCCTCTATTGATGACGACAGTAATAGCTTGCCAGCCGATTCAGAACCTAAACAAAATTTACAAGTTCAGCCAGAAAAAGAGGTGATTTCTATGTTAATATACTAAGGCTGATTTTTTTAAACCTGCAAACGTAGCGTGCATTAAATTAATTTATTTAACGTTTTAAACAGTCGAAATCACGGTTTGATATATTCATTTTTAATTTAAATTTTAGTTTTTTATTTTTTTAACTTTTCATTCCGACAGATCAAAGAAAATCAGAATGTATATCGATCTGCATTTTAAAAATATTGACGTAAACTGAGATGGGTATATATTTATGCTTTCATTTAGGGTGTATTGTTTGTATATTATTTTTAAAATATATATAAAATAGATTATGGAGAAATTCGAAGCAAATGTTACCTTAAGAAATTTTTTAACATATAGCAATGGGTTTTATGAAAGGTATGAGTAATATTCTAATTACTGTTAGATTTAATATGGTGTTTCAGGTTTCACATCAGGAGTTAAATAAGACAAATCAGGAATCGCAGCCTAAGTTTACAGAGAAATCTGAGATTAAAGTGGAAGCCAAAGAAAATTATACAGATTCAAATAACGTTAAAAGACCTGGGTGGTGCTCACTTTGTGATATTGATTGTGTCACTAAAGAAGTGCTTCACAAATCTCATGCATTTGGAAAGAAACACCAGTCTATGATTAAAAAATTAGAAGAAGCCTCCAGAGATCCAAAGAAGTGGCTAGAGTCAGTGAGATGGTGTTCTCTTTGTGAAGTCCATTGTAAAACCATGGAAGCTCTCCATACAGAACATAAATCGACAGAAAAACACCAGATGATGTTAGGAAGGCAGCCAAAAGCACAAAAAAAGCAGAATGACCAGGTCCAAGACATTGACAGTTGTATTGGAAAAAGAAAACAACAAGAAGAAGGAAGCATGTCATCCCCAAAGCATCAAAAGTTGTTAGTTTCCAGTAAAGAATGCAAAATATGTAACAAAGTCTTTAGCAGTCAGATTGAACTTGAATCACATCTTGGAGGTAAGAAACATGCTTCCCAATTGAAAAAGCTTGAAAATTCTGCAGAGCTTTTAGATGTTAACAGTGGGCAGAGTAAGAAATCTGAGGGTCTAGAAGGAAGCATGTCATCCCAAAAATGTCAAAAGTTGTTAGTTTCTAGTACAGACTGTAAGATATGTAACAAAGTGTTTAGCAGTCAGGTTGTACTTGAATCACATCTTGCACATAAGAAACATGCTTCCCAATTGAAAAAGCTTGAAAATTCTACAAAGCTTTTAGCTGTTAACAGTGGCCAGAGTAAAAAATCTGAGGGAGCAGATGTGCAAGTATCTGAGAATTCTAAATTGGTGATATCACCCAAGAATGGGCAGGAGTAAAAAGGAAGCATGTCATCCCCGAAACCTGGAATGTTGTTAGTTTCAAGCACATACTGCAAGATATGTAACAAAGTGTTTAGCAGTCAAGCTGTACTTGAATCACATCTTGCAGGTAAGAAACATGCTTCCCAATCGAAAAAGATTGAAAATTCTGCAGACAGTGGTCAAAATAAGAAACCTGTGGGCCTAGATGTGCAAGTATCTGAGAATTCTAAATTGGTGATATCGGTTAAGAATGTTTCAAAACCAAGTGGGAAGGATGAAGAAATTACTTTGGAGGCTAAAGATGATCCCGAAATAGTGATGAAAATTGAAAACGATGATAAGAAGGAGATTTCAGAGCCCATTGAAGATGATCAAGAATCAATGGTTAGAAGTCAAAAGCATGCCAGGAGGGAGAGCTCAAAGCCCAATGAAGTTGATGGTAAGAAAGAAGATACTCTTGAAAGCGGAACAGAAGATGTTACAACCTCTGTTAATATTGAAGTTTGAACAAGTTAATGACAACATTGAAATTTTAGAAGCCGGCCAGAATAATATAGTAATAAATAAAATAAAAGAAACTTGTAAGCTGATTTCCTCATGCTTGTAGAGATTTACATACTTTTGACTTTTCTTGAGGTTTCAGGTTTGGTTTGTAGTAAGGACATTTGTAATGTCTAGGATATCTGCTTTTGTTCTCTGGGAGATTAAGTTGATATCTGGGAGATTAAGTTGATAATATGAGTAGCCGTTTTGTTTTTGTTTTGGACCACTGAACCTTGAGGTAAGTGACCCATGGTCTTTGTTGACACTGTTAAGGTTGAGTAAGTGACCCATGGTCTTTGTTCACTTTATTAGTTAACATGTTTGTTTAATAAAAAAATTGTTTTTATTGAGCAATTTTCTTTAATATTTAGTTAATATTTTAAAAAGTAAAATCGTAAATTTTTTTTTTTTCATAATAAAAATTCAAAACTTAAAATAAAATAAAGATACAAGGAAGAGCATTTTCAATGTGTGATGTGAGTTCTTTAGTATTTCATAAATTATATGGTTTTTTTTATAATTTGATTTTATGTATTATTATTATAATTATAATGAATAATTTTAAATTAATAATTATATTTAATAGAATTGTTATGTATTGCAAATGATTTTTTTTAGGATGAAAATTATTTTCATTATTTTGATTTGGAGTAAAATTTATTTTTTTCACAATTTAATGTTATATGTTTTATATGGAAAAAATTTGTTATAAAAGTTAGCTTTTTAAATAATAATGGAAAAATAAAATATGTAATTTATTGGATTCCGATAATATTGAAGAGACCCTGTTTAAGGAAGATGCCATTACTTCTAGGTTTTCTATGGTACTAATTGCATTTAATTAAATATTGATATTGTATGTTTTATTGGCCTACTATGCAAACTTTTGGATTTACTAATTTCATTGCATAAACTAGTAGGAAATTATTTTGAAAATTGTCATTAATTATTTAAGAAACAGGTTTCAATCTACATTAAAGAAAATATGAAATTAAATTTTAATATGGTTCACTGAAGTAGCTTGCATGTTTTAAGTTTAGTTTCTAAATTGGTTGGGTTGGATGAATTTCTTAGAAACTAAAGAAATTGGACTCTTGATTCAACATTCTACACACCATTTAATTTGCAATAGATAGTTTTTGTTTTTAGTATTTTCTAGAAAACTTCATTGATTGGTTATAGAAGTTTTCTTCTCAAAAATCACCTAGGAATGAGATATGTAATTTATGCAATGTAGATAAGATTGAAAAGATTGAAGACAACTCATTTTCTCATAATAATATTTTTTTTTATACAATTATGAAACAAACATCCCATGAATCTACTTTATTAATTAAATCCTAGTTTTATTTGTATTCTCTATCACTCTCTAGATCCCAATACCATGTTGGATTAAAGGATGTTATAGGACATCATTATCACCATGAGGATTGAGTAGTGTATAAGGAATATCTCTTTCAATGGATATGCATAGGGAAATACATGTACCATAGCATTCTAGTATGATTTAACAAGGATGAATAGTCGACAAGAAGTTAAAGCACTAGTAATTAAAGTGATAACATATGCAATCAATTAATGTGGGAAACAAAGCATGAGTAGTGACATGTGGCTTTGTATTATTCTAGGTTTTGACAACCATATAGTGTTTTTATTAAAATTGGGATTACTTGCATATAATTTTGTTAACAATTAATTTTACATTAGAGTGCTAGTTGCATTGAAATGGATGACACACTTGATAGATCAGTATGCATACAACCACACATCAACAACTTCAAGTTCTTACGAAAAGTAAGTAGAATATCATCATTAATATATAGACATTCTCTCCAATCAAGATGATTATGGCTAACTAAATCATTGGAGACTTTCAAATAATCAACTTCTAAATAATTGGTTGTTTTTTGCATTGATTAACAATTTAAATTGTAACTCTAAAGATCAAATAATTGATTTTTTATGCATTCATTAGAAATTTAAATTGTAACTCCAACTAACTTATTAGTGGAAACATTATCAACATACTTGTAAAATATAAAATCGAGAAATAAACATGATTTTATATTAAATACAAAGGAGTACAAAAAGTAGAACACCCTTAAGGTGCTTCAAATACAACTAGGCCCAATGAACATGGAATATTATTCTTAATGAGTATCTATTATTTTTTTGATATTCAAAATGTTGGGGTTCAAGACCAATCCTAGTTGAGAGAGAGCATGCTTTCAATATTTTCAAAGAGGGGATGCAAGGAGAAATTGTTCATCATGTATACACCATTCATCCAGTTTATCACGAGAAGTGAGTCCCCATATATGTGAAGATTTGTAATTATGCTTTGTTGTGCAAGGTGTAATATGAGCTTGATATCCATGAGCTCAACATAGTTGTTTGTTGGGTGCCCTGCCCTTGACCAAAATGAGATTTGTGAATTTGTGGATAGATGAAGGATGCCACCAATACCCCACAATGATGGTGAGCCTTGTGCTTCTCCATTGAATAAATCCCACTAGGAGTCAATCTGAATAATGAGCTTAATATGGTGCATGCAAAATTGAAAACTTTGTGTGTAGACACATGATGGAAAAATGGCCAACCTATGAGAAACAAATTTCATGGCTAGGGGAGGCTTGGTGTAAAGTATAGATTGATTCATCTCTAGCCATAAGCCATAGGATATTGAGAATGTGATTACTTTGATGTTTCTCAGTATTTGAGTGCAACCAAGTGTGAAGATAAGAGTGAATGTCAATCCCCACCCAAATGTTATTTTGATTGGTGAGGCTTCAAGTTTGAGACTAGATCTCATAAAAGAAGGGTCAAAGTAAGAAGAGATGTAGGATATTGAAGGTACAACTGACATATGCTATATCATGGAAAGGGGCATTTATTAATGTATGCAACATCAAAAGTTTGTCGTCTATTGGGAATTTTAAGTTCTAGAGAGTTTTCCCTTCATCACATTGATCTTACCATTCTATATAGATCACTCTTTTTTAATATAAATATCTGTACATTTTGATCTATTATGGTGTGCATGTGTTTCATATGTATTTTGTCTATATCTTCTCTAACAAATTATGTTTAGTGTAATTATCGATATGTATTACAATTAATTCCATCAAGTAATACTAAAATTTTTTTATCTATGCCTCTACAACATACACAACTTCCACTTTTTTGGATTCATGTCCACAATGACCCACCATATGATAGAACATATCACTATGAATAGGTTGGCTTTAATTATTATATCATATTTTTTGAGATGGATCAACCCCCCCATAGATAGAAGGAAGAAAATTCTTGGGTTGATTAATAACACCTTAAGCATGAATAACGAACTAGTATTAGATCATAAAATATGTTGAAAAGTGTAGCTATATTAGTTCTTCATAATTGTACTTATGTATTCTATATAAAAAGCAAAAAAATGAATTACTATTATTTGTTCTTCATGCTTATAGGATTTATTGAGTCAAAGAGTCAAAGTGCTAATTGGACTTCTTGCAAAGAAAAACAAAAAATATTTTATAGAAAATATAATTTGGATTAATTGACCTTAAGAAGCTAATTACAAATCCTCTCACTCAAAAAATGTGTCTTTTTACATATGAGAACAATTATACATTGGTATAAGTCCTCCATCAAATGGAAAGAAATTAGGTGTTTCTCTATCATGATTTTTGATATAAAGTAATCCAAAGTTTCCTCGGTCTTAATAGTAAAAGTGATGAGAAGATTCATGAAGATAAAGTTATAAAATGATGCGAGTTTCTTGATGTTAAAATACTAAATCTGATGCAAATTTCCTCAGCGATTTTTATGTGAAATAACCCATGCAAATTTATGTAGAAATTTCTAAGATGTTCTTGTGTGATTGATGTCATTTTCAAAAGATTATATTGATGGAAAATTTGGAGGGCTTGAGTTGGCTACCTGGAGGGTGGATTTTGTTGGAAAATCAAAGCAGTCATATTAGGGTTTGATTCTTCTTTCTTGATAATTACTTGTTAGTGTGTTGGATTCATTTTAATTCTTTATTAACCTATGTTTCATCAATAAAATACCATATTATGTGTGTATGAAGGTCGCAAAACAAGAGACAAAATATGTAGGTACTATCCTAGGGAAAAAAAACCCCTCAATGGGAAAGCTGAGTCATGAAAATTCTTGCTTTCAATAGCATTCTTTGAGACTCTTCACCCTAGACAAAGGTAAAAGCTTCCCTCCACACTAATTCAACCTCCCAAATCTTCGACCTCTTTCCAGTAACTTCGACTAGGTGGCATCGTTTGGCATCAGGAAGCTTCTGACATTAGTGACACTTTGAAGACTTTGATCTACCAAACTAGGGAACGAAACAGAGAGAGAGAGGCACCAAAAGTTTGATTTTCTTCTTCTCCTTAGACTTCCCAAACTCGCACTTCCTTCATCTTCTATAGACCCACTTCATCTTACTTCACACTTGTCTAGTTACTCTTGAGATATAGAACCAACTTGAGATGTGATGCTCCAAATGACATTGACTTGCTATTATTTATAGGCTCCATGTGTGTTGAATAATGTCCTTAGTCCAACTTGATCTCTTTTAGGCCGACTTGGTGTGGAAGATACATAAATCATATTTGACTCAATACTTAACCTTTTTATATGATTCAAAAGCCCAAGAAGGATCTATTTAAAAATATAATCACTTTATTGACTCAAAATAAATCCTAGAATTCCTATATGGGCACTTTGAAACCCATGCTTTAATAAGTCAAAATAATAATAATATTTTCTTTTCTTTATTCTTTTGACATGTACATTATAAGACGACTAAAATACATTAAGTGAAGACTGAACGTAGTTACAATTTCCAACGCTCCCTCTTAAGTAGGGAGGTATTCATAATATACAAATATAATAGAAGATCTAAAAATATTTGAACATTGATGAACTTTAGGCAAAAAAATGTGATGGACTAGATTCCTAACTAGGGAAATCTACCTATTGGTCTCTCAACAATTTCGGCACCGCAATGCCACGGATTAGATTCCTGATTAGGGAAATCTATCCAAGTTGGAATAAGGAGGACTCAAGATTTCATACCCTCTAGGTACCATTAGGATTACTTTCTAACCATCAACCCAAGGACCTAGGTGCATATCCATTGTCAATGCTCTATGACCCATGCCACACTCCCTATTTTGGGATGTAGACATCAACACAAAGTGCCGGCCATATATCCTCCCAGGAAGTGCATCACTCACAAAGCCTCAACAAATCTCTTCCATTTCCTTATCATCAATACATTCAACAATGTCTATCAAAGCCAAGAAGTTTCTCAAATACTCAAACTTATTATTAGGAAGAGCCTTTGTTAGTATGTACGCTAGTACGCTACATGTTCATCTGTCTAGATATACTCCAAATTCACACTTCCATCTTGTACCAGGTTCCTAATAACATGGAACTTATTGTTAATATGCTTCGTTCTAGAATGAAACACGTGATCTCCAAACATCTTGATACAAGTTTGATTGTAACAATTAATCACAGTAGGACCCAGAGACTTCTCGAACAAATCTTTCAGAAGCTTCCTTAACCAAACAACCTCCTTTCCTACTTTACATGCAACCGCATATTCTGCCTTGATACTACTCAATACAATGGGATATTGCTTCCTACTCATCCAAGTGAGAGGTGGGGCAATGTGAAGTAATAGTCCCATGAGTGTAGAAATTTGGGCAGGGTACATTAAGAGGTTTTGTCTCATGGATCATTACCTTTCTACAAGATCCCATAGTACATAGTAGAAGGATGGATCAGTGGCGGTCGATGAAGTCATATATTAGAGTGAGGGAGGCAGATGCTAGCAAGAGTAAGATACTGGAGAGCACAGAGCAAAGTTGACTATAGTGCCGATGGCACAAAGGCGGAGCTAGTAGCAATCAGAGCCTCTGGTGAGAGATGCATCATATTGATTTAGTTTGGATGTTTCTCTTGTTTCAGAAGTTGCAGTAGAAACCACACTGGAGATAAGTGTTGCAAGAAGAACATTGCAAACGTATACTCTCTGGATAGAGTTGAATTCCTTTCTTGTTGAGAGGAAGTTTTGTAAATAGCAGCAAGAAATGTTAGAAATAACATGAATAAAATTATAAGTAAATTTTTCCTTGAATTAAATTGGGAATTAATTTGTAATTCTATTCTCATATCATCTTGTAGTAGTTAACTTAGTTAAGTTGACTTAGTTGGATTAGTAAATTTGAGTTAGTTATATTCTCATAGTAGCTTGTAGTAGTTAACTAAGTTAAGTTGACTTAGATGGCTCAGTAAATTAGAGTTGGAACTCTATCTAGAGTTATGTAGAGTGATCCCTAAATTTTAGGGGCCCGGGTTGAGTTCTTTTGAGTTGTAATTAGATAACTTAGTCTAACTGAGTTATAGTCACTTAAACTAGTTCTAATGTTAGAGGAACTAGGGGCTTGTAGGAAGTAGAATTAGCAAAGTGTTGGCTTAAGCTGACTTGTGAGGCAAAGAGTTAGATTTTACTAGTGTAGGAATTGTTCCCAAGGAACAAGCATTATATTTTATTCTTAGATCTCTTGGTTAATGAAATATAGATAGTGGGGTTTTTTAGCAGTTTCTTTCTACAGAGAAATATTTTGTTATGTATGATTGATATTCTTCCTTTTCTTCTTATTGTTTTCATCGATCAATTTTGGTTTCCATTGAAAAGTAGAGTAGATTCTTTTCTTGCGTTTTAGCAAATCACATAAGCAGTTGAATCTACAAAAAAAACTACAATTGCTTTCTTCAAAACCTCTTGATGCATAGCTTCCTTGAAAATAGATGGTTCGGATTCAATAAATTTCGTCATATATGCAGCATAACTAGAATATATCTCTGGTCTCTTTCTTTCCTTGAAGGTTCCTTTCACAGCTTTATGTACTTCAACATCTTCTAATTTAGCTTTTAACCAAACTGGCATTTTCCTTGTGGTTGGAATGACCACCGATTGAATAGGTTGACTTGGTCCTTCTTTGAGATTTGTAGTAGAGTTTTCATGATGAAGTTCTTCTTCTTCAAATATGGGAGCTTCTTCATCATCAAAATCAATAGGAATACCTTTTTATTTCTTGTATGCTTGATTTCATCAATTATGACATCCTTGCTTACTTCAATATATCTTCCTTCCTTAACGTAGATTCTATATGCTTTTTAAGAGAGCCTATATCCAAAGAATATTCCCTTGATACTTGTAAAATCTAACTTCTTTCACTTGTTTTTTGGAAAATGGATATATGCTGGACTTCCAAAAATTCATAACTGATCCACACTCGGCTTCTTTCCAGTGAATACTTCTTCAGGTGTTGTATTATCAAGACTCTTATAAGGAATTCTATTTTGAATGTATATGACTGTGAGTGTTGCTTCTCCCCATAAGAATTTTGGTAGGTCTTGATCAAGGAGCATAGTTCGAATTCCTTCTTCAATTGACCTATTATTCCTTTCAGCCAATCCATTTTGTTCGGGATAAGAGGGAAACGTGAGCTCCCTCTTAATACCTACTTTCTTAGAGGATGAAATCAATTCATTAGAATTTTATTCCCCACCATTGTCAAACCTCATAATTTTTTATCTTTCTTTTAGTTAGGGTTTCCACTTTAGCCCTAAACTCCTTGAACTTATTAAATACTTCATCTTTTTTCTTGAGGAGTTAGAGCCATGTCTTTCTAGAATGGTCATCAATGAATGTCACATATTAGAGATGACCTCCAAGTGATTTGTCAAACATGGGCCCACACATATCAAAATGGATGAGGTTTAATATCTCTTTAGACCTAGAGTCACTATTATCAAATGAATTTCTTGTACGTTTTCCAAAAGAGCATCCATTGCACAGACCTTCATGATCCAACTTCATATTAGGAATACCATGAATGAGTTGACTAAGAGTAGGGATGACCTTATATTGTAGATTACCATACCTCCTATGCCACATCTGAATGGGACTTATTTCCATACGAACTAAAGCTTGGCAAGGTTGGAGTAATGAGTCTATAAAGAAACCCTTCACGAACTCCAATAACCCTAGCTTTATCAATGCTAGAGTCTTTTCACCAAACCAGTGATTTTCCATCAAAAAATAGAAATTAAAAAAAAAAAACTTTTTCAAACCTAGAACATATAGAATGCTATTGAAGTGCAACTTCGATCCATCATCTAGCTTTAGCGATGTTGATCCTAGGACTGTAACATCATAGCTCTTGTTTTCACCCAATTCTGTTGCATGAGAAGATGGCTCCTTTGATAGTGTATGAATTTGTTTACTTTCTTCTCTAATGTGTCTTGATTCTCCTCTATTAGTGATCCATGCATTCTCATCATTAAGAGAACTTGTAAGAGCATCCAAGGATCCTTGACTTTTAACCTTGTTGAATAAGTAGTAGATGACCTTCTTGATCCAACTTCCAGTAGTTTTGATACCTACTCTTATGTAGTTCCTCAAAAAGGGATAATCCACACCAATAAAGTGATGTCAGACTCTTCCTCACCTTAGCTCTAATACCATGTTGGAAAATCAAATAAGTTATATTAGGGTTTGATTCTCCTTTCTTGATCATTGCTTGTGAGTGTGTTATATTATTTTTACATCTTTATTATATTATATTTCATCAAGAAATTACCATATTATGTGTGTATGAATATCACAAAGAAAAGACAGAAGAAGTAGGCACTATCCAAGGGAAAAACCCCCATCGAGGGGAAAATCCAGTCAAGAAAATTATTACTTTCAATAGTATTCTTTGAGACTCTTCACCCTAGACAAAGACCAAACTTTCCCTCCGCACCAGGTCAACCTCCTAGGTCTTCGACCTCTTTCCAACAACTTTGACTAGTTAGTAGCTTTCAGCGTCAGGCATTTTTTGACATTAGTGAAACTTGGAAGACTTTGATCTCCCAAAATAGGGCATGAACAGAGAGAGAGAGAGAGGCGCCAAAAGTTTGATTTTATTATTCTCCTTAGACTTCCCCAAAATCACACTTCCTTTCATTTCTTTAGACCCACTTCATCCTACTTCGCACTTCTCCAGCTACTACTTAGATATCGAACTAGCCTGAGAGGTGATGCTCTAAATGAATTTGACTTACTTGTATTTATAAGCTCCATATGAGGTTGAATATTGTCCTTGATCTGAAAATGGGGCTCTTAGGCTTCTTGTCTAGCTTACAAGAACCTCTCCCACTTCCAAAGCTTGAATTTTCCCAAGTATTTAATGATTAACCAATGCGGAATTAAAAAATGCTTGAAAATATGGGTGTATTCTTGTATTTTTTTTAGCTAATTATTTTCTTTAAAATCTGTTGTTTGTGCTGATATGTGAATGTCATTAAACTGATATAACAATGCATATAATAGTAAATAATGCAACAGTAAAAATAGACACATAAGACAACAAATTAATTAGGAGTTCACCCACAACTCTTGGGCTACATCTCCGTGAGCTCTAGTTAATTCAAATAGGCTCTCTAGGATTATGGTATTAGTCTGTTTTACAAGCTCTTGGCCCAACTCCTGTTGTTCTACACAAAGACAATGGGTTCAGACACCATTTAATCCCCTTGGCTCTTGAAGCTCTGGCTCTTGGATCTTGGCTCTTAGCTTTGGCTCTTTGGCTCTTGTTTTGGCTCTTGGATCTAACTCTGGCTCTTTGGCTCTGGTTCTAGCTCTTGGCTCTGACTCTTGGCTCTTGGCTCTTCAGCTTTGGCTTCTTTCTACCTTCTGCAACCTTCACACTCTCTAGCTTTTCACTTGAACTTCAAGTGACCCCAAAGGCTCCCTCAGCTGCTCTTTTGCTTCTGCGCTACCTCCTTGGCTTCTACGCTGCCTTCTTGTGCTCGGCTTCAACAACTCAACCACCATCAACAATTTAGTAGCAAACAAGAACTTGGCCACCATTCAACAACCCAGTAGCCCACAGTCTTTGGCATTCACAGATTGAAAGCAAAATCGCGCTGCCTGTTGGTTATCCCTTTTGGGCTCTACAGCTTCCGTCCATGTCTGCTTGAATCCCTCCTTTGGTGTTCAATAATCATTTTATAACACACTCAAGAGAAGCAGTCACCTGTTTCTGCCACAAATGAGGGCAATCGACACTTGAAATCATTAGTAATAGTCGTTCTCTGTTTACACAGAGAATGCTGTGAAAACATGGGAAATCTGCATAAAACACAATATATTGAACTTCAAAAGTCCTGAAATCCACCTTATTCTCCTATCGGGTCTGCTTGCAAGTCACATCGCATATCACAAATGGCCTGGTTCCAAGGTTTTCCCCTTTTTATTAAAAATACATTAAAAAGATGGCAAAATCCCACTTCTCAGATTTGAAATTATGTCAAATCTGGCTTATCGCCCCCATCAGCTCCTGCCATCACATATCACATGTCGTTAGTTCCAGGGTGCTTCCCTTTTCGGATCACCAACAACGATTTGCTGATATCGGCGATTGCAGTCACAAGTCACACCAGCCTAGGGACTTTCCTTTTGGGATCGCCAACAGCGATCCGCCGATATTGGCGATTGCAGTCGCAAGTGAAATCAGCCCAGGACCTTTGCTTGTATACACTAGCTGCCTCTGATCCGACCCACCGATTCGATCATCGGAGGTCACTGATCGGGGGTGCCTTTTGGTTGACTTTAAGCCTTGGCCTTATGTGATGTGATTTTCTTCATTAAGGCCTTAAGTACATTTTTCAAAGAATTTGCCTCATTTTCAAAGGAACAAGGGGAGCTTCTTTTAATGATAACTTCTTCATCTGATATCTGTTTTCCACCATTCAAGTTGCATTGGATTCAGAATGAGGAGATATCTGTAATGAGATTATTTCTAAGGGAAACCTGCAATTTTCATTTTCCTCTGATTTACAAAAGATTTTTTCCATTTGGCACCTTTCACCTCTTGCATGAAGTCTTTTAGACTTAAGAGGTTTATCCAGGATCCATTTTTGGATCATGCCTCCCTACTAAAAGAACTTTTGGTCTTCAAAATACTAATATACTGATCTTAACAGTAAATAAGAGTGACTCACCCTCTTCTTTCAACCTCCCTACACTTGCCTTTGCATAGTGCCTCTGAACCAAAGTTTCTAACCACTTCCCTTCTCTAGATGGGCTGGTCTTCTTGAGAAGAACTGTCTTCCTCCTTGCCTTCCTACATAAATTCTACTAAAAAGGTCATAGAAGGTAGTTTGAGCTTATTCTCCTTGATCATTGATCCAAGGTGGCTCAACAAATGTGAAGTACATCAACTCCACAAAATTTTCCTTTTTACCTGTTTGACAAGCTGCCAACAACAACTATTAACAACAACAGGCACACAGACAACAACTGGATGGACTAATTCCTGCTTCAACAAAAGAAACATATTTTCACATCTTGTGAACAACTCCATGTCTTACATCTACATACAAATGATGGACTAGACAACAAGCCCACAAAACATGCCTTTAAACAGATGACCCTTAAGTCAAGCATGTAGAAAAATACCATTAGGACTCTTTTTCAAAAGATGAAACTTTCATCATTATCCCCATTTGGAGACCAAGTCAACTTCTTTCAAGTCAACATGGCATCACATGCATGTCAAAGCAATCAACCCTGCAAGTTAATTACACATAGATGTTCAAAAACAAGAAAATCATCAACATCCCTATGCTCATGCATCTCATGCTCGCGCATGCATTTCATCCTTCAACTTTCACTTAAGCACACTATACTTTCGAAGTTGTAATGAAGTATAATGTAGATGCATCAATAGACATGCAATCTTAATCCGATAAAAGCTCTAATTATTCCTTACTAATCCCTTTCAATGGTACTACCTTTGCTTGCACATCAGCATCAACATGTGAATCATTTTGAGACACATCATTCATGGAATATTCACTTCCATTTCTGCCATCTTCTCTTTCCACTTTCTTAAGCTTTGGTGGAAGCATTGTTGGATTCAGTGTCCAACACTTTGTAGCAAGATGTCCTTGCTTATGGCAATAAGTGCATTGCATATGCATCCTCTTGATAGCATGATTTGCCTTGTCCAATGGACCTTTGGCTTCTTCCTTCTTTTCCTTCTTCTGCTTCCTGTATGTGGCCATTCTCTTCCAACATCTAGAAACATCATGGTTATCCAAAACAAAAAAGGAACATGCAACTCTTTTCCCATACATATGTGGAAATTTATCATGCTTTGCAAAATTAAAAGGAATATAATTAGAACCAGATTTATAATTGCCTCTTTCACCTTTATTGCCTTCATGAGGATGTGAAGCAAAAGAAGAAGTGGCTCCGTTTGGAACACCATCAAAATCTTCAAGGTTGTTAGAGTCTCCCCAACACTCTGGTTCAAGTGTGTGCTTTTGAACACCTAAATCCTGCAATTGATGTTTCAAGCTATTGTATTCCTCTTGGATACAACCTTCACACTTCCGAGGCAGAGGACATGAAATGAAACTCGTTCTTGGGACTGTTTCAATGGCCTTCATGGCAGCTTTGGAATTCTCTCCATAAGACTGTACATAGCCAAGACCCAAATATTTAGGCCTCTCCTCAACCATTATTGGTTCAACAGTACCTTGTGCATGCTTTCCCAAGCCCTTTCCTTCATAGCCCATCTTCGACATTAGCTTGGAACCTATGCCTTTAGTATGCTTTTCAAAAGAACCAATACAAGCATTCTCAGAAGAATTTGAAGAAAAACTGGAATGGCTTACCTCTTCTTCAAGCTGGTACTTGACTAAGGCTTCTTGGGCAACAAGGAGTTGTGTTTCCAACTCATGCATTATTTTCAGGTTCATATTTGCAATATGAAGTTGCCTCTCCATTTCTTGCAATTTGTCAGCAATCAACTGCTTCTCTTCCTTCATCGAATTTAGCTGCTTTCTAAGCATACTGCTCTTCCTTCCATCCCCATACATTTCTTTCACCATATCCATCATGGTGGACAATTCTTGCTTCATGTCTCCATCAAGGAATCCTGTGAAGAACACAAAATTTGAGGACCCACTTGTAGAAGTTGTCATTATGCCAATGAACAAAAAAACTTCAACAAGATAAATAAAGGGCTTACTTAAGCAACCTTTTGCAACAAACCTCTTGTGCTTTGGATTGCCTTGAGATCCTTTGGAATAGAAGAATGCCTTTAGCTCTTCTTCCTTCTGCAAACTCAACAATTAGTCAATCTGCAAACAAGCATACAATCAGCCTCTTGTTGTTCAAACACCTTTCAGACAAGAAGTCTTTGCTCTGTCAATCAAGCATTCTGATATAATCCTTCTTTGAAGGTGGGGTTAATCAAACTTAAGCTTTGATACCACCTGATTTGAAAATGGGGCTCTTAGGCTTCTTTTCTAGCTTCCAAGAACCTCTCCCACTTCCAAAGATTGAATTTTTTGAAGTCTTTAATGATTAACCAATGCGGAATTAAGAAATGCTTGAAAATATGGGTGTATGCTTGTTTTTGTTTTTGGCTGATTATTTCCTTTAAAATCTGTTGTTTGTGCTGATATGTGAATGTGCTTAAACTAATATAATGATGCATATAACAGTAGATAATGCAGCAGTAAAAACAGACACATAAGACAAAAAATTAATTAGGAGTTCACCCACAACTCTTGGGCTACATCTTTGTGAGCTCTAGTTAATTCAACTAGGCTCTCTGGGATTATGGTATTAGTCTTTTTTATAAGCTCTTGGCCCAAATCCTGTTGTTCTACACAAAAATAGCGGGTTCAGACACCTTTTAATCCCCTTGGCTCTTGAAGCTCTGGCTCTTGGCTCTTGGCTCTTGGCTCTGGAATTTTGGCTTTGGTTTTGGCTCTTTGTTTTGACTTTGGCTCTTTGGCTCTGGTTCTGGCTTTTAGCTTTGAATCTTAACTCTTTGGCTCTTTCTCTTGGCTCTTGGCTCTTTAGCTTTGGCTTCTTTCTGCCTTCTGCAACCTTCACGCTCTCTAGCTTTTCACTTGAACTTCAAGTGGCCCCAAAGGCTCCCTCAACTACTCTTTTTCTTCTGCGCAACCTCCTTGGCTTCTATGCTACCTGCTTGTGCTCGGCTTCAGTAACTCAGCCACCATAAACAATTTAGCAGCAAACAAGAACTTGGCCAACGTTCAACAACCCAATAACCCACAGTCTTTCACATTCATGGCTTAAAAGCCAAATCGCGTTGTCTGTTGGTTTTCCCTTGCGGGCTTTGCAACTTCTAGCCATGTCTGTTTGAATCCCTCCTTTGACATTCAATAATCATTGTATAAAGCACTCAGGGGAAGCGGCCACCTGTTTTTGCCACAAATGAGGGCAATCGGTGCTTGAAATCATTAGTAACAGTCGCTCTCTATTTACACAGAGAACAATGTGAAAACATGGGAAATCCGCATAAAACACAATATATTGGACTTCAAAAGTCCTTAAATCCACCTTATTCTCCTATCGGGTTTGCTTGTAAGTCACATCGCATATTGAAAATGGCCTGGTTCCAAGGTTTTCCCCTTTGTATATAAAATACATTAAAAACATGGCAAAATCCCGCTTCTCGGATTTTAAATTATATCAAATCTGGCTTATTGCCCCCATCAGGTCCGGCCATTCCATATCGCATGTCGCTAGCCCTGGGGTCCTTCCCTTTTGGGATCGCCGACAGCGATACCGATATTTGCGATCGCAGTCGCAAGTCGCACCGGCCCGGGACCTTTCCTTTTGGGATCATCGACATCGATCCGCCGATATCGGTGATTGCAGTTGCAAGTCGCATCGGCCTGGGACCTTTGCTTGTATACACTACCTGCCTCCAATCCGACCCACCTATCCGATCATCGAAGGTTGCTGATTGGGGGTGCCTTCTGCCCGACTTTAAGCCTTGGCCTTATGTGATGCGATTTTCTTCATTAAGGCCTTAAGCCAATTTTTCAAAGAATTTGCCTCATTTTCAAAGGAACAAGGGGAGCATCTTTTCATGATATCAGGTCCGGCCATTGCATATCGCATGTCGCTAGGCATGGGTTCCTTCCCTTTTGGGATTGCTGATAGCGATCTGCTGATATCTGCGATCGCAGTCGCAAGTCACAAAGACCGGGGACCTTTCCTTTTGCGATCGCCGACAGCGATCTGCCGATATGGGCGATTGCAGTTGCAAGTCGCATCGACATGGGACCTTTACTTGTATACACTGCCTGCCTCCAATCCGACCCGCCTATTTAATCATCGGAGGTTGTTGATTGGGGGTGCCTTCGACCCGACTTTAAGCTTTGGCCTTATGTGATGCAATTTTCTTCATTCAGGCCTTAAGCCAATTTTTCAAAGAATTTGCCTCATTTTCAAAGGAACAAGGGCAGCATCTTTTCATGATAACTTCTTCATCTGAAATCTGTTTTCACCCATTCAAGTTGTGTTGGATTCAGAATGAGGATATCTCTGCAATGAGATTATTTCTGAGGGCAACCTGCGATTTTCATTTTCCTCTGATTTACAAAGGATTTTTTCCATTTGGCACCTTTCACCTCTTGCATGAAGTCTTTTAGACCTAAGAGGTTTATCTAGGATCCATTTTTGGATCAGTCCTTAGGCTGACTTGATCTCTTCTACGCCGATTTGGTGTGGATGATACATAAGTCATATTTGAATCCATACTTAACCTTTTTACATGATTCAGAAGCCTTTCAAGGGCCTCTTTAAAAGTACAATGGCTCTATTAACTTAAAGTAAACCATAGAAGTCCCCAATGGGGACTTTGACCTAAAAAATGGTGACCCAATCATGAACACATACTTTAATAAGTCATAATAATAATAATAATAATAATAATAATAATAATAATAATTTTCTTTATTCTTTTGACAAGTACATTAAGAGATGACTCAAATACAATAAATGAAGACCGAACTTAGTTACACTTTCCAACAGATTCTTGTTTGGGGGCCTTGGACGTCTCAGTTTGATCTCATTCCATAAGAAAGAGGAATTTTTGTGGGTTTCCCCCTTATGGGGTTTTGGATCTGGCTTAGAGGGCATATGCCTTGTGTTCCTTATCTATTGTGATTATCATATGTTTTGGTAATTTGTTGATAGAAAAAACATATTAAAAGAAATAATAGGCCAACACATTTCATAAGAAATTATCAAATAAGAGAAATTTAACTAATAGACAAAAATTGTAATTTGTCAACAAAATATTCGATAAAATATAATTTTTTTATTCTGAAAAATTTCTTTTTGATTAGAAATTATTCGATTAGATCTAGGCATTGATAGCTTACACTTTTGAATAAATAATGTTTCCAACAATACATATCGAAACATTATTCGGTGGTCGATTTCTTGGAGACATAATGTAAGATATTTATCTTATAGGACATATGCATGACAATGGAAACAAGTGACTTCATACTTGTAAGTGCATAAGTTCATGATAGATCATACCCTGCCAAGCTGTATTTTATACCCTCAATACCAACAAATATGCAATAAGAAAATCCAGATGGCTCAACTACATTCAATGTTAGTGCTATGCAAAATATTATCAAGAAGCTCTCTAAAACTAGTCCCAAAATATCTTGAACCAATTCATAGTAGTTTTTAAGAGGAAAATGTCTTAGATGGCATGCCATATATTTAGAAATATATTAGTTGTTTTGGTAGAGAAAACCCCTCTTCTAAAAGTAGTATTCAACTATATGAAGGAAAAAGTATTGCTATAAGCCCTTAATGAGAAAGTTAGTTCCATATAAAAATATCTTGATGTAGAATACCTTAATGATATAGAAACAAATAATTCTAAAAACCAATAGAATGTCATTAAATTAAAAATACTAGTGGGAAGCTCACAACCAATAAGGTGAGAAACATGGTGAGGTGAGGACCATGTAGGAGGACATAATAAAAGTGATTATATCTTAATAATCAAGTTGATAATAACCACTGTAACTGATTCTGATAGTGCTTGTCATACCAATGGATTTTATTTGAGCAAAACCATGAAATGGGACCTTCATAATTTTGTAGAATCAATTGGAATTAATGACAAGGTTCTCTTTACTAATAACTAGCTTAGAAACAACTAGATTGAAAATATAGAAATAACGAGGTTGAAAATATAGATTCAAGTAGTAGATATAATGAATATTATTTCATTGGAAATGGGATTAGCTTAAACAATTCTAATATTAAGGAGAACAATTGGAAGTGCGATGAAAAAAACATAATCAACTCTTCTAGATGTAATGAAAGAAGGGATCTGTGTAACATGAGGAGCATCCACAAACCAAGAATTAAATGTAGGAGGAAGGATTTTAATCTATAATCCCAATAATTAAGCTCTAAGAAAATAAATGTTCTCAAAAAAGGTTTAGGGTTTTCCATTGCCCCCAAAAAACATTTCAATGGAAAGCATCATTTGTAACATAAAAACGGGTATTCAAAACCTTTGTTTGGAAGAAAAAGATGGAATAAGAGAAGAATGTACTCTCTTAATGAAAAAATCTAAACCACTAATGGGAAATTCAAGGAAGAACAAACAATTTTCAAAAACCTTATCAACAATGAAAAAAATTTGGTCCTAAAGGCAGACAAAGGTGGTGCCGCTAGTTGTTATGGAAAAAGTAGACTACATTCTTAGGATGAATTAACATATTAATTGTGGTAGATATAGCAAACTCAACACCAACCCCATCTCAAAATTCATAGAAGAAGTTATGAAGGAAATTAATGAATCCAACCTTGATGAGGTTGAATAAGAAGCTAACACCTTCTTGCATTATGGGCTCCAAAATATTCACAAGGAGGGGATCGCTCTTAGGCCAATAGTCGATATCATTACCTCCTACAAGTGTAAATTAGACAAATATTTTGTGAAGATCTTAAAACCCGTTGTTGGAAACATTAACTCTTTTATTAAATATTCCAATGATTTTGTTAAACTTATAAAAAATGAGAGAGTGGATCTGAATAACATCCTTGTAATTTTTGATGTGGTGTCCATGTTTACGAAAATTATTTACATGAATCCACTAAAGTTATTAAGAATGTTTGTGATGCTAAAAGAGTGAAGCTAGTTGAGATTTGTGTGCATTTCACATTTTTCAGTTTCCAAGGAAAATATTATGACAAAATATCTTGATTTCCGATGGGATTGCCACTCTCACCAATTGTTGCAAACTTATACATGGAAAACTTTGAGAATAAAGCACTAGAGTCCTGCCTTTTGAAACAAACTTGGGGGAAAAATATTGTTGATGACACGATGATAAAATACCTGCATGGTAGCCTCAAGGGATAGCTCAATCTGTCAGGTTCCCATTGCTAAGTACCTTACCAATTGGGCGGTGTTGAGGCCTCGAAAATTTTTGCGTCAACATGGGAAAAACCACCCGGTCCGCACCTTAAGACAACTCCTTTTCCAGTTAGGTAGTGGCTCCGACTGGGGATAATGAGACTAGTTTCCCAATGAAAGGTGATTGAATGAATGTGTAATTCTTATAGTGGTGTGAAATAGATGGATTTGCATCAATGAATCAAATGGAAAGCATGTGCATTAATCTACTCTATAATCTGGGATGTTTAACCTTTATCTAGATGTGATCTATAATG